>CM029385.1:6176635-6371635 GCA_017165825.1 Hepsetus odoe | reverse complement strand
TATTTAGCCGACCAAAATTGCCGCACAGCTAAGCGTAGGCTCAATTCCAGCCAGCTGATGTTCAGATTACACATATTTTCGGAAAAATGACTCAGTCGAGGGACTGACACTGGAATGACGTTTTCTGTGGTGTGTGTTACTGTTAGCCATCATCAAGCTTTTATCCTGCATAGACTGAGCACATCTGCATTATGAAATATCATCATTTTACCTGCTTTGGTAGATTGATTTGTTGCCCAGGCCTAACACTAAATACACTGCTAACGAATGAGTTTAAGAGTCTAAGGAGTTAGAATTATAATCCAGTCTTTAGGGTTTATACTTTAGGTTCGCTGGGCTGCTCAAATGCAGCTTATTTGTTTCTGTTCCGACATTTATCAGCCTTTGAAAGCAGCTCTTTTCAAAAGCGGAGATGAAACGTGGGGAACGTGTAAAGGATGTTGTGCTGATATTTCCTAGTAAATGATCTCTCCTGCTTACCAGTGCATTCGCTGAAAGTTGAGAATCGACATTTTTGCCGGTCTCGTCTGCTCATTTCAGTGAGCTGTGAATGAAATGACTGCTAGTGATACCGTGCTTTTGTAAGAGTGAACTCTGATCATGGTCCAAGATTTAAAATCTTACAGCTTACAGCTTGGGTCTGATGTGGGACTCAACACATCCCTCACTGTGCCGAAACTGTAGATTACAGCAAAAAATATAAATACTTCGAAGTCTTCCTTTTTCCACGTCTTATTGGAAATGGCTCGTGGACGGGGGACAGTGTCACTTGAGTGAATAAATAAAGCTGACTCATCATGGGGCTGCATTAATGATGTCTTCTCTAAATTCACATTCCGCTGTAGACGCTGTGACTGCTAATTCAGACATTATAAGTTACTCAGGGGAGGTGGGTTTCTGGAGAGGGAGAAGGGATGCTTTTTTATTGTGACAGGCAGAGAAGACATGCATTCTCTTGAGGAGAGGACGAAGGACAGAAAGGACAGAATTTTGGGCAGTTTTTCAAAAAAGGCTTCTGGATTGTGCTCACACCGTGACAGGAATATGCGAAACAAAAACTGAATACATAAAATAAAAGTACGCCTTTAGAAATGGAACTAGGTGTTCCTTTGCATAAAATATATGCATTACGATGATCAGGCAAATGCATCAAAAAGTAGATGAATAAACAGATGAATGAACGAATACAAACACAGAAAGTGTATTAAGATAGCATCACTCGTTCTGTTATTCACATTAAGGCTTATTCTAAAATGACTGTGAGGCTAATAAGGAATGGGGTGTGAATCACGGTTTAGTTTGCTTTAATTGCATTGAGGCTCAGATTCATTAAAGTGATCAATTGCGGTTCAGATTAAAGTTACAATTATCCAACAGTTAATCCATACATTTGTATAGAAACTGCAGTTTGGAAGGGCAATATATTATTACGGCCAATAGCCTAATTTTAATACTAAAACATTATGTAATGATATAATATTATAACCAGCACTGACACAGAAGAACGACTTGGCGTGAAATCTAAGGCATCTAGACTGCAGTTGTGTCAAATCAAAGGAATAATTCTAGACACAAACTGAAAGTGTAGACTTAGCAAATTAGAAAATGTATATTTTAAAATATAGAAACATACAAGACTTGCAAAGCTTAGAAATAGGCAGCCTGACACGTTGCATTTAGTAACCAGGCCTAAAATCTGGGGGGAAAAAAACTAGGTGAAAATTAATTAAAAAAACAATGTCATTTGCAGACTTAACACAGAATCTTAATTGGATTCTCTTACTGTTCAGCCATCGTTCAGACGTGGTAATGTGTTGGGAAGAGAAACTTATAGAGTAGAGCAATACGGACAATAATAAAACGGTACCAATAATTCTAAGATTTAAACACTGAATGCCGGCCGAGGCTGATCTGAAGTATTAAAAGAAAATCGAGCTGATTTATGTTCTGTAACGCGAGCATATAGAACCACTAATACGACACAGTGCATTGTGGGCCAGATGAAGATGTTTCAAAATTGAACTGGGTTTCTTCTTTATTTCCTCTCGATATCCGATCCATCTCCTGCTGATTTCATTGCCACGCTGATAAACCCTTCATTAGAGAAGCATGACGCCCCCGAGCATTTTCACGCCACTGCTGTGGAAGTCTTTAGAGGTACAAGAGGCTGTAGGGGTTCAAAGGACGCATTTTTGGCCTTGTATGGGACAGGCCAGTGGAAGAGGGCTTTAGAGTAGAGCCCTGAAATGCACCCTGCCTCTCAGAGTGTATTTGGCTCCTTGCCCCTCGCTTGGCAGGGATGTGGATTGCTCAGATTAATGACTTGGAATTCCAGGAATTCCCAACTCAAACAATGTGTTCATATCTGGAGGTGTCAGCCGCTGCAAAGTCAGTTTCTCTCTTTGCTTTTTTTGATTGTTTGCTTTTTTGCAGATATTTGACAGGCCTGACAACTTGATAAGTGAGTAAGATGCACGCGGGGGAAGGCCGTGAAGGGGGCAGCAACAGCGTTACCCCTCATCTGCAGATTTAACAAGAAACGAGGGGGAGGAAGGAGGCTGACTTGGAGGGATTGAGTGTTTTTCTCTCTCTCTTTCTCTCTCTTCACTGCTCTGCTTTCCATTAACTCCCCTCTTGGTGCTTTATTAATCCAAGTGTGTTCAGTCACATCAGTTTTGAAATTAAATACGGTGCGGTTCCCCAAGATTACTGAGATCTGCATCATTTTTCGATGCGTTTCATATGACGTTCTCAGGCCATCTCCCAGTTCCTCCTGCTGGTTAGGTGTTATTTATTAGCTTGGTTCCTGTCCACTTCTCAGTGGGAATTCATTCGACGGGATGATGCGAGGCCTGGAATCCGCCTGTATTAAAACACAGTGAGAGAACTCATAGACATGTAGTACCAAAATGTTCACTGCGCTCCACATTGGTTGAGCGCTGGTAGTGAGCGATATGAGCGTAAACGTCTGTAAATATCATGGTATTTATTATTGGTTATTTTTTTATTTCTAATAAGAACCATATTTCTTTGTAAAATAATAAAAGCCAAACTGAATGATATGCGGACAAACCTGTGTTGAAAACACAAAAACATACAGCAACTTATCTTGGCCCAGGAAAAACGGTGTTGTTTTGATGTCGAATTTTTGAAGCCCCTTGTCTTGTGTGTCCACTCCACTTGTGCTGACATCTGTGTCCACCAGACCTCGCTGGCAAGAGGTAAATATTATGTCATTCATGCTGGGACTAGCCTCTGGTCTATAGTTTACATAGACCAGTTCCCAAGACCACAGTGTCCGACTGATGAAGGCGGTGCTGAAGGTGATGCGAGAGGAAAACCTGGAGAAATGCTGCTGTTTAGATATTACTCTTTTATAACAAAATCTTTTATAACTGTTTTATAACAAATGGGGCAGCATTGGCCTAGTGGCTTGGGACTCGGTCCGAGGAGAAGGTCATGGGTTTTAATCCTGGAGCAGTAGGAACGATGCTAGTGGCCGGTTCTGCCCATGTGGCTAACATCACGCTGATGGAGAACAGAGGGAGGACCATCTTACCCACCCAGAGAAAGAGAGGTGCTCTAATGGACTCTCTGGGGGATTGTCACTGGGGATTGGGCTTACAATGTCTTCACAACTGCGAGATTATTTAAAAGAGTAATACTTTGCATAGAAGACAAACCATTCCTTCTGTTCCAGTCAAACAAGTTCCTGGTCTTGTCCCAGCAGATCTGTAGTCTCAGTGTGCTGCTCTTATCACCCCCTGTATCTCCAAAGATGGGGCCTTCACGTGGGTATGGTGCAGAGACAGCCTGCCTGATTGAATTAGCCAGAGCCTGAGATGTACCGGACATGGTTTGCTCCTATTGATTTGTTGTTAACCAGACTTTGCTCTGCAGCTCGTCACACTGAGCAAAATTTGGCTCAGTAGATGCAAGCAGGAAGATACAGAGCACCCAGAGTGCAGAGTGGCTGATGGACCATCGCGACCTGTGAGAACACAAGCATAAATCTCAGGGCAAGGGTGGCTCTGGACTGTGAAGAATGTCTCTATGCAATGTGACATATGTTCAGCATTTCAGCTACAGTTTGCTGAGGGCGAACTGTCTGTATTGGATGGATTTTAGGTAGTGTGATGAAGACACTTTCAGGGCTATGGAAAGTCACTAGGCCATTCAGATTGACCTCTGTATTTATTGATGTAACTATGAGCTAAACAATGATTGAGAAAGTGGCCGTTACACTCATTAAGCAGGAGCTGGAGAATGCAGCCAATAACAACATTGTAGGCTTGTTCATCCATTCAAAGTAGAATTTTAGCACTTTCACAAAAATACATTTCATATTCTATTTCAATGAAATTTTAGACTCAGATTAGTATGTTAGTGTGTCAGATTAGTTTGAGTCATCGAAGCAGGCTGTGATTTAGTCCTATAAAGGTAGATAGGAGGTCATTTGTGAAAACGCATAACCTTGAGTCTTTTATATAACAGAAAATTAAAAGAAAGGAAAGACCCCAAGCCTCAAGATTTCATTTCGAGTATGATTTAATGCTGCGGACTCTTCCCACCAAAATTAGAGCTTTTGGAATTACAGACACCGGACCAGCGGCTCTGCTTTGCTTTTTCAGTTTTTGACAAAGTTTTAAGCGTTGCTTAGTTCTCCTTCAGAACACCACCACATGGGCTGTGTGGTGAACGTTATAACGGGTACTTAATTTCAAATTCAATTTCAGATTGAAAAAAAAAATGAGTGAGTTGTTGCACCAGCAGCTCGTCAATCCACTGCAGTTATTGTGAAAAAAAAATACTCGACACAAGGGTTTTTTAGGAACCATTTTATGGAGAAAAGTTTAAATATGAACAAGGAAAAGAAAACACATCAAATCAAAACATATAATCACTTTCCGTGGTAAAAACGCGACCACTCCAGTTCGCTTTAACAGATTTCCTCTGATCGCTGAGATACGAGCGGGAGGCAGTTAACATTTAATTAGACCGGTTATCTCTATGCATGTTGCATAGTTTGCAGCAAACAGCCTACAGAATGCAGGATCTGCCGTGGAGGAAGCATGCCTGTTAAGCACTATGGTTTTAAAGGATGGAGTTGTGTTGCATCTCACCTTGAGCAGCACAGATGGGCTTTGTGGGGAGGCTTCACTTGTCAGGGCTCTCTCATGCCGAGGCTAAAGCTAGCAGAGTGGAGCAGTCTTAATGAGACAGTGGCTTCACACTGCACCCAGCACATGAGAGGGATTAGCGCTGGACACTAACAAGCTCAGACCACAATTAGACAAGCCTCCATGCACAAGCCCAACCTGGAGAGGAGTGAAGAGGAGGCATATGAGATGTTCTTTCTGAATGAATCGGTTTGCTCTAGATTTTATTTTAGTTGGTTTTGTCCCTGATCAGTAAGAGTGGCAGCATGAGTTCTGATGAAAGATATTATGATTCTCACTCACAGTTCTGTGCTATATCGAGTTGCAAAAAGCACAGTACTGTGCAAAAAGTCTGGCGCCACCTCTCATTTCTTTATATTTCGCCAAGGGAATCAGTTTGTCGAGGCAACAATATTATTTCACGTCTTTCAGACTGACTTATCTTTGGCATATCAAGTAGATTCAATTACAGAAATGGGAACAAATGTTTTAGAGTGACAGGCTGCAAAGTGCCCAAAGATACATGGAGTCAAGATAAAGGGGTTTCAACGGCTCAGCGTTCAGCATCAGCAGTACACTAATCACCGGCCTGATCATCTGTGGATATGTACCTGTCTTAGGTTAGGTGGCTCGGTTCTGCTTGAATGATTCATACGTAGGTCACGACGCGGCTTAACAAACCTCTCTGTCACGGATGAGGTGTTTTGTGCACGATAGAGGGCGCTCTGTTCTGACTGAGCACACCTGAGCTAATGAAGGCACAGGTGTGCCTCATTGGGGCTGACTATTTAAGCCCCGATGAGTCAGAACAGAGCGCGGCTCATTAGTTAGGCTCGGCCTACACACTCTGTGGTGGTATTTGGTGTCTTGTTTCTTGGTTTAGGCTGCAGTTCCTTGATTTTAGTTAGAACTGCAGTCCTTGGTTTTGTTTTGTTTTGTTAATATAGTTAATACATTTATGTTACGAACCCCTGGCTCAGCATTGGCGTCCTCCCTGCACCCCGCCACCGTTACACTCTCAAACTGGTCAGGTTCAGGGACTGGGCTGGAAATGAGAACCTAGAACTTTGTTTGTATTCCTCTGCAATACATACACGAAAAAAATAAAAGATACAATAATTGAGGTGTGGCTTGTGACACAAATAACAGTAGATCCGAGAACAGTAAAAAGCTATTCAATGTAAGCAATGTAATGAAAGAGATCCTGCTGAGATCAAAGAGAAACCAACTGTCTGGTATGTGCCAACTGTAGCTTATAGAGAGTCCCACATAAGGATGCTCTCAAAAACTGTGTTTTTAAAGTGATTGATGGCAGAGCTGTTGCAAATTTCAACACCCAGGGAGTATTATCATGGCATGCATGCCAGACTTTGAACGTTAATTCAATACTCCGTCAGCATGAATGAAAAAATAGGCCTTAGTTTGGCATCATGCCAACTTAAATGAACAATTTCAGCATCATAAACTAATTTAATGTTAGTGTTTAATACCAAAAGTCACACAGCAGGGCAGCAACGTGACAAATGCCTTGTAAGACGGCCGCTTTATTTTTTTGTCTTGTGTGTAGTTCACAATAAAACAAACATATTTCAGGCAAAGGCGTGACTGCAGAAGCTTTGCTGCGCAAACCCTTTTCACAAAGTTATTGTTACGCAATAAACATCCTGAGCCGTACAGTAAGGGAAGCTCGGCCAAGCTCGGCCAAGCTGTTTTGAACTGCCAGACACACCAGTGGGCTTTCGTCTAATTAAGTGTCAAGACAGATCAGCAATTGAATGACCTTTCTCACGAGTAGCTGATATGAAAAGATATGCTGATTATTCCTACACAAGCATAACAGCACCCACTCCTCTACTGTCCACATGTTTAGTTTGTAGGTGCTTGGCAACATAGGATATCCTGGTTCCTCTGCGTCAATGCCTGAGCGGTTTAACCATCTCAGAAATGAAAAAAAAAGGTCCAGATGGTGCATCTGAAGTGCATTGGCAGGGTTGCATTTAGTTAAAGCTCCGAGTGTGGTTGTCGGTCATCCCACCAGGCTTACAACTTAAAAGGAAGTCATGAAACAGTCTTGTCTGCTACCTGGTTTGTAGGAGATACAGAGAGAATATTTCCTCCTAGTATTCTTTTAATAAGGTCTGGCCCTTTAGTTTGCATCAGTGGAGAGCAATGATAAACTTTAGTCTTCTAGCAAATATCCTAACCCCTATTCTGGGGTTATTCGATCGGCAGGCGGAACGGTCCAGGCCATCTCTGCGTGGAGTTTGCATGTTCTCCCCGTGTCCATGCGGGTCCCCTCCGGGAGCTCCCTCCTCTCCAAAGATATGCAGGTGGATTGGAGATGCTAAATCAGCTGTAGATGTGAGTGTGCTTGTCTGTGCGTCTGCTCTGTGATGGACTGGACTATCTGTCCAGGCAGTTTCACTGAACGTCTTCTCAACATCAGGTCTTTAGTCTAAATGGACCAAAACATACAGAAAAGGCAACCGTTGGTGTATCCTTCGGTGCAGATCACACTCAACAGATGCAGCCAGAGGTAAATGACGTAACAAGCCATAGCAGGGAAGAAACTGGAGAAGACTCCACTGTGGAGAAAAGGAATGTAATGTGATGTCCGTGACAAATAGTTAGTGACGTGGTTAAAAGTGAAGCCGTGAAAGTGCAGTTAATGTTCATTATTTTCAGCTGATTGTTTTCACTGGAGCTGAAGTTTGAACAGTTTAATGTTCGTGATTACATGAACACTTTGCTCAGAATCAGCCAGTAGAATATCCTTCGAGGAGCTACTCTTTTATAAGAGGTTATTCATTTACCTTTAAGAGCCTGTACCTTTTCTTTTTCTTATTCTTATTGGCTAAAAAGTGGAATCAGTACTTCTTCTCAGTCTTTTTTGTGTGTGTAGTTCTACTCAAGTGAACAACTTAACTCTAAGATCTATGATGGTTTAAGGAACTATTAACATGGTACTAAGATCTTTCTCCAGAAATGTCAGCATAATTTTTATTTTGCTCAGTTGCTCTTTGCCAATTGCAAAAAAAAAACTTCTAGAAAAAGTTTTTTTAAAACTTCTAAAAAAGTTCTAGAAGTACAGAATTTATTTCTACATCTAGAATATATATATAAAAAAAATCTGTGCAGTTATTTTAGTTGCTCCAAGAGCTCTGTCTGAAAAAAATCTAGTGGGAACAATTGAGGAATGTTTTTAGTTTGTGACTGAGGGACGCCTTCCTACCAGGGAACTGTGATTACGCAATGAACAAGATGACTCTTCAAAACCATGAAGCTGAAAGGAAATGATTCATTGGTGACTTTACTTTCCACTTTCTCTTTCAATTTGAGTAAAAACCCTTTTCCTGGATTCAGGAGGCAAGGAAGGAGCTTTAGATTACAAGACTATGAAGGAGATAAGCTATCCCCTTGACCACAAACGTGTCTCGTGCCTACCTTAACCTTTCTGCCAGCTATTCTGGAAGCATGCCTTCCCTTTAATTTCAGACATCTTCAGCCAAAACCACTGATCTTAAGGTCTGCATTAAACTGGCCCATTGTTTCCTGTCCTTGGTCTGATTTCACAGGCCCACCTAATGAAATACTCCATCCTTGCCTGCCCCTGTGACTGATGAGGAGTTAATTGGAAAAGTAAGCAGAGCCTTTCAAAAAAATGGGGGGAGCATAGGCCCCTTCGAATCACACGTACGAGAACAATTGCGACAGATTTGATTATGATAAGCTTGTGTGATTCGCTCTACAGAAGGCTACAGTATGAAAATGGACCTGACCATGAATATTTGAGGGACAAGGGACTTTTACAAAATAAATAAAAAGACCAAATTGTTAATTCCAGTTAATTTTTGTTAATTGCTTGCTGAAATTCCACACTTGGGACGGGGCTTTATTCAAATGAACCCTCTCCAACCAATCACTGTCTTTTGCAATGTGTACCGAGAGTGTTAACCAATTGGATTGCGGCTTGTGAGTCGCACCACAAGAATATCACTTGTGAATATCACAGAATATCACATCTTTTCTTCATCCCAGCCTTTCCTGTTTTCGTATTTTTTATTAGCGCCATTTAAAGCATTTCTTCTCCTTATTTATAATCCAAGAACGCTCTAGCACTCGAGTATTTGTATGATTTTCGTTGTTTCTCTTTGATGATCCCCAGCCTTATCTAATATTTCTGTATATTTTCAGCAGGCGTATGTGTCCTCAACCCAACAGATGGCGCCCCCCAGTCCCAACACCACAACCAGCAGCAGTAATGGAAGTGGTGGAGGTGACCAGCTCAGCAAAACCAACCTCTACATCCGTGGTCTACATCCTGGCACCTCAGACCAAGACCTGGTTAAACTCTGTCAGCCGTGAGTGTAATACTTATTCAAATTACAATAAGCATTTTTAAGTGCCTGAACAAGCAAAAATGTACTCACTGGTAGCTACACATATCGATCAGTATCGCAATACAAATAAAGACTTACCTCCTGATTTACTCCCTGAGGGGGAACGTGGGCTTGGAGGATGCCTGTCAGCCATTGGCTGACCCAAGTGAGGCCACCATAGCACCAGATCTATTTGGATGATGGGACGTTGACATGGTAGTGCCTTGCTAAGGTGTACTAAGGTTAATGCAACGGCTGTATGGAAAAACATATACATGGCACATTTTTCCCATTTTCATGCACGATTACCATTTATATCAAATGGGGAATTTTTACCATGCATTGACTAAAAGGACGCCACATTTATCTTTAACCACTAATTTTTATTTCAGCAAATCATTTATGCAAGTTAAATGGCATGGAAGTTTCAGCCTCATTCCACTTAGAATGCCCAGCTGAAAAATATACACCAGTAAACTCAGTTGTATCTAATAGTGTTGCTCGTAAGTCTGTAGATGAATAAAACACTTCTGATGCATAACAATCAGAGATCACAGTCCCGCTGGGGTTAAATAAAAAGCTGTTAACAAATTTAGCCAAACCACTACAAGAAAGGTTTTTACCCTATAGGATCTGTGAAAGATTATTCCTTCCTTTTGAACAAACTGGCAAGAAATTGGCAGCCTGATTATTTCAGTTGGTGTGAATGGGATTCAGAAGGGAGATTCAAACATTGTCCTAAACTGACCCTGCACATGCAGAAAAAATACGCACCTTTGGCAGCTTGAAGACATGCGGTAATGAAATACACTTGATCTCCTGCAGGTATGCGGCATATTGATTTCATTAATATCGAGTTTATGTTTGTGCATTGTTGCTTTCTAGATGAATAGCACCTTTTTTAATTTAACACAGATTCATTATGCCACGGTCAGTGAGCCCACGTCCCGTACCTCTAGCTCAAATGACCCTGTGGTGGAAAGAAAGGCTGGAGCAGGCAGTAACTTGTGGTAAAGTCAACAGGGGTTTAGGTTTCAAACAAAGCACTTTCTAGTTGGCAGCGCTAAGCCTTTTCAACAAGTAGGCATGATTGTGCCTCCCTTAAACCTCCCTCCCTCTCTCTTTCCTCCCACCCTAAGCCTCACTTCCATTTACGGAGAGAAAGTGAAGGAGGGGTCTGACAAGAAACCCTAGCTGCTGCCTCTGCAGCCAGAGGGCCTTGAAGAATTTCCTTCATTTGAGCATTTTAGAGCTGTCCATTTCTTTCTGTGTTGCATCCATCTTATCTCTACTATGCATCTCAATTGCACAATGATAGACGCTCTGCTCAACACACTGAATGTTGAATATGTACATGAAAGACTTTGCTACACTCAGAGGATTAAAGCTTCCTAGATGGTTGTCAAAGGTTAATTGGTATCAGTGCTTTAAAGGTTTTCTAGCATTTTTCCAACTCATTTTGCTCTCTTTTATCCAAGAGGTTCATCAAAGAACCACTCAAAAGTGGTTCTTCGATGGTGTTGCTACAAAGAACCCTTTTTGACCCTTCTGCTCCAGCATGGAAAGGGAACTGAAAAAGTACTATAGTAGCCATGATGTCAGTCTGAGATAATAAAATGAGGTCTCATTCCAGCATAGAGACTATTCTCCTCAAATTGGTGCACCTCAGCCAGGTTTTGTTGCAAAGATGCTTTCCCAGTAAGTAAAGGGCCAAAAAGTTAAAATGGTAAATGCCTATTGAAAGTCAGAGCTGAGGAGGTGGAGAAAAAGAGTGAAAGCATAGCCAGAGTGAGGCCCTCTCTCGCAGCAGTCTGGAAGAAATGGCTTTTGATGAGGCTGCCCAGCCCTACAGGAAACTCAGAGCCCAAGGGGAAAGAGAAAGACAAACAAGGGCAACAGCTGGGAGGGAGAGAGGAGATTGAAAGAGAGAGAGAGAGAGAGAGAGAGAGAGAGAGAGAGAGACGAGAGGGAAAAGATTGAACGAGAGAGAGAGAGAGAGAGACAGACAAGAGAGGGAAGAGATTGAACGAGAGAGAGAGAGAGAGAGACAAGAGAGGGAAGAGATTGAACGAGAGAGAGAGAGATGTATGTGTCAGGTGTTCTTGAGGCTATAGCACCAGCTGGTAAAGGGGATGTTTGCAAGGGTAATTACTTTTAAAGCCGTGGAGCAGCCACTACATCCTGCTTTATTCTGTAGGAAAAGACATTTTCACAAACATTACGAAGCACAAATATCAAAGCAAACAGCAGGCTAGCTCATCTTAACCAAGTCGAGAGTGATTACTTTTCTTTTTGATATGCAATTTAAATGTGCTAAAACACGAGTACCTTAGGGCCTACTAATCTGGGATTCAAACCCATGACCTTCCGACCCAGGAGCCTAGTCACTAACCACTAGGCCACTGCTATCAAGCTGCCAAGAGTCCTTTTTTTATAAAAAAAGGCTTTAATGATATTTTATAGAAATACTTCGATGACAACATTTATTGCAATAACTTTGACAGACATATTATGTAACGGCATCTTTACCTATGCAATTAATAACACAATGGATGGGTGACCTCTTCAAAATCTCTCTGCCTTTCGCCTTTTGATTACTGGGGATAAAGTCCCGAACCCCTGGGACTCTGACTTATGAACGGCTCGGATAATGGTTGAATGGATGGTTTACATTTAGATTTTTTTTTTACATTTAGATTTACATTTTAAATGAAAAGATTTGTCTTCTCATCTTAAATTTGCCAACTTAGACTGTACTCACAACAGCAACAGTAACAAATTCAGATCTTAGTAAAATATCCTCTTCGTACAATCAAACGCATGTCATTCCTTATATAAACTTATGTCCAAAATCAACATCCATGCTTTTGTGTCAAGCATCCCTTGGAAAACCTGAATCGTCATAAGCATGACTTCAGAGGGTTCAGTCAGCATCGCCGAAAACCAGCAGTAGTGGAACTGTATAGTGAACAGGGTTCCGTCCCCCAGCAAAGCCACTGAGAGTTCCAGTTACTCACGGAGGCACAAAGGTCAGGCCCTAGCTACATACACCACAGTCCTGTTGCTTGGATGACCGTGACACTCGGCCCTCACACATGGCCGCTCCTCAGCCCACAGTGCTCAGAAAAGGAAGGCTGCATATGTGAGCTCAGTGCTCCGAGCGAAATGCTTCAAATAGCATTGCCCTATAAAACAACAAGCCATGCACGAGTTTGAGCTTCTATATGGCCAAGGCGTAGGGATTGCTGTTTTTGCTTTTCCAAATGAAGATGTATGCCTGCAGTAAGGCCACATAAACCTTTCATGACAACTGACGGAAAGCTAAAAAAACATTTATAAAGACTTCTTTCAACAGCGTCAGTTTCTTTGCCGTCATTTCTTATGTAGCCTTATGTCGGTTTATGTCAGTTGAAAGATGTGAAATGAAAGTGTTGTGTCATGTAGCCTTATGATTGCTGTTTTTTAGTACAATGTTACCAATATTTTTGTATACAGGATCACTTTGATGATGCTATTCTCACTTTAAAAAACCCATTTCTCACTCATTTTTAAAAAAAGGATTTTTATTTAGTATCATTGCTATTTCTTTATTATTTAGTAAGAAAACCAACCAATTTATGGCACCAATATTTCAATATATCCAGAGGTTTTGGCCTACCTTCTGGTTTTGAAAAATTAGGCAACACACGTGCCTTTTCCGAATTTTATCACAAGAAAATGTGCCCGAACAAAGGCGTGTAGTAACACATTATTTACCTGCAAAGCCTTGAACTATCGCTCATGAAGGAGATGTATCAGGTCTTTCTTTAGGGAACTGACCTTAGCTTTGTATTTGAATTCTTTAACTAACGTAAGAACTCGAGTTGCTGCCAGAAAACCTTTACTTCGTGGTACAACGGACTACTCTGGGCCACACAACACAAAAACTAGAGTGTTCAGGACAGGAAGCAGGTCTTGTGGACACCCTTAAGCACATTTTTGGGGGAAACCAAAGGGTTTATGTCTGGTGGCAGATGGGTGGTAGAGCAAGCATGGAATGTGTTGCTCCTAAAGTGAAACATGGAAGTGGAATATGACGATTCGGAAGTGTATTGGGGGAGGAAGATGTGGAGACTTCATTCCACATTCAGAAAAATGTCACACAGCGTCACTGATTTATATACCATCTGAACAAAATGTCAGTTTTCAACAAGATAATGATCACAAGCATTCTTCAGAATTGTGGCATTATAAAAACCTTCACAAGAAAAGCAAAAAGTTGTGTCTCACAAACAGTTCTTTCTCATCTGTGCAAATGAGACAAAACTGCTTGCATGCTTGAAAAGGTGCTTTGGACACAAGTTCTTTTCAAAAACTGCTGGAAAGGATTCCACGAATCTGTGATAAAGGCAAGGCGTGGTTATTTTGATGAAACAAAAATAAAAATTCTAAAGCACTCGTGTTCATTAAATTGCACTTACAGTGTATATTGTTACAAGCTACAAAATCAGGTACATTTCTTGTTAGTATTTCTAATGTTTTCTTATAATAAAAGTGGAAAAAGCAGAGTTCTAGCCTGTAGCCTGTAGTCTCGTTAGATGCTGCTATTCTGTTGAATGCCTAAAAATCCATGCTTATGACGTCCTTAGGTTTATTCTTCGGTAACCACAGTATTAATGTAACTGATATTTGATGTAAGTGATATTTCGGATATGAAATATTTAGCACCCGTTAGATGCTGCTGTGCTGCTGAATCCCTTAAAATCAAAGCTTATGACATCCTAAAGCCTATTTTTCAGTATCTACAGTAATAATGTAACTGGCTGAGGTTTTGTTCCTCTGAGGCTACATGAGGTAATGGCTATTAAGAAGGTTATTTGAGATGCAGTATCAGTTCCTTTTGTCCTGATGTTCTAAAAAATAATAACGCAACTTCTGAACTAGTCTAGATGAGTTAAGGCTCATCTGTATATTTGATTAACCATGCTCTTTCCTACCATGCTCAACAGTGCTGTGTCAATTCTATAAAACCAACCGTGCAGCAAATGTGCAAACACCCCTGAATGTTGGAATAAATACCAACAAATACAAGTGCAGTGAAAAGTAGATGATCCGAACACCAAGGCCAGTTTTTTCCCTTTGGAAACCGCCCTTCGGACGGTTCTTAATTGAACAACCTTTGTAAATGAGATGCATGAGGATGAAGATCCTTTGGTAAAGTTGAAAAAACCTCCATCTAATAGGAAAGAGCCCTTATAATTTGAAAAGACTGCACTACGTAAAGCTTTCTTTCGCATTACTCTACCTTTTGTGGCACCTTCGTTCATTTAATTGGAAGAGGAGGGGTTCGGTCCTGGACAAGTTTGTTTAATTCAGCGTGGCACTGATATTCCAGACCAAGTATATGAATGATGAGAGATCTGGAAATGGTTCCATATATTTTAGGTCTTATCATAGATTCAAATATTAGAAGTTGTAAAAAAAAAATGTTAAAAATTCTTAATAAAACAACCAAAAACAAATGTGGCCCAATTATTGGCATGGCTGCGTTTGGTACTTTATTCAACCTCCTATAACATTTTATCAGGGTACGCAAAGCAAAGGGAGAAGTTCCAGGGTCCTCGGAGGGTTTCCGACTAAGATAAACATAAGTACCCAGTTGATAATATTTTTAAATATTATCTTCTCCGGTGCATTAGACTTTTGCCTAGCAATGTACGTATCAGGTTTAGCCATCAGTCAATTCCAGCACTACTTTTGCTGTTAATATCTGATCAGTCGTGGCTGTTTAGATGAAAAGGATCCGACATTGCTAGTGTGTGCATGCTGACTTTGTGCTGCTGTGGGAGAGAGATGGCTGGTTTTGTCTCTGGTGCGTTAGGACCCAGTGGAGAGAGGACGAGGGAGAGGCTGTTAGCATTATGGAGCACAGCCAGTGCAGCGCAGGGCAGACAAGGAGAACTCTCAGGTTACACTGCAAGCGCATGCCAGGGGAAAGGAGGCCTCTCTCTCACTCTCGCTCTCTCTCACACACACTCTCTCTCACTCTCTCTCTCACACACACACACACACACACACTCTCTCTCTCTCTCTCTCTCTCTCTCACTCTCACACACATAGACTCTCTCTCTCTCACTCTCTCTCACACACACACACACACTCTCTCTCTCTCTCTCACACATACACTCTCTCTCTCACTCTCTCTCTCTCTCTCTAACACTCATCCTCCATTTCTCTCCCCCTCCCCCCAGTCCCTCAGGATTTCAAGCCCTGCATCAAATCAATAAGCACATACATGCAGCTACGGCAATATATCTCCTATATCTCTGTAGCAGCATGGCAGAAAACTCTTCTCGAGATATGCAAAGCAGGCACATCACAATAGCATCCATTATTCAGGGAACACGGCGTCTCCACATTGCAGTGACCCTCATAAACACTGCATGCAAATGGGGTAAATGCATGTTGAATGAGAGAGGGCTGGCGATACACAGCCATAAAGCCGGAACGAGAGAGCCGGCGGCGGCTTCATCATCAACAGAACGCTTTATAGAGCTTCATGTGGAGCTGTGACATTGGCTATGACTCTACAAAGTCAACCCGCGCCTTAGGAGCTGTGTTGCCTCTATGGAATTGTCAAGATGTTGAAAACCGTACATCTACCAAATCGTGCAGTCTGCTGGTTTATATAAGGAGGTTTCCTCTTTAGCTTTGGAATGAGGTTAATGGATGGTTATGAACCTGATCTAACATCACCAAACTGCATGCCTATATCCTGGCTCACCTCATATCTTGCTGTTAAAGGGGAATGGACATGTCTGTTTAATTATACGGTTATAACCAAAGATAAATAGTAATTAATAGAGGTTTGATGTGAAAGCCGCTGTTTTATACATTTGTACAGTGGTAGTGAGTGGAACCATACATCCAAAGTGTTTAATGCCTCTACCGAAAGTGTGGGCCATGCACCATGATCTTTGATTCAGCCACCCAGAAAGATTTATTGTGTATATTTATACAATTCATATATTGTATAGATTTATTGTATTATTGATATAAAACTTATAAAATGTTTTTTGGATGGTAAATGAAATGACCTCTGGTCTTGTCGCCACTCAGTGAGTATGTGAGACCACGGTTTCACTAAGTAGAAATCCAACGGCCATTATCTGAGCTGCTTATCCTAACCAGGCTGGTGGGGTTGTCAGAGCTCATCCCACCGCTCATAGGGTGAAAGGAGAAGAAACATCCTGGGATGGTCACAGTCCATCGGAAAGCAGGCACACACACTAACAGTCTTAAAATCTCGCCTTGGAGAAATTTAGCATCTCGAATCAACTTCATGTGCATTTCTTTGGATAGCGGGAGGAAACCAGGGCACTGGGAGGCATCCTTCACAGACACAGGGGGAACATGCACACAGAGAGGAATCAAACCCAGGGCCTTTTCTTTGTGAGGAGACAGTCCTCACAACAATGCTAACACGACACAATCGTGTCCATACTGTCGATTACAGGTTGTCAAAAATCAGCCTGAAAAGTGAGGACGACCAGTTAAAATGACTAAACAATTCTAAGTATTTTTTAGTGCATATAAACAGAAGTAGGGCAGCATGCTGGTGCAGTTGCTCCTGGGTTCGATTCCCAGGCGGGGCGGTCCGGGTCCTTTCTGCGTGGAGTTTGTATGTTTCCTCCAACTGTCCAAAGACATGCACATCAGGTGGATTGGAGATGCTGAATTAGCCATGATTATGTGTGTGTGTTTGTCTGTGTGTGTGCCCCAAGATGGACTGGTGACCTGTCTAGGGTGTTTCCCTACCTCAAAAATGGGTTGATCAGTTTTGGGCTTAATTCTTGCCTTTAAAGCAAGCTTGCCTTTTGTTCTTTTGTGCTTCAAAGGTACGGCAAGATCGTGTCAACCAAAGCCATTCTGGACAAGACCACCAACAAATGCAAAGGTAAGAGGCGATGCTGTCTGATTCCTTTTTCTTCAAAGCCATCCAGCCCGTTTCATGTCAGGCAGGTGTGTTGTGATGTAACGGCATTGGGGCCGCAATTGCATAACTCCACATCTGTCAGCTCGACTGGTGCTGCCACAGTAGAGGGTGCGCCTACGAACCTGCGCTTGTGTGCATTTGAGCATACACATGCAGCATCGTCAGCCAGCTTGAGTCAGGATGTAGCAGAAGAGCAGGACACAGTGGGGGCTTCTCAACTCTGAGCAGTGACCGAAGGGGGTGTCTGAGTGGAGCCTTTATTAACTGCATAACAGTAACTAATTAGTGTCATTTTGCAAAGCAAAACAATAGCTATAGTTCATGACATTACATAATGATCTACATCACAATAAATTATTGACTGCACTGTGGCAGCGGTGGCCTAGTGGTTAGGGAGTTGCCCCGGATCGGAAGATTGTGGGTTCGATTCCCTCACCAGTAGGTCGCCCTGAGGTACCCTTGAGCAAGGTATTTTCCCCGTTACTGCCCCCGGGCACTTTTAATAGCTGCCCCCTGCTGCACGTGTGTGTATGGGTGAAACGCAGAGGTTGAATTTCCTTGCGTTATTTTGTGCTGCGTGTCACAGTGACGAGGGTTGTCGCTTTCACTTTCACTTTCCAATGTGGCACCAATGCTAAAGGTTTTGGAGACACCTTATTATAGGTTAGTGTTCAGAAGGCTACATGAACTTGACATAAGCATCTGACTAACTCGTTAAAAGCTTCAAAATCTCCACCAAATTACTGCTTTTTTATTTGGCTATAAGTTAAAAATTATTAACATACACACTTTTAAATCAGGCTGTTCTCAGTATCTGTGACTTATGTAATGGATAAAAATAAGCAACATAAACTGCATTTTTTTCAACAAATGGTAGATGAACTATGTGTATTAGTGCACAGAGATTCACATATTTACCCTGTATGTGTTTGCCAGGCTATGGCTTTGTGGACTTTGACAGTCCGGCATCTGCGCAGAAAGCAGTGACCGCTCTTAAGGCCAGTGGAGTTCAGGCTCAGATGGCAAAGGTAAGAGATCATTGCTCTCCCTAAAGCACCTGCCCACTCCACTCTGCCCTGTGCAGAAGAATGTCCTGGGACAAAGTCAGACTTCAGACGTGGTTTTATTTTTAAACACTTGAACATGGATTTGTTTTAGTTTTTAGACAGGCTGTCTCAGGCTCTGATAAACACATGAGAAACAGTTATTCTTTACCTAAAATAGCAGCAAGGTCCTGATCCTTTAAGGGGAAACCAGTTCAATGGCAGCTCGGGCTAAAGAGGAATAAAGAAGAGCATTAAAGAGGAGTATGGAGCAGTAAAGAGCAGTAGACAGGAGTAGAGAGCAGTGAAGAAGAGTAGAGGAGAAGAAAAGAGAGGAGTAGAGAGCAGTAAAGGGGAGTTAACAAAAAAAGTAAAGTATAGAGAACAGAAGAGACCAGTAAGGAACAGTAGAGAGGAGATAAAGAAGAGTAGAGAGGAGCTGCCTAGCATAGGCAATCTTTCCTTTTCTCTCTTTTTCCCTTTTTATATTTCTTTGACTTTCTCTCTAGCTCTCTTTCGTTTTTCTATCCATACACCATCTCTTACTCTTTCAAATACCCATGGGCCTCTGACACTCTCTCTCTCTCTCTCTCTCTCTCTCTCTCTCTCTCTCTCCTCTCTCTCTCTCTCTCTCTCTCTCTCTCTCTCTCTCTCTCTCTCTCTCTCTCTCTCTCTCTCTCCTCTCTCTCTCGGTACTTTGGTTGTCTTTCACTGCAGTTCTTATCCAGAGCAGACACACAGCCGGCCTCCATCACTCAGTCCCTGACCACTGGCCTTACTGCACATTTCCACATTTTAGCTTTCTGTTCTGCAGGCTTTGGTTTCCTGGAAGGTCACATATAAAGTCAGATATAAAGTTCAAGTGTGTAGGGCTCATCTTTTTTCCCTTTCACTCTCACCAGGATAATCCACACTCATCTCTGCCCTCAACCCCTTTACCTTCCACTGCAGACTTAATTACAGCCATTTCAGAGCGTTTTAGTGGCCTGACCTATTTAGGATGACTGTTTATGTGGAGAATGCCGTGGGCTTTCCAGTACCTCAGTTTCACTGTGTGGAAATGCCTCGTCTCAGGAACCACTGTGATTGAGAAAAAAATCACCTTCATCGCAGGTCATTGCAATTATTCATCCATTATTCATGACATGGAGATGAAGTGGTAATGAATTTACAGCTTTTTTTAATCTCTTCCACGCACCAGTGTAATGAATATGCAAAGCGGTGCCGAGGTGAATTGCAGGTTCAGCGTCACTCAGCTCATCCTCACCATCCTTTCAGTTTGTTTTAGATCAGTGGCACCAAGAGTTGCTAAAATAAGCACCAACAAATTGAAATTGAATAGCACAGTTTAACTCGCACTGTAAGTCCCATTACTTACATGCCTTTATAATTTTACAGTTAGTCAGTACACTGTCATCAAGTGATTAGTGTCAATTGACTCTGCACAAACGCAGCTTAAGCCTGGAACAGTCCAAAATGCGATGCCGCTCTAGGTGTCTTGGAGAAAGTATGTGCTAGCCTTTACCCCTTTCCTAGCTGCTGATACATCCTGTGTAGGATGCGTTAATTGTCCATTTTTATGGCTGTTTCCAATTACAATCAGTTTGTCTAACACTGTGGACTAATAGAACACATGAAGTACATCAAGTGAAAAGACTGTATTCCAAGTTTTTGATGTTATTTATAAAATCTTTATAAAGATCTTTTCTGACTATGGAAGATGAAACAGAGTGTAGTTCATTTCCCTGTATTGAAGGCCTGTCAGAGAATCTAAAGCATGTAAGCTGCCATGGACCTCTTACCATCCATACCATCCTGCAAAAGACGGCAGTTACAGTACAATTTCTCGAGGGCTTCTCAGGGTTGAAAAGGTAAGAACAGGCCTCCTGCTGCTTTGAAACGTGAAGACTGGATTAATGGCCACAGCACATGCGAACAACCCGCTTTGTAGACGTTGTTAATCTCAAGGTGAAGAAGCACCGCTTAGTAGCACATGCATATTATGCTATGGGGCTTTCATGGTGGAGCACATGGAGCCAATTAGGATGTGTATATGGTAATAAATTGACTATCTGAACGTCTTCCAGCCCAGTATTCTGACACCTTTTATCTAAAGGAAAAAAAAAGCTGCTTCTGAAGCTGTTAGTCACTGCATAATTGTCTGGACCTACTTCCATTTAAGGCTGGTGTGAAAATGAAATGTTTCAAACACCAACCCACACACACATACACACGCTCCCAGGGAGCAATTGTTTTTTCATTTGAGAGTACTGGAGGCTAAAGCTGGCAGGTGCTGCAGTGTGGACGTGCAGTTCTCCTTTCTGACTCCTAGCCCTCAGGGTTTCACACTTTCAGCCTGTCTGCAGCCTGTGAGCTGCTGATGCTTCAGTGGTGAGGAATTAGCAGCCTACACTTTGGTGACAGATGAGATTTCAGCGAGGCTGCAGCCGCTTATATATCCAGCATCTGCATCCAACTCCCTTGATGTCCTCCATCATGATGTCCTCCATCTACAGACACTTTCTGGCCTCTTCACCTTCTGACAGTTCTCTCTTCAGTTCTCTCTTCCTCTGCCCTCATGTTAAAGGAGTTACAAGGAAAGTGTACCTCAGCCATGTTGAGTGATCTTAAACCGGCCAAACCACCTTAACCAAGTGCATGAGGATTTTCCCCTGCAGATACAAACGGGTGTAATTGATGTTATCGTTAACTACATTAGCCCTGTAGGTCCGGTGCAAAACTAAACAAACATCAGACACCAAAGATATCTCATTCGATCAGCCGTTTGTGAAGGGAACAAAAATGAAACATAACATGCTCACCATGAACGGAAGTGAGATCTTTGAATCTCTCTTTCTTTCAATCCCTTTGTGCTTCAGCAACAGGAGCAGGACCCCACCAACTTGTACATCTCCAACCTGCCACTGTCCATGGATGAACAGGAGCTGGAGAGCATGCTGAAGCCCTTCAGTCAGGTCATCTCCACGCGCATCCTTCGGGACGCCAACGGTGCCAGCAGAGGCGTAGGCTTTGCCAGGTACACAGCAACCAGACATCTCTTCCAGGGGAGAAAAAAAAAACGCGCTCACAAGCGTTACCTGACATTCTGTATCGTTTCTAACAGGATGGAATCAACAGAGAAGTGCGAGGCCATCATTCAGCACTTCAATGGCAAATACATCAAGACTCCACCTGGAGTGGCAGGTACACTTAAACTTCCATCATAATGCTGAGAGCCTTTTATTGCCTGTAATTCTGGAGAAATCTCATGCTGAAAACAATTGCCCAGTGCCAACAGAACCGCTGCTGTGCAAATTCGCTGATGGGGGCCAGAAGAAACGCCAGAATCCGGGGAAATATCTTCAGAACGGGCGGCCGTGGACGCGGGATGGAGAGATGGTTAGAACTTAAAGAGAAGTTTTGTCCTTTCACGAAGGATAAGAAAGCATTCACTCTAGTGGTAGTCATTTATATCCTCAATGGTTTCAGTTTCACACATTCACGTTCCTATGTTACAGGGTGGAATGACACTAACGTATGATCCCACACCTGCCCTGCAGAATGGGTGAGCTTGGCTTTATCATTTGCATGAAATGGTGTTGAATAACTGGACACTAGTACAGATCTAATTTTGTAAGTTCCTTTGGAAAGAGTGTGAATGTGTGTATATGTCTCCCCCTGCAGGTTCTACTCCTCTCCCTACTGCATCACTCCGAACAGAATGATTACACAAACCTCCATTTCTCCATACATGCATTCTCCTGTATCAACGTACCAGGTCAGAGCTGTCACCGTGAAGTTTAGCCTGTTCCCTACATTTCTGTTCAGGCATTCTAATGTTTAGGTTTGATATTTCTGCATCTGGCAACCCTTTCACTGCATAGTTTCGGTTATTCCCCAGCCAGATATACCTTATCCAGCTTTAGAGGGCTCAGTAATCAGAGGGTTGTTGAGCCAAGGAACCCCAGAAACCGCTACGTGCTGTATGTCAGCAGGAGCAGGATTAAATAATCAAAAAATGAAAAAAAAAAACACCCAAAAAACTATTTCCCACATATCAACCAGGCAATGCGTCCAAGTTTTGGTTCATTAGTTTACAGCCAGGGCTGATGTTGCCAATTAACACCATATATCAATCAAGATCCTACATTTACCCCCCGCTTCTGTGCAAACCAGGTCCAGCTCTTTAGGGTGCTGCAGACTTGTCAGTGTGGTTTTGGAAACACTATGACTTATTGTGCATTTCAAAAATGTCTTCATCCAAAAAAGAAAAAAAAACAACAACTCAGAAATAGGAGTGCTGATTTAGGATCAGTCTTTCTGAGTGCGCTGGGATCCTGTTCCCATGATTTATTAAATTGTGCTCATGCATTATTTTATTAAGTAGGGACATGGCCAGTGGGGTTCCATGATGAACTACAAAGCAAGATTCATTATCTCGACACATTTTACACAGAGCAGATTCATTTGCGATCCAACAGACGATAGTAATTAGAGACAGACCTTCTCAGTGTAGGGCAATGCAGGGCTTTAAGGACTCCAGCCTGACTGTTGCTTCTTTGGGTTCCTTTCCTTAAAGGAAGCCTCTATGTTAAGTGTTAATTTGTTAGAACAAATGTTAATGTACATGTGGGTTTCTGTAAGCTACCATAAAAAGCTGATGCACGTCTCACGTAGCCTGAACACAACATACAGGAAAGTGTTTTAAAAAAGAAACAGTTCATTCCCAATAACAGCCATGAACCAAACACAATGTGTCCATCTGTCTGATTTGTGCTGACAGTGGCCCTTCCCTGTACTGCAGGTACACAATCCATCTTGGATGCATCATCAGTCGTACCTCATGCAGCCCACGGTAAGTCAGTCTATTCTAACATCTACTGCATTAGCATTTCTGCTGTGTGCTTCTCATCTGCCTTTTCCTGACTCTCTCACACTCTGTGTCTCGCCCGCAGGGCACAGTGCTCACGCCCACCATGGACCACACACTATCCATTCAGCCCGCTGCTATGATGGGACCCCTCGCCAATCAACTCAGCCACCTGTCCCTGGGTAGCACTGGCACGGTAGGTGCCCTCAAAGAGGCACACAGCAGCAAAGCATTAATGTCCATTATGTTACACTTATGTTACCGTCTCTCAATGCCTTTTTTGTCTTTTCTGTTGCCAGTATATACCTGCAAACACAGCTATGCAAGGGGCTTACATACCCCAGTACACCCAAGTGCCTCCTGCCAGCGTTTCAGTTGAGGTGAGGCAAAATAGCGAGGACAGAAAGTGTTGAATGTTTTCAAAATGACTTTCATCGCTCACCGTTTGTTATGTTCACCTCATGAAACTGCAGGAGAACGCCGTCCAGCAGCAGGTTGCCATAGAGACGCCCACAGAGCATACAGCGTACTCCTACCAGCACGGCAAGTGAAGGAGGTGGGTTTTTCACAGGAGGCCGTGTTGCATTAAGCTCGCCTCGCCCCAATGCTCTATATTAACTTGTCTACAACATAGTTATAAAATCATAATATAGAAAATTATAAAGAAATAATTTTAGTAAGTTTAAAGCAATGGTCTGACCCTAACCCCTTTTTTGTCGGAATTAGGTTTCTTTAAATATGTTTCTAAGAAAAAATGAAAGCTTTCTGATGTGGTCACACATGCTGGTGACTTGGATGATGGGCAACATTTCGAGTATTGGGGAAACTGCCTAAATTAGATTTTTAGAATCAAATATTGCTTAAAGGGATGTTTTTCCTCAAAAATTCATTGAGCATTTATAAAAGCTCACACCTGCAATAAAATTGCCTCCCTTTGCAGTTCGAGTGTGTGGTCACAGCATCTCTCTCTGTGTCTCTCAGCTAATCCCTGCAGGAATCAGCGGACAGGAGCTTTAGCGCAGGACACCTTCTTTTCTGCTGCTCTGGACATCAAAGGAGCAGGCATTGCCGAAGAGGACCAAAGGATCCTGTCCCTTTGTCAATAAAAGGAAATAAGACATTTATTGTGCTGGAGACTCTTTCAAGAGTGGGAAGACCAAGCAATGGACAGCTTAACCTTTTTGGCAGCATAAAAAAAGATGAAGGAAGCTATGGACTACAAGAACTCAAAGCGGCAAGAGCTCACACACTCTCACACACACACACACACACCGCGTTATTTTCTATACTGCTCTGGGCAGCCAAACAGAACAAAGAGAAAGTTTCAGCACCATGTCATTTTAGAATTGTAGTCTTTTTTTAATCTTTTTCATGTTATTTTTTCTTTTTGAACATTTTGACCTCTACAAATCTGTAGTAGAGGTAGGATTTGTTTTGTAAATAGAAAAAGACTATGTTTTTTGCAAAGGCTTTGCTGCATTTTTTAATGAATATCAGAGAAAGGTTTTAAAAAAATGAAATTAAATACTGAACAAACTGCTAAAGTGTGACTGTAGAGCAGTTGGGATTATTCTCTGAAGAAAATTAAAGCTAAAAAAAAAATGTTGGAAACGTCCACATCACCCAGCGGTATGACGACT
Source organism: Hepsetus odoe (assembly GCA_017165825.1). Lineage (NCBI taxonomy): Eukaryota > Metazoa > Chordata > Actinopteri > Characiformes > Hepsetidae > Hepsetus > Hepsetus odoe. Next base: position 6,346,569 of record CM029385.1, on the reverse strand, counting down.
AGATGCTGGCTGCAGCTCGGAGACTTGGCTCGCTAACAGCCGAATTGAGATCTGTCGTCTTTTAACCCCTCTGCTGTTCTGCCTCTGTCCCTAAAATGCTGCTTCGTCTCAGAACTGAGGTCATACCATTTTAAGAGTTTTTATTTATTGAAACATTTTTTTCTTCCAAATCAAGGCAGGAAATTTTTCCAAATGTTATTAATTTCTAGTGGATCATCACCTTCTGAATATATTCCCAATGTTTTACATGTTCTTTTTTTTTACACTATTTTCCCATCACCACAAGTCACTGGTGATGAAGACTTTGAGGGCTTTGTCTGCCAAGTTGCAAATTCCAAGAAAACTTTCCACAATATGAAGTGAGTCCATAGCTGCCTCAGTAACGATTCATGTTGATTACTCTTGATTTATCAGTGCCTCTGTTTTAGGATACACATCCTATTAGCAATATCGGTTTTTACCCACTCAGAGTTTATCCGGTCTCTTAGATAATCCCTAAGAGATTCTTTGTGTCTGGTGAAGGCTTGGTTTGGATTTCCCTTGAAAATCTTTCTAAGCTTAAGAGTCATTGTGTTCTGACTTTAAACAGCCCTTAAAAGATCTAAAGCTTTTAATGTGTCTTTCTCAATAAAGCAGCTTTTATGTCAACTACTATCTGTGCACGGCCCTCGTGTTTGGCACCTGCATCTGCTTTCCCTCTACAGTAACACTGCAATTACATGGTTTCTCCATAAACACATGCCTTGGTTTACACGGGAAAGCATTTATAAAGCATTATATTTATGAGGCTTTAATGCCATAAGCTGTTCATAAGAGCACACCATGTTCGATCGAGTAAATAGCATTGTGTTGAAAATGGAAAGTGACGTGTTTTCCATTCGCAGCACTGTCACCATGAAGAAAAGGAACTCACAAGGTCGGTAGTTAAGAGCACCTTATCATTTCTACAGATTTCTAGTGGAGTTTTTATAAAAGGACTTAAGGAGGCCTGTGGAGCTACAGGCCGAGGCTGACTGCAACACACATCTTTAATAGAAATAAACTTTGGAATGCAAATTTTTGTTTTCGATTCATATTTCAATACATTTCAAAATAAGTGTTTATGAATTTGTGCTCAGAGACCAATGCAAGATATTTTAAACATATTTCACGAACCTTTACAGTTTTAGTACATGAGCTTATGTCATACATTTGGAGAAAATGTACGGAGAAATGTTCATGGGCATCAGAGCTTGTGCAAAACTGATATGGAGTTCCCATTTTCATTACCTGGTAAAGAGGCTTTAAGTTTTGTTAGTTTAAGAGCCGTTATACCAAAACAATTAAATTCCCGAATTTCATCTTGCTTTACCAATGTTTTGCACATGTAAAGTATTGCCAATCTTTAAATAGTGCTTCCCTACGTTCTTAAAATAAGTGCTTTTTTCATGCATCTCTGTTGAAAAGACGACAAATGAAGATGCATTAATCCAATACACACACAGCCTCAGGATTTTATTTCCAGGAAGACCAGATCTACATACAAAACCATAATAAATCGTACAAAATGTGTATTAAATGTCTTCAAGTAAACAGACACTGTATGTACAATAACTGTAAACAAAACTGGGGGGAAAAAATCTAGAACATTTGCAAATTGCTAAATAGAGCATACTTACATAAAGAGAGACGAGTATCTTCAAATGTCAGTATAAAATGGGAGGATGCTATCCTGCTGGTTTGCATTGCAGTTACACACTTCACTTCCTGCTCTGACCTTTCTTTAAATCATCTAGAAAAAAGCATGCTGAATGCTTATCCAGAGTTATTCTTACAAACCTGTATTCACTGCTAAGCTTGTCCCAATCTGCAACAAATAGAACCATCGGCAGCAGATGTTTCATGGCTATCTGCATGAGGTTTTAACTGAGAAACTGTTCTGGTCTTTCAGTCTTTCATTTATACTGAGTCAAAAAAATTATACTGAAGTCGTAACAGCTGTACACGAAAGAGCATTAACCCTTTTCAGAAAAAAAGGGACTCAAATAATAAAATTAGACTCTTTCTGGCACATGTATTAAGAAATGTGCTGTGTATTACAAATGTGTAACATCAAAAATATACCGCTATCTTTTATGATGCTTGTTCTTTAGTGTATCCTCCAAACCCAAAGGTTTACAAAAGCCCTGCGATTGTCAGCTTTAGCTGGATTACTGTTTGAGCGCAAACAGCTGTTGGTCCCATGCTGCCTTATTTGCAGCATAAAAGTTTGCTCAAAGAGAGGAAAAAAAAAGAACAAAAAAAAACATCAAAAAAAGCAACATTAAGACATTAACAATGACTTCAGTTATGAGGAAAAACTGCTGAAATAAACACCCTGTAAAACAAAAATAAACAAATAAACAAAGAAAGCTGACAGCATCATTGTAATATCTGCAGTAAAAATAGCAAAAAGGGAACTAGCGTGTTGCAGAGAAATAGAATTGAATGTCCACATTCAAGCTCAAAAGCTTGTTTAAAAAGTTTTCGTGTTAAGGTGTATGGGTCATTTACCGCTGAATTATACCAGACAGGAGAACAGAAACACTGAGGCTTCTTATTGTCACCAGCATCCTCAAACCTTTAAAACGGGGTGTCAGTCCAGCGGCACATACTTAGCATCAGAAAAACAGAGCACCAGCTGAGGAAGTGTTAAAGGCATCACTTCTGTGTGTTCCTAACTGGATTCTGCAGTACAGCAGCCCTCATTTTCCTCATGTCATCCTCAGGTAAATCCATAACGCAAGGTCTCCTATTATAAAAGTCTCTGATTTAGGATCTCCCATACCATTCTTCTCCTGAAATATGGCATGTGTTTCTGCAGAGGGATTTGGGGATAAAGGGAGGAGACAAAACAAGGCATCAAAACAAGCGCCATAACAACAAACTTTACAACACGGTTCAAAAGCTGTCCTGGTCTTGTTCACCTGTGTGAATGTAATTGGCTTGTCTTTGGTGATGTATTCAGCATATTTGCAGGTGAACATTCCACAGTCACTTCCATTCATTTGCTGAGGGATCTCCTGCAGGGAGAACATTCCACAACCTCTTTAGAAGAGCATAATTGGCATGTCTGGTTACTATGGGCATAAAGCAGATCTAGCCATACACTGAAAGTTTTAGTTATTTTACAAGACAGATTAGCTTACGTTGCGTTTTTTACTCTGAAGGGTCCAGTCTGAGGTATCCAAGTCCTGCCCTTTTTTGTCTTCACTTTCTTGTTTTAAATATTTTCTGTAGAAGAAAGGAGATAAATTCAGAGTATTCTCATGAAATACTGAGCCCAGGAAACATTCACAAACTTGCGCTGATCAAGCACTTTGTCTGGTTAATAATGTGATAGTAAATGGTCAATATGCTTGGATCCTTATATGTGGATTTAATAATGGATTCCCCTGCATAAACCAAACATCTTTAAAAAAAAAAAAAAAAAAAAAAGTAAAATAAATAAAAATCACTTAGCAGTTATGTTAAGGAAGAGAAATCACCCAACTGTGCTGCCCACCAAGGAGCTGAGCACTCCTGGACTAGACCAAACTAATTTGCAAGCTATGTGGGCCCTAGGGAAAATATATAATGGTTGCACCATAGTTTCATCACCTCACTCACAAGCAGCACTTACAACAAAATCCTGCATGCCTCATCATTGCTTCCTCCCATGGAATCAAAATATGTGATGCTCTTCTTGCGTAAATCCACAACCTACAAGAGCAAAGAGGAGTGTGTTGAGAAATCTAACTCAAAACCAGAGGACCTTAAATGTTCTGATTACTACTCTAACTGAGGATTAAAAATACTATTTTTACTGAACTAATACAATACAAATCAATGAAAAGCATAACATGTAAATACATTATAGAAAAATTAATGAGTACAATCTTATTCTAAATAAAGTCAATTTGCTTTTATCCACTTACAGAGAGACACCAGTGCACCCCCAGGTGGACGGGCACCAGAATAATGGCCACTGAGAATATGTCCACTTTTTTAGTCCAGCGGCGAACTGCTGAGTAGCCAGAGCTACGCAGCTTGGGAAAGAAGAAAGTATTGAAGGTGTACACAGAAGGCAGGTGAGGTGCCTTACTGCGCTCCACCAGCATGTTCATATAGAAGTTTATAACCTGCAGACAATTACAAACGCTTGTTACTTTATTGCCTGTAGAGGATAAACCCAATCCTTTTACAGGAATAAATTACACCATCCTTGTGTTATTTAGTTTCTAAGAGCTACCAAGTATGGCACAAATTGTTCTAGTCCAGTTGTAAAAGCGGCGTATTTTACGGACATGCACTTAATCAGATGAGCAAGAGCAGCCTGAGAAATCACCTATAGTCATGGGGGAGTTTGAGTGTAGAAGAAAAGTTGATCGTTCAAGGAGGATGCTGATGCGCTTACCTCATCATTTAACCAGTTGAGGTGGCTGAGGGTCTGCAAGTCCTTCCTGGTGATGGTGAGACGGAATCCTTCGCTGAGTACTTCGTCCTGACTGCCTGCCCTCAGCGCTCTGCTCACCTCTTCCGCCATGGCCTATGTGTGGATGCACACAAGTACAGAGTCAAGTAAAAAGAAAGAGCTGCAAGTCAATTATAAGCATCAATAACTTCTTAATTTATTTATTCTTGTACATTTCAAACAAAAAACACAATATAACAGAACCTCCCTAAAGGACAACTGAAAATACCAATTAAACTGTCAAATGACAGACTTCATATGGATATTAAGTGATCCTGTACATGTAAATTCATAACCAAAATCAAACATGATGTCAGCAACAGCAAGCAGTCACTCTTTACCTGAGTCAGCTCAGGGAATTCCTGCTCCTCTACAAAAGACTCAGGCTCCTCGATAACAAGCGCTACAGGAACCTCCTTTTCTAGAGGGACTCTCACATGCAGTTCCACACCGGTTAGACCAGTCTGGCCCTCACCAGACAGACGCTAGTTTGTCAAGCAGCAATAAAAAGGAGGTCAGTGAAACTGTAATACACACTACAAAAAAGACAAAACGAGAGTTCCACCTTACCTGTCGCAAGAGCTGAGATGCCAGCGCCTCCTGCTCCTCTATGAGTCGCCGTCTCTCCCGAGCACGAGAGTCATAGAGGCTAGTCCTATAACCACATACACACAAAGAGTTGGTGCAAAGTATATAAACTTTTTGATTTTTCCATAGAATAACCGAGAAACGGAAAAAGCTGGAAAATTTAACCTAAGAGAGGTAAGAAAATACTCACAGCTCTTTGATCCAAAGCTCAGCTTGGAAACATGGCATACTGTAGCGAGTAGAAAAAAGTACTTAAGGATTAAATACAAAATGATGCCTGGTTCTCCAGACACTTATTAATTATCAGGCAAATGCTGTACGCCTACATTAGCTTTAATAACATTTGAAAACAGCAATACTGTTTGGCTGCAAATGTCAGGACATTAACAAACCCAGCCTTGTGTTTATTCCTCTTACCTTCAAAACATTTTACTGCAAGTGTAAAACATTGTTCTCCAAAACAGATACCTAATCCCATGGATTATGACTATTGTGTTCTCCTAGTGTAATCGCATGCAAACTAAGATGACCTGGACACAGATCATAAAAACTTTGCACTTCCTTACCTGGAGCTTTCTGGCCTCTTACCCTGTTGCTCCTTTACAAAAATAACAGAATCTCCATCATAAGCTGTAAATGGGGAAAATGAAGGAAAGGCCACAAACATCCATTAGCCATGAGCTAATAACATAAATATGAGAATCTAAAAACAAGTTATAATGAAAAACTAAATATATGATCATCTACTGAAAAAAACAACAACCCATTAGCTGGCACAAAAACAAACCTTTTGCCTTAAATGTTACACAGATCTGATGTTTTCCAGAGCTGTATGGACACAAATATAGTACCCCCCCCCCCACCCAAACTCTAACGGAGTTACTAGACATGCAACCAAATTGTGGCCATGTAACTTTCACGAGAAAAGTCAGATCAGGTCTTTTATTGCCACTTTGCATGAACATATCCCATCATTTTCAAGCCTCCAAAGTTGAAAACAAATGTACTTTTTCACCTTCAGCCCTGATCATGACTCACTTAAAGCTGACCTGAGCTAAAATCTTTGAAGGTAGTTTGTTCATTTGTTCTGGTTTAAGAGGCATGTGAATCATCCACATTAAGCAGCTTTAAGTGTGTTGGTTTGTTCGCACATTAGCACGGTCACAAGTTGCTTAAACATGTGTATTTAAATCAATCAAGGCAGAAAAAAAAGAAATAAGAGAAAAAAAGGAAGAAGGATTTTGCTTGGTAAAATAAATGTAGAGTGTCAGAATGCACACCTGACGACTGTGTGTCCTGAGAAGAAGCATCCTGAAAGGCAGTTGGTGATGGCGCTGACCGCACAGCTGCTGCTGGTCTTCTCAAGCCTGACTCGCTGTCACAGTCAGAGGCCCAGGGCTGCGGTTCAGGTCCATTGGACACTGCCCCAGGGCTGGGCACAGTGCTTGAGTTTTGGGGGCTGGGAGGCAGGCTGTTTAAGCCAAATGAAGACTCTCCTGCTCCTGACCCTTCAGAGGAGGCACACCGCAACAGTCTACAGCTTGTCGTCAGAAAACAGGAGCTGGGGATAAAGAGAAAAAAAATCTATTTAAAAAGATATTAATGCAACCTCTGTATGTTACAATATCATGACATCTGAGGCAGAATAAGAATGTGTGCCAATTAGATCAGAGCCACAAGGCATGGGTAAAAATCTAGATTATATTTCGATAGCTGTGTGTTTCAATACATAATAAATAACACACAGGTGAATCAAAAATGGGACCAAGCCTTTTATAACATCTCAGCCAATAAGTGTCTTTTAGACTTAAGTGTGAACTGTATTTATTAATTTAATTACACAATCATAGAACTTATTTATTACATATAATAATACCTCAGTTCATCAAAAATGTGTCAGAGGCTCATTTGCATATTGCAGCCTTCCGGGATATCCAAACAGTCCTTTATCGTAATGATTTTAATACTCACAAATCCCGATGCGATCGAGTGCCTTGATGAGAACTGTTGCCGTGGAAGAATGATGACTGGCCACCAGAAACCACAGATAGCAATTGCCTGTACATTTCTTTTTCCTCCTCACGTACTGACTATATCAGTGATGGGGAAAATGAATCAACCATTACCAAAACAAACAGCATACAGTGTTACATGCCAACAGCCAATCATGAAAATAGATTATAATAAGCTGAACTTCTTTAGAAACTTCATTATCCAGACCTCTTGTGCTGTACAGCGGGGCCTGCCTCGCCAATGACGGTTTGAGGAGCCATGGGAAGGGCTCTGGACCACTCGAATGGGAAAAGTCTTCTCATACATGCTGGTGTAAGACGCATTCTCTGCGCTTTGTCCACGGGTAGAGACTCGGCTTAAGAGAAGGATAAACAACACATCAAATCACACATTCCACTTATTCTGATTTGGGGGGGGAGGCAAACAAACAAACAAAAATACAAAGAATTTAATTATCTTTCAGTACAACATTAAACCTTACTAAACTGGTACGTAACTTACTGTGTACAAATAAAGGAACACATGACAAAGAAGTAAACACATAATTAAGAGCAAAATTAAGCAAAGTACTAAAATCACGCTCAATGTAAACAGTAATCACCGATTAAGACACACCTTGGTGATCTGTGTGATCTGATGTACAGGGGCCGGCCTAGTCGAGGAGAGGCGCAGGGTTTAGATGTGCAGGTGGGAGGTATATTTACTGAGTGGCCATTCGTTTTGTGTGCATCATGGTGTGGAAGGCTTGTAAAGACTTGCCGTCTCCCAACCTTTGATATAGTCACTGACTGCTCAGTCCTTAAGGAGTCTGCAAAAAATGACATCATATCAATTTTAAACTGAAATCAGAGTAAAACAACAACAAACTTAATGTACATAAAAAATTAGAATGGATGTTTGTTTAGTTACCTGACTTAAAAATGGTCTTCCACTCAACAGCAGTAGAAGGTGCCACGAATGTGTCCTCAATTGTTTCAGATGTTTTTTCAGCAAACTGAAAGCAAAATAAATTATTATATTTAAAACTGAGATAATTAGCAAAAACTGTGGCAACTCCTGCCAAATGCAATTATGTAGATGAAAAATAATAAAAGATTTCAAATATTCCATGTGTAATCTTTTTTTCTAAACACCACCAAAAGGTTTGGCTGAAGTAATATTTAATTTGTTTTTTAATAACAGCAAACAAGCATGCACAAAATAGTGGTCATAAACAGTGCAACAAAATCATAAACATTACAACCTCTGTTGTCCCCCAAATTTCAAACGTCAACACAACCACACAATTAAAATAAAATAAAATATGTACAAAATCTATGCTGAGTCTTTCATTGAGCCATAACCAGAATGTTCTGTAACCAGTTTCCGTTTTGTAAAACTGATCATTTGCAAACGGCATATTGGTATAACTGTTCATTATCCATCCATCCATCCATTTTCTGCCGCTTGTCCCAAATGGGGTCGTGGGGGAGTGCTGGAGTCCAACCCAGCGCACACAGGGCGAGGACGGGGGACGCACCCTGGACAGGTCGCCAGCCCATCGCAGGGAGGAGCGGGACGGGGACGGCACCTTGCTCAAGGATACCTCAGGGCAACCCATGGCAACCCATTGGGAAGGGGTTCGAACCCACGATCCTCCGATCATGTGGCCAACGCCCTAACCACTAGGCCACCACTACCCCACTGTTCATTATATTTTATTATTTTGCTTCTATACTATCTTGAATTTGTAATTTAAATCACGTCCTTCAGAAGTTGATATCAACGGTTTGTCATATTGTGAACCCATAATGCTTGAGGTCAATTCAACATCTGAAAAAAAAGCAACATACCTTGCTTTCAGTCCATGCAGATCCTGATCTACTGGCTGCAGGTAAAGACGGCGGTTGAGTCTGCGGTATGTCAGGGGAGGCAGGCAGCATGTTCTTCAATGTAGGACTAACACTGCTACACACCCACGACGCAACACTTGAGCCATGGGTCTTCATCCCCTCAGCTGCATTCTTCATTGTGTCCATAAAGTCTCCTAGCACATTGTCAAGAAACCAGATCTCTCACTGCACCACAAATTCTTCCTTAGTATTTAACCCAAACACACAGTGGAGTAGGGGGCAGCCATACATCCAGCGTCTGGGGAGCAGTGCATTGCTCAAGGGTGCATGAGGGCAGCTTAACTGTCCGAGACCCAAACACACATGGGTACATGAGGACTAGCACCTAACCACCAGGTCACCGTTACATCAACCAGGGCTGCTCAATGAATCAAATTTTTATTCTAATTACAATTCTGACATCCCGTGATTATAAATAAAATGAATCAGAACAAAACATTTAGCAGAAAAAAAAAAAATGCAGAACTGGGGAGGACACATTCGAGTGGTCGAAGAAATCCCAGGATCTCTAACCCTGGGCTTTCAAATTCAGCAAAGAAACATCTCTGCATGCCAGCCTGAGAAATACTGTCACCTGCATGCATCTCTGAAACCAGACCATGTGAACCGGCAGGTGCATCTGCATAAAAAACCTTTAAGAGATTGCTTTACTAAGTTTCCAATAGCTGGCTTTTTTTGAGGTCATTTATGTTGGTCTGATTCACCGAAAATATTGTTCATATAAAAGTATATAGTTAGTTTTACATTTTTAGAATTATTTCAATTCAGACAACAACAAAAAGAGCTGATTATAAACCAAGTTTTAATAGAGTTTTAATAGAAATATTCCTAAATGAATGATGCTTCCAAAGTCAGAGAGTAATCGTTCTAAATAACCGTGATATTCACCAAATTGAAGGGGAATTTTTATTGTTGTTGCTGCCATAATCGAGCAGCCCTGAGCCCAACACACTGAACATGATCAGAGATGAACAGGAGCACTTACCCATTCTGAATTTCTTGACAGGTCTGTCTTCTTCTTCCACTCCATCCACATCTTCCAGACTGTGAGGGTGAGAAGATTAGGGATGCATGACTTTATGGACACTTTGTTTTGGCGCTTTCTGTTTAAAGGACCCACCAGCATATACAGCGCATGCCTGCCTGCCTGCCTGCCTGTCAGATCACACTTTCCTCTGCAGCTGAACTTTAACTGCCACCCAGATTACCTTGTGCTCCAACTTGTTAAACTTGCGGCACTCGGACTCGTACAGGTTAATGCAGGAAACTTTTTTTCCCCCCGATAATCTCACCAGTTTACGGGTCTTTTCCTCCGTGAAGGACCGTCCGGCTGCACCCTATCGTGATGTCCGTCGGCCGGTACTCCGTTGCGAAGATTTGCTATTCCACTTCCAAGCCATTGATAGATTTTGTTGAACATTTTTTTTTTAGCTAAAACTAAACCAAAGCGGCGCTGCTGTGTAAACTCCTTGCCCGCCCGTCATTCACATGCCAGCGGCTAACTCGGCTCAGCACAGGCGGGAGGCCACCGCTGGTCCAAGCTCTGTCAGCCGGTAACTGTGAGCCACATTTTCAAGTTAATGAATCTTCCCCATAACCCGCCCGGCCGAACCGAACCTTTAACCGTTAGCTAACTGCTAACTTAGCCAGCTAGCCCGTGATGCTAACAGCGGCACGGAGTCTCAACGGCCGCCGAGCAGGACGAGTCCTCCAAGCGGCTCGGGGTGTGTGGTTATGTTTTTCACCGCACCGAGCTTCCAGGGAGCGGTAATTAAGCGGCTAGACTGAAAGCAGAGTGGGGAATGTGTTAAAGCTGCTCTCTCGACAACGGTCTCCCGCTTCTTCCTCATTTAAAACTGCGACATGGCCGAGCGCACGCGGCCCACTGTAACGCGCGCTGATTGGCTGCGCGCCTCTGACGCGCCTAGTGTTCTGAAAGGCCAGTGGAGGAAGAGCAAGTCGCCGGGACGGTGGCGCTTCGACCTGCTGTAGCTGAATCGGCTCAATGATTCATAGCGCGACTCAACTTTCTCCACGGCTCGGTGCTCCGCGCCTGCCCGCCTTCTTTACTCCAAATCTCTTGGGATCATTAACTCAACGACGGAGAGAGAATGGAAGGTATATGTTGTATTGATTTCATCCACTATTCGGATGAATCATTCATGAATTCCATGACACGATAATATTCAGCTCACTGGTCTTATACTGAGGCGGTTTTGATTTAGTTGGTGGAAACTGGGACATTGTAATTACAGTTTCGCTGGAGATCTTTAGCCTGCAACGTGGAACTTCTGACATTCGGATGCTACCAAAAAAGTTGGTTCAAAACTTTGTATCCATTGGACTGATTCAAGGATCCAAATAGTAATTCGTTCTTCATTATCGCTGTTGTCTGCGTCTCAGGACTTACTAGATAGGTGTATCCACTCCCAGACCAGTCAGAACAAGAGAATCAGACAAAAAAGACATTTTATTCAATCATTCGGACGCAGCCCACAAGGAAGACAAAAGGGCTGCATCCCATTCTGATATTCCACTTCATCAGTGTTCAGGCAGGAGGTACATGTCAAAGTAACATCCACACCAAGTCCAGGATCCAAGAGTTCCCAGCAGATCATAGTCCAGAATACCCAAGCGTGCCCTCTGCTTACAGAGCATCCTGGACCAGAACACCTCCAATGAGAATCCTCTGATGACTGTGAGAAAGCGAAATGGACAATTTTCTTATTTTGAACCCACAACAGAATGTTTTCTCTCCTTTGAACCCATACACACAGTGTATCAGCACACAGCCATATGTAACCAGGTTATATTGTGTGGTTATAATCACACAAAATCTGTTTTAAATCCCAAACTGTTGCTGTTCTACCTGACTGAGGACCTCCAAGCCTGTAGTTGCTCTTATTATTAATTAGAACCGCTCTTGATCCTTGTCTTCTTCGCTGGTTTGCCCCTATAAATTCTAAATCTCTCCTTGGCCCCTCCCTCTTTCTACAATTCCCCTGAGGGAGAGGAGCTGGAGTGGGCGCTGTACTTATTTGGAGGCGTTTGTGTCTTTGTGTACTGTCAGTCAGAATGAAAGGAGAGGAAGTCCAAGGAGATTCCTGTGTCGCGTCCATGAACAACACAACGCAGAAGTTCACCGATTACACTTACATACAGCTCCTGGGGAGCAGTGATGGGGACGGTACCTTGCTCAAGGTAACCTATTGGTCTGAGACTCAAAACCACAATCTTCTGATCAAGGCCACAAGACCAACTCTTCAGCATTCAGCATTCAGTCGCAATGAGATTTTTGTCATTGGATTTTTAAAGTGTGAAAAAAGACAGTTTGGGTTTGGAAGCATTTGTTTGTGTTACAGAGATAAAGCATTGTTAAAGGACAAGGATAAAGGAACGATGAAAATCCTTTTTTGCGAAAGTAAGGGATGTTGAGAGAATGTCATATCTTTACTACTGCTCAGAAGTTTGTAATTATTGTGAAAGTGACTAGTCTTGTCATTGTGAGTACACACAGCACAGCACACCACAACAAAATCGGATCTCTGCATTTAACCCATGCACAAACACACACCGTGCAGCAGGGGGGCAGCTATGAAAGCGCCCGGCGAGCAGTGTCGGGGACGGTATATTTGTTACTTAATAAAAACCCCATAATGAATATTGAAATGAGATTGATAAAGTGTATTATTATAATTCCTAATTACCCCATTCTCAAACTGAGAGCAGGACTGCACTGAATTAAAAACAGTACTGTTTGTTGATTTTTAATATCAGGACATTAGATGTTCTCTAGAACAGTTTCAGAGCTAATGTTCTAAACCAGAAAAGTGCTTAGCTTATATTAAAGCATAAAAGACACTGAAACTATCAACTGAAAACATATGTATGTACCCACATCATATTATCTCTTTGACTCTAGAGATATTCCACCTACACATCAAAGAAATGCATGGTAATTGCTATAGAGCAGAGATGGCACATCACAGCAGGAGAAAGGGTTAGATTGAGATTAGAGCAAGACAAGCAGGACCATACTGGATTGGAAAGAGTCACTCAGACGACAGAGGAACCAGAGAGGGAAGGAGAGAGACTCAAGATGGAGAATGGACAGAAGCTCCAGATCGGAAGATTGTGGGTTCGATTCCCTCACGAGTAGGTTGCCCTGAGGTGCCCTTGAGCAAGGTACCGTCCCTGTCACTGCTCCCTGGTCACTTTCAATTGCTGCCACCTGCTACACGTGTGTGCATGGGTGAAACACAGGTTGAATTTTGTTGTGTTGTGCTGTGCTGCGTTTCACAATGACAAGGGTTGTCACTTTCATCTTTTTTTTCTTTCAAGCTAAGGGAAAGTTCAGATTTGCTTGCATCCACGCGACTGGAGGTTAATGGAATAGATGTATACTATGTCTGCGATGGGCTGGCAACCTGTCCAGGGTGTGTCCCCTGTTCTTCACCCTGTGTGAGCTGGGATGGACTCCAGCACCCCCCAGCAACCCCGCTTGGGACAAGCGGCAGGAAATGACTGACTGTATACTATGTCCTTGAAGATGCTGAGAACTGCAAAGACTCCTCTGGGTTTATGGTGTATCGCTTTTCCCATCAGCAGCTGTGTGTCCAATGTCAAAACTTGGAAGGAAAAATAAGAGACATCAGACAGACATAATATTCTGCTGGCGAAATTCCCTTTGTTGCTCCAATTTGCTGGTGTACCATTGAAGCCTGTAGCCAATCAGCTGAAGCTCAATGTGTGTCAGCATTCCCCAGCACAGTGGATCCGAGTGTTGCTGGGCAGGGGATCCAGTCGATCAGTTGGATCAACTGTACTGGAGAACATGGAAAACACTAAAATGTGCAAAGCAGGAGGGTTTCCAGGACATCAGGAGTCAGGAAGCGTCAGGAGCCATTGCTCTAGCCCTTGATCAATGTCCAGTTTCAGACCAAAGGGATGCTCTTGGCTTGATGTTTTTGCATGTCAGCTGTACATGACCTAGCAGTGATGGTAAAAATTTCAGCAAAACCCTTGTATATCTGTTCCTCCCATACCACCCTGGGGTCAATATGTAAAAGTACAAGGTAACTGTGGATGTTTGTGAACTGTGTTTCAAACAGCTGTAGAATAAAAAATGGCTTATAACCAAGGTCACAATAGAAAGGGAAAAGTCTCGCTAAAGATCTCATACTCACCTTGGTCTGGAAGCTGATTTTCCTAAATTTCTTTTTAATCACACAGTACATAATTCAGTATAATTTCACAGAATAAATATTGGACTGATGTTTGTTTTCTGTTATGTTACTGTCAGATGAGGAAAAGACCGGAGGAGCTCTCACCCTGCCCTGCCCACAGCTCTCTCTCTATTAATTCTTCTTGCCTTATTTAAACCTTTATATGTGCGAATTTTCATCCCTTCTATTAACAGTTTCCTTCTTTTCTTTACGTAATCCTGAAAGGCACTATTTAGGGGAAGCGGTGGCCTAGTGATTAGGGAGTTGGCCCCAGGATTAGAAGGTCATGTGTTTGAATTCCAGACTAGTAGGTTTCCCTGAGGTACACTAGAGCAAGGTACCGTCCCCGTGACTGCTCCCCGGACGCTTTCAATAGTTGCTCCCTGCTGCATGTGTGTGGGAGTAAAATGCAGAGGTGTCATTTCGTTGTGGTTCACAGTATGCTGTGTTTCACAATGACAAGAATAGTCACTTTCACTCAATGTCACCATCTGCATACACATGATCATTTTGGGAGTTGGTCTAAATACTCTTGACTGAGGTAATTTCATCATATTTACAGCATTTTGCAGATGCTCTAATCCTACAAGGATAGTCCGCCTGGAGTAACTTGGGGTTAAGGGTTTTGCTCAAGAACCCAATGGCGGTAGTGCTGGAGGTGGGATTCAAACCTGCAACCTCTTGGTCCATAGACGAGTACCCTACCACTAGACCACCAACAAAATACTGAACAAAATGGCAATATGTGTGTTGTAGATGTTGTTAGTTACCCGCTGTCTAATATCAAACCACTCTGGATGACTTTGTTTACATCTCCATGGTAGAATGAAGAACAGTTTTAGAAAAATCATTGCTTTTGAAGACACAAATTACTTGGACACAAAACTCAACAAACAGGCCACACTGATGTTTCTTGCACAGACAGGCAAGGATGTGACCATGGCACACAGGAAACCATACATGGACAACATTCCTGTCATACAGGAAAGAAATTTTGAATTTGAATGTTGAATTTTGAATGAAATGTATGGGAGATTAATTTTTGGATTTTATTTACTTTTATAGAGAATCAGAGATTTTGGTGTCTCTTGTACAGTTTAAGCTTAAAATGCCACAATGTCTTTTTGTTATAATGGAAAATAAGCTGTAGAATGGTTGAGCGTGCATTAAGGTTTGATACTCATAAAGCACTCCCAGCAGAATCAGGGGAGAAAGAACGTTGAAAATAAAGTACACTAGTACAAAACTGGATTACAAAGTGTCGTTTTTAGGCTCTAGGTGTCATTAATGAGTTCAATTTAAGTGAATTAGCTTTATGTAAAATGATTTAAGATAGACAGACAGACAAGCAGATGGACAGACGGATAGATACTTTATTGATCCTTTCTAATATTGTGTTGGTCTCTATTGTGCCACCAAAACAGTTTTGACTCATAGAAGTTATGGCCATTGTATTTGGGACCATGATGTTAAAAATCCTGTAAACTGCAATGTGGGGCCTCTATGAATCAGCAGAATCTGTCCAGCACACCACAGAGATCCATCCATCCGTCCATCCATTTTCTGCCGCCTGTCCCAAACGGAGTCGCAGGGGTGTGCTGGTGTCCAACCCAGCGCACACAGGTCGAGGACGGGGGACGCACCCTGGACAGGTCGCCAGCCCATCGCAGCACCACAGAGATGCTAAATCCATTTGAGATTTGGAGGATTTGGAGTCCGAGTCAACACCTTGAAATGTCCATCATGTTCCTCAAACTATTACTGAGCGTGGAAGCATCGCAGCTTCAAGATCTGGCTGTTCATTTACTCCTTTATATATTAGAATTACTTTGAACATTTTTCATAATACTGCTCTTTTATGATTAAAGACACTGATTCCAAAGTTTTGAGTCAAAAACATTTAAAAACAAAAAAACAAATTGTTTCTGTAGTAAAATACAAATGCTTTCTGCAGTAGGAAAACCGTCTAAATGGTCTTTGGACGTTGACTGGGGTATAAGCATCCATTTTCTGGTTAAAAACATAATGAGATTTTAATGAAAGTGCACGGAAATGTGTTCACCTGAGCAAAGTAATAAAGGATTTCCACTTGTTTCTGTTCACCACGGGGCACATTCTAATCTCAATCTGCTGCTTTTTATTGTGTGGCTAATTTGCTAGAACCATCAGAAACCCCTAGACACTCTCAGAACAGGAGCCAAGCTGCTTCCCATTACCTGCTGTACACCTTCTATTAGAGGTGTGCTTCAAAAGCTTCTCTGTTCTTTTACTAAGTACCAGAAAATTAAAAAAGTAGTCTATGCTACAGATGCTAGAGAGAGAGAGAGAGAGAGAGATAAAGAGCATGCATCACAGAATCACGGCAAAGCAAAAGCAATTAAAACAGCAGATGATATAAAAGATGTAGTTTGTTAACGTTTGTCTTTGGCCATCAGGCAAATACATGGTCAAATCCTTTTTTTTTAAAATTAACTTCTCTGTGGTGTTTGGCTGTTTCCAATTATTGCATGCAAGAGTTTTTCATTTTTGAGCACATTGCTCAGCCAATCAGATTTTATAATCAAGTTCATCAGTTTAAGATGGAAAGCCGTTACCTTTGTGATGAACCTTCTAAGTGAAGTTCACCATAAAGTGAAGAGATGATGGTGAATGTGTAGGAGAGCTGCCCTGCCAGAATGCCCTTCACCTGTACATTTACATTATGATCAGAAAAGAACAATCAATTTTATTAGCATTCGGATGAAAATGAAATCTTGAGTAGCCGATACAAAAATTACAGATTATTTTTATTTCAAGGGATGATACCATTGAAAATCAAAATCATTTGAGTATGTTAACAATGTTAATGTGTCAAAGTTGAGAAGACCATCAGGCCTATGCAGCCCATCCATCCCAAAATAAGGAAACATAAAAGGCGGAAATGTAAAAAGTCATATTTTCAGAGAAAGCACTTTTGAGCAGCAGTGGTAAATTAGACGCTATAATATTCTATACCGGGGCAGTGGTGGCCTAGTGGTTAGGGCGTTGATCGGAGGATCGGGGGTTCGAACCCCTTCCCAATAGGTTGCCCTGAGGTGCCCTTGAGCAAGGTGCCGTCCCCGTCCCGCTCCTCCCTGTGATGGGCTGGCGACCTGTCCAGGGTGTGTCCCCCGTCCTCGCCCTGTGTGCGCTGGGTTGGACGCCAGCACTCCCCTGCGACCCCGTTTGGGACAAGCGGCAGAAAATGGATGGATGGATGGAATATTCTATACCCTTTTCTGAAGGTCCATTTCCAAATCCATTCTTCTTAAAACTGGTTGCATAATTAGATTTGATAGATAGGCTTTTAGGATTTGTTGAACTGTTACTGCTGAAACAGCATTACTGGCTGTTCATTTTATTTTTCCTCAATAGTTTTGATGCAAATAATGACACTGCTACTTGCAGTGAAATGGATCCAAAGGAAACGGATCATATCGATGGTATTACAGAATCAGCTGATCCAGTCACATCATATCAATGACCAGCAGATGTGAGAAGATAGGTTTGGCAGCGTCAAGATCTTTATGAGCTTACCTTGACCTGGCTCATGATGCCTGGCTTGAGTCTGGTTTAGTTATCTCTCTCAATGAGTGGCAGTGTTTTTGATCCATCAAGTTGAAGTATTTCTATTTGCCCAGTGATCTGAATCTGTTGTGCAGGACAGAAAAATCCCAGGATATTGGCTCTGGAAAAGACCCCTTCAGCGGGACTTCTCATCTTCAGGGTGATTCATAATAAACTGACGCAAGATGTGAAAAACTAGTCATGTGATTGTTTAATAACAAAGCTCTTAATATATACGTTGCAAAAGACTCAAAAATAGACCAAAATAAAAATCTTACATGGTATACACACCAGGATGGACACCTCAGTACTACATCCTACATACAGTACAATCATTCAAGTGCTGAAGTGCATGTCATGAGAGGAATATTAGTGTTCTGAAGCAAATAAACATTAGTCCACTTGTGTATGAGGGCCCATTTAAGTAACGTTTTAAAAACAGAACAACTGGAAAAAGTGTAGAGAAGGACAGCTTTAAAACAGCATCACTAAATATGAGGCAATATCCAGTTTGGGATCTGTAATACTTTGGGACATTTTTATGGAACTACCTTTGAACAAGAATATCAGGTCCCCAGTGCATTGGGCTGATGAGCTTTCAATCATACTCAGTATATTTCTCTATATATTACCTTTAACCCAACAATGCATCAACAACAAAGCAAATTGTAGCCAACGTAGACAGTGCAGGGCAGACACGGTTCAATACTATTAAAACCTTTAACAGCTGTAACACCTAAAACAACAGACTGGAAAAAGCCAAAGCTTTGCTTAAAACTGCACGAAATGCTAGTCAGTTATTTACATTTGCCACTTTTAGCAGATGCTCTTATCCAGAGTCACTTCCATGTCCCAGGGACAGTTCCACTGGGGCAAGTAGGGGTTAAGGAACTTGCTCAGGAACCCTGAATTTGAACATGCGCCCGATTGGTCAATAGATCCATAGGCAAGTATCCTACCACTAGACCACCGCCCCCCCAGTTATAATAATAATTTTCATATAATAAAAGTTAAAGTTATAATCAGGATAAATATACATGGAGTTGATTCTGGAGGTAACAGAAGGATGAAAGATAAAAAGTCTTACAAATTTAATATTTTTAGGGTGCTTTTGCTCTACTTTGTCACCAAGTGTGTATTGGGTTTCCTTATTAATGCTGCACTTTGAATAATGTCACAGGGCTGAGAAGATGTAGAGTCAAACAGGGCAATGATTCTAAGTTATTGAACCAATTTCTTGCCATTTTAACTTTGTTTACTTCAATTATTAAAAAGGAAAATTAGTTTTTCCAGTGCCTTTTACTTAATAAAACAACTCTAAACATGGACAAATAGGTTGGAGAACCTTCTAATTACCCTAAAACCTTGACAGTAATCTCAAAATGAGAAATACTAGATGTGTCCCTAACTTTAAAATTCGCCAAGACAGCAGTTTAGACAATGACACTGGTCTAGAGTCTTGTTCAAATGATTCTGAGGACCGCCAATGAGTGGAGAACAGTTTGTAAGTAAAGATAAAACTCATCACTGATTGTGTGTTTGAAGTGGCCCACTGTGTAATGGCAGCTTTCACCTTCACCCCTCAACTACCCCGCCTGAAGCCACGGCAGTTTTTAAGGCAACAATACAGATCACATAATGTTGACGCTCGGGACATACATACCACGCATGACATTTCTCAAATTACAAAGTCAGATTTGCAACAGCAGCTGTCGCAACACTCATACACACACACACAGTCGACCTGGTCATAATTATGATAACATTTAGTGTCTGTTTGTTCCATGGCAGAAGAAGTGTTCCCTCTAGTCGTGCTGCTTGTGCTCACCGTGGCACGGAGGTAGTCCCGGTGAAAACGGGTTCAGATACCAAACCTTGTAGGTACCGTACCATCCAAAGATGGCAATTAAGGTTCCCAGAACCTTGTGAATGGTTTCATGAAAGTACACAGAGGTACAAACAAACATCCATATCCAAATGACAATGATGGCATTGAGGGCAACATAGAGAGCATCAAGAAGAGCAGTTCTCTCATGGTTGAGCTGCACTAAGTGCAACATAGGAACCATCTCTTCAACAATTAGGAGCGTGGAGTAAGCTAGGATGAACGAATGGCCGGATATGTCGAAGCCATCCCAGACAAATCCAGCTTTTCTGCACTCTGCCTTCGTGCCGAACTCTCCGTGGATGGCTTGCGTGGAGTCTGACACGGAACACGTCCCTGTGATGTGTTCAATGTAGAAAAAGGCCTCAGTGCAGCAGTACCAAATGGCTGTTGCCGCCACGAGAGACGTGAGCCGTTTAAAAACAAAAATGTGGTTTCGGTTGTACGAGTTGGACAGAAACATAAATGGCAGCAGCAAAACAAGGTTCCAGCCCCAAGAGAGCTTCACTAAATATCTGAGGGAGGAAAGAATAAAAAGAACAAGTCAGTGAAGTTCAAAACATGCGCATCAGAATAAACCCCTGACCCACACTTAGCCTAGTCATTAACGCTCTGTATTCTGCAGTTATTTTATTCACTCAGTGTGGAAAACTAGTCATGGATACTTTTGACAGAGACACTGAAAAACAGCCTGCAGACTTGAACCACTAGTAAACGTGAAGGATGATCTTCAGGACGTAATTATACTTGTTTCAGCGTCAGGTCTGGGCCTGTTTTCTGTACGACGGTGTCGGTTACTTTGAGGTCACCGATGGGATCATGACATTTTGAAAGTAAAAGAACAAGAAAGAGTGAAACAGGATGATCGAGAGAGAGAGAGAGAGAGATAACAAGAGAAAGGGAGTGAGATTGGATGAGACAGATAAATAAATATACATATATAGATAGATAGATAGACAGATGGGGGGGGGGTGAGAAAAAGAAAAAAGATGAGAGATATAAAGAAAGTTAAAAGGGACAAAAGAAAAAGAGAGATGATGGGAGATATATGGAAGAAAGACAGAAGGGGAGGAAAAGGAAAAGAAAAAGAAAGGCATATAGAAAAGTGGGTAAGAAAAAGAAGACGATCGAGAGAAAGAAAGAAAGAAAGAAAGAAAGAGAAAAGCCACAAGGAAAGTGATTCTTGTCATTGCGAGGTCACAGCACGGCACACAGTGAACCACAACGAAATTGGACCTCTGCATTGAACCCATGCACTCAAACACCGTGCAGCAGGGGGCAGCTATGAAAGCGCCCGGGGAGCAGTGACGGGGACGGTACCTTGCTCAAGGGTACCTCAGGGCAACCTACTGGTGAGGGGTTTGAACCCGATCCTGTGGCCGACTCCCTCACCACTGGACCACCGCTGCCCACTCACGAGACTTTCAGTTTCGGTCAAAAACTGATTGTTAAACTAAAAACAGTGAGTGGAGGTCACGTGTAGATTATGAAGCGGTACTTACAGGTTGAAGACATTTCTGCTGCTGCTGAAGTAAGTCTCGGGGACCAAGTCCACGTCCTTCAGTACTGACCCTGTGAGAGACACGGCGAGGAAAAACAAGGGCAAATACTGTCGTATAAAGCTGCCGTTCCGCGTCCAGAAAGACACAAGGGGACAGATGACAGAGCTCATTGCAGCCATATTGCTGCAGAGGCGACAGAGCAGCTCTGTTTCGTCTCCCTTACAGAACTGAACTCAACACACCGGCATGTATCGCCACGATCTGCGCATGCGCTCGCTGTGAACCCCGCCCACTGCCATGCAGTTCAGGGGCTTAATCATTCTAAGGCTACGTGCGAAGGACGGTTACGTCATAGAGCGGCGACCGGGCCGCCCCATTCCGGAGGACATTGCTAAACTCCATCCTTAAAGGACGCAGCCACTGAATTGGGACACAGCAGCCGCTTGTTTAGTCCGGTTTGTTCTGCGCATGCGTGAACACATTTGCACATTTTAGAAGTCAGAACTCTGCTTTCGCATGTCGCAGGATCCTGTTTAGTCGGAATTACGGGATGTTCAGGTGCTATGTAGTTGGACCGACATGGCGCTGTTGAAAGGTTAAAGGTCACCCTAACTCTGGAACTCTGGTATTAAAACAATATCCGAATTTCCCAGAAACCATTCAGAGTGTCTGGATCTGGCAGTCGACACGGATCATGCGCAGAACGTATCGGGCACTGACGGCAGAGCCCCTAGAAAAAACGACTCCGAGTAAACCGAGTTTCCAGATCAACTGCACTCTAAATCCCCAGAGCCCGAGACTTTAGATTCAGTGCGCATGCGTAGTACAGTCCACGTTGCCCAGAAACGAGACGAGGCTGTGTCCCAATAGTAGAATGAAGCTTGCTTTCTTGTCTGCTTTCCCTAATTTATTATTATTATATATATATATATATATATATATTTATTTATTATTATTATTATTTTTTTTTTTTTTTTTGCTTCGTGTAGTGCATGTCCCCAAGCATCCAGGCAAAATATACAGTTTATCTGTTGTTGTATGTAGAATGTGAACAGAAGGCCCCGATATTGGTATTCACTTTTGTATTTATCTTGAGCAAGACATCATCAAACAGGATCTCCCTGGAGCAGCTAGGCCTTACTGAGGGATTTAAATAGTCACAGGATAGAGCCAGGCTCAAACCCACAACCTCTGAATCCACACAAGTGTCTGTCCTAACCATGACTACCATCACCATGTATACACTCACCTATTACTCATCTATTTAACATTGCCTAAATGAGTTAAATGACTCTAAAAAGTCTGTAAGCACAGTTTTAAATCATGATTTTGTTCATAAGGAAAAAAAAGTTGCACAACACAAGTAATTGCTCCCTGAAGATGGAGCATAAATGACTCCACAGTAGTTATCCATCTCGCTAGACTAAGAAAAATCCTTTATATCTGTATAATCCCTGTGTTAAACAAGAGAACTGTTAACAGGGATTTGTACTTCTATTACAGAATATCTGTTTAATGACATTGTTAGTATTTGGCCATAGTTTGATGTGAAGAACTGGGTCAGAATTACTTAGAATGGTGGTGGGAGAAAACTAATGACTAAGACGGTTTTATATTTGTAGATCATGTTCTGGGGTATTTTGGAAATGGAAAATTCAGCTCCAGGATTTTGCTCCAACAGTTTGGTTTCAATGATGAATGCTGGAATGGATTTTTACTTTCTGGACCTAAATTTTTCCACCTCTGGTTCTAGGTTTACTGTTTATTTTTTGGATGGTAAATGAAATGTTTACACTGAATTCCTCATAATCCTTAGAATGGAAAGGCTATTGGACCAGATGATATACCAGTAGAAGCATGATGGTGTTTAGGGGAGATGGCAGTTGAGTTTCTGACCAGATTGTTTAACACAATCTTGGAAAGTGAGAAGATGCCTGAGGAGAGGAGACGAAGTGTATTGGTACCGATTTTCAAGAATAAGGGTGATGCACAGAGCTGTAGTAACTACAGAGGGATAAAGTTGATCAGCCACAGCATGAAGTTATGGGAAAGAGTAGTGGAAGCTAGGTTAAGAAAAGAGGTGAGGATTAGTGAACAGCAGTATGGTTTTACGCTGAGAAAGACAAAGACAGAATACATGAATGTGAATGAAATGGAGGAAAGTGGAGTGGTTAGGATGATGGAAGTAGAGGTGACAATGGTGGAGGACTTTAAATACTTGGGATCAACAGTTCAGTATAACAGCGAGTGTGGAAGAGAGGAGAAGAAGGGAGTGCAGGCAGGTTGGAATGGGTGCAGAAGAGTGGCTTGAGAAGAGTGATTTGTGACAGACAGGTACCCGCAAGAGTAAAAGGGAAGGTTTACAGGACAGTAGTGAGACCAGATATGTTGTATGGTTTGGAGACAGTGGCACTTGACGAAAAGACAGGAGGCGGAGCTGGAGGTGTCAGAGTTAAAGATGCTGAGATTTTCGTTGGGTGTGACGAGGATGGACAGGATTAGAAATGAGTATATTAGAGGGACAGATCAGGTTGGACGTCTTGGAGACAAAGTTATAGAAGCAATGTTGCGTTGGTTTGGACATGTCCAGAGGAGAAATGAAGATTATATTGGAAGGAGAATGTTGAAGATGCAGCTGCCAGGAAAGAAGAGAAGAGGAAGACCAAAGAGGGGGTTTATGGACGTGGTGAGAGAGGACATCCAGGTGGTTGGTTTGAAGCAGGAAGATGCAGAGGACTGGAGGAAATGGAAACGGGTGATGAGCTGTGGCGACTTCTGAACGGGAGCAGCCGAAAGAAAAAGAAGAAGTCCTCATAATCCTGAGTTTCTTTTCACCACCCATGTAAAAACTGGTACGTTTCTTCACAATGAACACTCTGACGTCACATCATGTAAACTCATTAAGACCAAATTTGTGAAGGAGACTTGTTTCCTTCAGCAGGGCAGCTGTGACTGTTTCACTGAGAGAAATCTTTCCCTCCGATCTGTAAATGTTTTGTGCAAATTTGGGCCAAAGAATGATGGTATTTACAAAGCAGTGGTAACATATAACAGTAACATTTATTTCTTGTTTGCTAAGAAGCATTCTGGAGAACGTTTGAACTGAAAGATAAAAAGATTAAATTACATAAGAATGCATCGTATTACTAAGAGTAGTCCAGTTTACATTTACGGCATTTAGCAGACACTCTTATCCAGAGCATCTTCCATGTCCTAATTACAGGGACAGTCCCTCCTGGAGCAATTCAGGATTAAGGATCTTGCTCAGGGACCTAGTGATGGTAGTGCTAAAGGTGGGATTTGAACCTGGGATCTCTTGAGCCATTGGTCCATAGGCAAGTACCCTACCACTAGACCACCACCACCCTGAGCTGAAAAAGAAGACCAGAAGGCATCAGTATAATACATGCAAGACCTACACAGTAGCATCCAGCTGCAGCCCTTAAGAGTCCAGGGCAAGGACAGGCCAAGCCCCCAGCACCCCTCCTTCTTTAAAATAATAGCCTTAGATCTGAAAATCAGACATCTAAGAGAATGCTTTTTTTATTATAGTAATTTCAACGATTAATAAGTGCAGGATGATACATGAATAAATTTGAACGACATGCCTGGTGGTTAGGTACTAGGCATTTGTTTCCAGTCTAGTAGGTACATTTTAGCAAAGTACTGACCCTATCACTGCTCCTGTGGAGCTGGATGTATGGCTGCCCCTGTTACACTTGGTGAAAGGGTTAAAAACAGGAAGCATTTTGTTATGGTGCAGTTGTGCTGTTGTGAGTTCACAATGACAAATAGTCACTTTCACTTCTTTTCAAACCCTTAAAAGTCCATGCTTTGCTGTCAATCCTGGAAACAGTGCCTTTGAGCTTGGCAGACTTGTCCACCAAGCCTTCTGCCAGACAGGCTGTGTGCTTTGCAGCTAGATGCCTCTAAATACAGCCAGAGCTAACATTTAAAAAAGCATTCATGCATGCATTCATGTCCCAACTTTTCACCCCATGAGTGCTGGGATAGTCTCCAGCAACCTGTGTGACCCCGGTAAACATAAGTGACACATATTATGGATGAATGGATAGCACCTCTTACAACATTAACTTCATTTGAAAACTTTGTTTAATAGAAATTTAGGTCTTAGGCCCAATGAGCAGGCTGAGAGGTAGAGTGTCAAAAAAGGAAAAACATCCTGAGAACATGAGAAAGACACAGAGAGACACGCCATCAATACAGAAATACAATAAATTATGCAATGCAAGAAAATCAATACATCAATAAATCAATAGTCAGTGTATTGAAAAGGAAATGGTGGAATGCTTAATCTGTTACCCTGAAATGAATCATGGGATCAACTTATAAAATTTAAATATCTGATTCCATAAAAGTGATGTTATGTAAATAATTAATTCAGTTTATTTTGTAAACTGTAATTATTTGCATTGAGTCAGTGTCAAATATTTTGTGGAACTGATTACTTCAATTTTTAAAGTTCATCTAATGATTCAGTAGATATTATTTACAGATAGGGGGTGAAATATGAGAACAGGGTATTTAAAGAGCATTTCCTGATTTCATGCATATAACAGGAATATAACAAAGTAGAGAGGCATCCATTTATCATCTGTCTAATCATTACCACCATCTAGCTTGCAGAGTGGGCATACCTGTAATGACTGCCACCTGCCACTGGATGGAAGACTCAGGTGGCAGATTGAAGTCTACTTAATTATGCATTCATTTTTTTTTTTAATGAAGATATAAGTGCATGTCATAAATTTTGTCATAAATGTTGTCACAAAGAGTTGAAGGAGTGCCAATATCTCAAAACCTGTAGAAGGAAGCAGCAAAATATTGCTTGAAAAAGTACGGAAGAGACCAGAAATACATAAAACAATATTGCTGAATCAGCATATTTGTTATGGCAGGAGGATTTAATTCCAAGAAGTAGTCACATTTTTTCTTCTTCAGTTTAGTGCTGGTGTTCTTTAGGCCCCATTGCTAACAAACACATTGTACATACAATAATCAGTAGGGGACGCGGTGTTCTAGTGGTTAGGGAGTTGGGCACAGGATTGGAAGATTGTGGGTTCAAACTCCTTACCAGTAGGTTGCCCTGAGGTACCGATTTCATAGCCGCCCCCTGCTGCACGGTGTTTGAGTGCATGGGTTAAATGCAGAGGTCCAATTTCGTTGTGGTTCACTGTGTGCTGTGCTGTGACCTCGCAATGACACGAATAGTCACTTTCACTTTCACACTTTCACCTAAAAATGACCCAAAACTCACTGTGTACCAAAACACAGCAGATAGCCTTGTTAAAAACGGGTCTGTTTTCACAAAAAGGTGTAAGAGTGGTGATCTAAATCTGTTTTGGGGATGATAACAGTCATAAATATGAAGAAAAATTGATTTTACTTTTATAGCTTACATTTTGTAAGACTTAAAAAGATTATGCTATATTATGAACAAATTGCAGTCAGTGCAACCTCAGTGTTCCAGAAATGCCTCACAGTAGGCTTCAGTGAACTTCTTTTAAGCTTTCTAAAGTTGCACAAGACGGTGTGGTTTGTATGATTGGGAAATACTGGCGTTTCAATAAAGACTGCTAAGGGTTTTAATGTTGCCTGGCTGCTGGTGTACTATGGATGTGCTACAGAAGTTGTACTTGGATCTATTTTGTAATCCAACTGAGTCAGTTTAATTTTGTGTTACTTGGACAGGATTAAGCCTGTTGAAGGAAAAATGCAGTGAAAAATCTCTAGCCTTTGGCACAGTACAATGAGGTGTCTCATTATATTTACAGGCCTGTAAATCCAGATTGTAAAGACTTCAAGATGCACGAAAAGCTTTGCACACCTAAAACTCAGGGTTTAATTTTATAAAAGAGTCTTTGGCCACCGATACAGGGTTCCTGTATGCCCAGCAATGTTTGTGTCAGCTGCCTCTCTCTCATAGACTGCTCGTTTCTTTCTTTAAGGGACGTACCATCTGAAGCAAGGGTGTTTGATTCAGTGCTCAGTGTAGTGTTACATGTCTTCACAAACCAGAGACTGATAGAATAGATTTGCAGTGCTTGATTGCTTGAGCGGAACTGCATGTCCAAAAATGTGTCACCTGCTTTTTTCTCAGGTCTAGGGTATTAACGTTGCTATAGTAACAGTATCTGCTCTTCCACTGTTGGGATTTGA
Organism: Hepsetus odoe; assembly: GCA_017165825.1. NCBI lineage: Eukaryota > Metazoa > Chordata > Actinopteri > Characiformes > Hepsetidae > Hepsetus > Hepsetus odoe. The sequence continues at coordinate 6,319,228 of CM029385.1, read as the reverse complement.
TAGATTTGCGCCGAAACTCTTCGGAGAAATGTTGCCACTTAAGACTAAACCGGTCCTATTCCAGTCATATCCACTACAGCTTTAGTTGTTTTTTAAGGGCAGTGGTGGCCTAGTGGTTCGGGAATAGGCCCCAGGATTGTAAGGTCAGGGGTTCAAACCAGATCAGTAGGTTGTCCTGAGTTACTCTTCATTAAGGTACCATCCAATCACTGCTCCTAAGGTGTGTGTGTGGGTAAAATGCAGAGGAATAATTTGGTTGTGGTTCACGCTGTGCTGTGCTGTGTATTCATAATTGCAAGCAGTCACTTGAGACAGGGGTGGCCTTGTAGTTAGGGACCAGGCCCCAGGATTGGAAGGTTGTGGGTTGTAATTCCAGACCAGTAGGTTGCCCTGAGGTACCCTTGAGCAGGGTACTGTCCCTGTCACTGCTCCCTGGGTGCTGGATATAGCATCTCCTTGCTGCACGTGTGTATAGGTGAAAAGGCTGTGGCAGTTGTGTTTTATTGTGTGCTGTGCTGTGCTGTGTTTCACATTTTCACTTTAAATGTCTTCATTTTTAGCAGTGTTATATTCAGCTGTATACACACATAGAATATAAAAATATGCATAAACACTCATAAAATATAAACAGTCTATTAACCTTTTTGACAGGCTTCTGTATACAGACCAAAAAGTCATCACACCATGGAGACAAATTTGGTCAATTCAGTAAAGAGGTTTGACTGATTAAATCAATTTTCATCAACGCCACCTCTGGACACTCTTTGTTTAAGTTTTAATATTGGTATTTTTAATTAGCCTTATCTCAGCCTTATCTTAGTTTGCCAGCTTGACTAAGGGGTGACATGTCTCTCAAATGAAGTTCTGAATGGGATGCATTAAGATGAAAAATCTGTGCAAATGTCAATGATAAGCAATAATCAGCAACTTTTGATTTATTACTTATAGGTAAGATTTTTATAGGAATTACCTGATATTTATTTATTTTTCTCATTTGCAACAGGAACTGAGCCAGACCAGAATTGCACTGTGAAGAGACAATTTCCTAGTGAAAATAAAGCAAACCACAAGGCTGAAAAACCCAAGAGATAGTGGGGAAAAAAACTAATGATTCGTTTTAGGGAATCATTTACTGACACTGCTAACTGTTAATATTAACATTGCAATCTTTAACTTGATCTGATTGATCATCTTTACTGCTTTGTAAGGGAAACATGATAACATAGTTTACTTAAGTTTCCTGAATCTTACTTACTACACAAACACCTCAAAATGTGTAACAGGCTGGGTCCCGGCAAAATGTCACTTCCCCTTTTTTTTTGAAAAGAAAGCACAGGTGATCACTAATGGATGTCTCAGAGCTCAGATCTCTTCTGCAATACATGTTAGAATTATTTTGACTGCAGTTCTTCCCCAATGTTTGCTTCTTGCTTTCCAGATTCAACAGGCGACAGCTCAGGGATAAGAAGCCCAGAACCTGTAGACACTAGAAAGCAGCAATGTGCTTTTGTACTCAGTGTCTAGACGAGTGAAGTCATAGAGTGTTTCTGCACTGATGTCGTTCCTCCAGGCCAACCCAGTTCAGCCTGGCTTGCAGTAAAAGATTTACGAGACGTGATCTTCCTCTGACTATTCCAGACTGTAAACCAGACTGTCGCATGAACCACACTTTCATATATCCAGTATGGCTTAGCAAAACACCAGCTGAATTGGAAGCAGGAAATTAAAAGTAATGGTAATATAAACAGCCTGTTTTATTCAAAGGGATGAAAATGTGTCTGAAAATGGTAGAAAATGATCTATGACCTTTTCTGACTTCTTTTCCTGGTGGTCTAGTGTTCTGTGCTCTCACAGCTGCTACCTGGGTGCGACGCCCGGTCAGGGAAGCTCTCAGATTCTTGGGGCAACAGTGCCCTAGTGTTTAGTGACTAGACCCAAAGGTTGGAAGGTTGTGGATTCTAATCTCAGAATAGTAAATTGCCCTGATTTAGTGAAAGTTAAAGTGACTAATTGTCATTGTGAAACACGGCACAGCACACAGTGAAACACAACAAAATGCTTCCTCAGCATTTTACCCATACGCACACATGCAGCAGGGGGCAGTGATGGGGACAGTACCTTGCTCAAGGGTACATCAGGGCAGCCTACTTGCCTGGGATGTACCCTTGAGCAAGGTACCTACCCTGACACTGCTCCTGGGGAGCTGGATCTGACTGCCCACTGATGCATGCGGTGTGTATGGGCTAAATGGGGTTCATTTCGTGTAGTTCAATGAATGTGTGTTTAAAATGACAAATAGTCACTTTTACTTCACTTCCACTTTTTAAATAACTTTTAAAATAACTTTATTTACTATAAAAGGATTTTAGGGGGAAAAATAAAATGCAGGGAACACATGGGATATGATCACGAAAATAATTCAGTAGTAGTTTTAGTCATTTGATATAATATTTCAATAATTTGTTTTTTTTGTAATGAATAAAATAAAATAAAATGTTTGTTGTTTTTGAAATATGAATGAGTTAGTCTGGAAGTTACACTGCCCCACCAGACAGTCCAAGGAAATTATAAAATAATAATCTTTATTAATAAAAATAAGGTGTAGTTTCATTCTAGACCAGTAGGTTGCCCTGGGGTAGCCTTAGGCAAGGTACTGTCCCCATCACTGTTGCCTGGGTACTTTAAATAGCTGTGTTGTGTATGCGTAAAATGCAGAGAATAGACTTTGTTGTGGTTCACTGTGTGCTGTGCTATGTTTCACTCTGACAAATAATCACTCTCACTCCATGTATTTACAAAAAAATGCATAGTACAAAAAAACGTAGATTTTATAGATAATATCTGTATGATGTTTTTCTATCATTTTTTAAAAGAATTTGTCTCATTATTCTGCCGATAGGTTTTGTGTGTTTGAAACATTTTATTCAATCTATAATTCATGCTTAGCCCTTCAGATTCTTTAAAAAAATTAACATGCCATATACAGTGCATCTTCTATAATTTTTGCTTTTTTGTTTTTTAACTTTACATATTTAGATGTTTAGCATTTATTGAATATTTCTACCTAATATGCTTAAAAATGCTCTTAAAAATCCTGCGCCCCTAGTCAGAGTAAGAGGTTAAGATAATGTGTGACTGAGTCACATATTCTTTAACCATTTTCTCTAAATCCAGATTTTATTAAAAATGATCATGCATTCCATTTGTATGTTTTTCTCAGTTTCCCTGCTCTATAAATAAAGCGCTCTATAAATAAAGTTGATTTTAACTTTCTTGGACCTCAAGGTTGCTTGCTCTCCCTTGAGCGCTGAATCATTGTTTGAAGAAAATCTTCCGCTGACCACTGGACAATTCCTCTGATTCCAGGAAAAGCCCGATCAGAAGGAGCCTATTGTCAGTGTCCCCACCCCCCAACAAACTATCCATCACGACGAGCAGCTACATCACTCTGCAAATTTGTTCTTGGGTCGTCAAAACAAAGTTTGGCCCGCTGACTTGAGAAACAGATCATTGCATGGCAGCAGTGGGCAGCTGGAGCAGCGGGGCAGGGCCTGGGGACTCCTGAATTTATGCTTAGAAACAGGCTTCACACTGAGACCAAGAGACACAATCACTCTCCCCAGTCCTCCTTTCCTCTTCTTTTGCAGACAAGGGGATAATCGCACAGCTGTGAACCTTTTGTGATTTATTCTTTCTTTATTTCTTAACAGTCCTTTAGTCTTTGTACAGGTCAAGTCAGAGAAAGCATTCGGATATAATCAAGGTAGCATGGTAGGGTAGCAGATCATATTATTTGTTTCATTTGTATTAAACTTACATTGTGATATTCAGGGAACTGACGATACTCATATCACAGAAATCTGTTACGATATTCCAGAGGGACAATCATAAAGCATCTATCTCACATTTTTTTAAAGTAGTTCAAGGTTGATTTGGATGTTTGCTTTGAAGCATTGTCATTTCCATCCTTCTTTCTTCCTGATTTTTCTCAATGGCTATAGAAATTACATTTCAGGATTTGGTGGTATTAACAAAGTCCTTTTTTCTCCTTACTTCCTGTACAACTGGCTTATGGTGAACTTATGATAAATCACTGCAAGTTTTAGTTTTTCGTTTAGGCCTGTTTGTTGCGTTGGTGGTTCAGTGGTAGAATTCTCGCTTGCCATGTGGGAGTCCCGGGTCTGATTCCTGGCCAATGCAGTGATTTGGGGCAGCGGTGGCCTAGTGGTCAGGGTCTAGGCCCAAGGATCGGAAGGTTGTGGGTAGGAATCCCAGATCAGTATGTTGTCCTAGGGAAAGCCTTGAGCAAGGTACTGTCCCCGTCCTTGCTCCCTGGATGCTGAATACAGCTGTCCCCTGCTGCATGTGGGGGTGTAAAGCAGAGGTTGGCATTTTGTTTAACTGTGTGCTGTGCTTCACAATGACAAGTAGTCACTTTCACTAGATCTTACTCTTGATCTAGGAAACTGTCCCTGAATGTTGCCATATAATACCAGTACCAATATGTACATGTCGACCAGTTTTACTACAGAGGTTTAGTATCAGTTGGCCTTTGTTTCAAGCCTTCAGCATCGAGAAATTCATTTGATATTGCCGCTCAACATTCTTCACCGTGTGATGCTGTGTGATGACAGAACTGTTAAGTACGTGTCAGAATTGACATGGATATGCCTGTTGCTAAATATAAACGCTGCACAAGGCTCTTTTGTAGCCTGGAGCTCAGGAGCTTGTTGTGCATATCCGTTGCCCAAATGCATAAAACTGGGAAGTTTTTCACCCAGGGAACAGCATTTACAAATATTAATACTGATAATAAAGCAAAACATGACCTCAAGCATGATGTTACCATCCCCAGGATATTTCTTTATGTGATACGGCTGGGGAACGTGTGTAATTAAAAAAAAGAATCCAACTAGGATGAAAGCAGTCAAAACAGGCCTGGGAATGAACTTTGACATCTTAACCTTTTGCCTGACCCTGAGAAGTGCTAACTTTCCCCTCTCCTTTGAAAAAAAATCCACATGGTCATCACTAAATCACAACTTGTCAGACATGCTACTAGCTGCTACTAGTCCTTCTTGTAAAGTCTTCAGTCTCCATTGAAGCTGAGCTAATTTGGGGAGCAGGGGGAGAGGCATGGTATGTCTTATGTTGACAGTGTCGAGATTTAAATATGACCTGGCCTCACTAACGTCCTAGTGGCTGAGTGCAATCATATCCTCACAGCAGTTCCTAACGGCAGTATGTTATTGCAGCAAAGGGATTTTATTACACCCATACACCCTATTATTATCCTTGATTTTAAAACAAGATGAGCAGGTGTCTACCAACATTTAGACATTTTGAGTGCGACAAGAAAAAAATAAAGGAATATAAAAGAAAAGTGAAAAGTAAAGGCTTTGAAATGTACCCAAAATTTAGAACCAAAAAATATATAAACTTTCACTAGCTGTTTCTGTGTCAACTGAACAGAAACTCCATATTTTAAACCACAATTAGAACTTTGCAAGATGAGGAGAAGCACACTGGACAGGTGTCCATTGTAGGCCAGACACATCCATCCATTATCTGCCGCTTGTCCCAAACGGGGTCGCGGGGGAGTGCTGGTATCCAACCCAGTGCACACAGGGCGAGGACGGGGGACGCACCCTGGACAGGTCGCCAGCCCGTCGCAGGGAGGAGCTGGACGGGGACGGTACCTTGCTCAAGGGTACCTCAGGGCAACCCACTGGGAAGGGGTTCGAACCCCCGATCCGCCGATCATGTGGCCAACGCCCTAACCACTAGGCCACCGCTGCCCCTGGCCAGACACACAAACACAATTACACACATCTACTGAAAATACTGAAAATGAACTTTATTTTCTTCAATGAACTTCTAGTATCCATCTACTAGTTCTCTCTGTCACAGACATCACATTCAATACTTTCATCTTGTCTCTTGTCTCGTTTCATCTATTTAGATTGAAGTTTAAGCATTAAAACTAAGAGAGGAGTCGGTTCTGAAAATGTAGAGTAGAAGGAACAGATATTCGTAGTTAAGTGTAAAAGTAAAAACCCAGTAATTACCTGAAAACTCTGATTAAGGAGAGCAACAAATTATTTGTACATCTTAACACAACAACATGTCATCTTTTCTTTGATGTAATAGATCAGATGAGTAAAATCTGAGCTGAAACAAAGTGAAGATAGAAGGAAAAGTGACGATTACTGAGCTAGACCTGTCGGATATACAGAAAAAATCTAGAAATTTTAAGAGGCACCTTCCTTTAACTGCATTGCTCTCCCCCTCCAAATCCTCTTAGCTGTTGGCTAATGGACTGCAGTGATGAATCATATTTGTTTTTCTGTGAGGAACTAATGTACCAAGTTCATTGTAATAGCACTATTATTCTGTTTTCCATTACATGAACCCTTTAATAACCAATAATTATATTTATTTATTTTAAATAATGGCATGAGATGTGATATCAATGGAAGCTATTCATGAAAAATGTGTTTTCAGAATAATAATTCAGGCTTTTAACATTGTCAGTAATAACCACATGAACCCTGTCAAGAATGAAGTGGTGGAGGATTCTTTTGTTGTTAGATGTATTAGGATTTTCTGTGCTAAAGCTGATTCAGATCAGTCATTTAAAGGAGTCAACTTCACTGAACAATAGTAGACAAATATACAAACATGTCCTTTACTTTTCTGTTCTGAACTGAGATGCTCCCAGTGACCCCAAGCAAAACTATCCCAGTGCCTGGAGTGTACCTTGGCACTCGGGGCAGTTTAAGAGTTGACTGTATTGCACATGGCACTGTACCCTCAGTCTTTCCTGGAATCCTGGACAGCTGCTTCCCTGACTTAACACTACGTAACTCCAAAAAACTGGCTTCTGTTAAATGTATCTGCCTTTATTTCAGGCTCTCCATGTGCTTACTGACCTTCTTATTTGTGCTTTAGTGAGAGGTAGTGTCTGAATACAAGAACAAATGTACAAAAAAAAGAGAGGAGAAACTAATCACGTCAGCTCATGTCTACAATCCATCTTTAAAGGTCTATATGGACAACTTATGAAGAGCTGAAGAGTCTTCAATAAAGACACTTTTCAGTCACAATCACAGGCACATTTACACTGGAATTACTTTCCTAAGTTTTAAATTACTCAAGTTTTCTTAGGGCATTTTAGGAAAAATGGGCTGAAATGAAAAAGGGGCAATGTTATGCTGAGAATGTATAACAGCAGATAACAGATGCTAAAATTAAATTTCAGTTCTACTTTTACCATTTGTCAAGTTATGTCAATATGGCCTAATTAACCAATAAACCTATTTTCGTAAAAAATTGTCGATGGTCTTTTAACCTGGCAGGCTTTCCTGAATTCATGTAGTTATAAAACTGTGATCCATTGGTTTGTGTTGAAGGCAAAAACGTGTTAACACTTTGTTCATAAGGCTATGTGATGTCTGCATACACCTTTCATTTCAACAAGCACCCAATGTAATTCCACCTCCTTTTCTAAAGTAGTCTTTTTTATGATTGAAACGGTTGCCATAAACATTTCAGATGTTAAAGTACTTTTATTCTAATTGTAATAAAAGATTTATGTAGATGTCTGAATGCTGCCCTTCTGTTTTAGTGTTGAGCTGCAGCTCTACTTACTAAACACAAACTCAGGAGGGTTCCGTTGTTTGGAAAATTGTCCTTTCCCAAGCTGAAATGGGGTTTTCATTGGTTTTGAGATTGATTCTTGGTTTGTCCAATTTCCAGGAGGTTTAATATGTTTTTTTTTTTTTTTGCAGGAATTCTGGGATAAATCATAAAATAGCAAGACTTGCAAAGAGTCAAATGCCTGCTTGCCCCTGTGGTTCTGGCGACCATGGAACCAATAACAGCGGTGAAGACGCAACATTTAAAAACACAACAAACCGACCAACAGGACGCTTGCACAACCTGGGGACAAAAGAGCTAGGACTAAAGCCATCCCTAAGGTTCATCTATTCTGTTCATCCAATTTTTGTTTCTGCCTACACACCTACAGCAAACTAGCAATGAGGTTCTTTGAAAGATACCCTTGTGAACCTAAGCATACAAGACAGACAAGTGATGTAAAGGGCTGCTTTATGAAGCTTCAGTCTATATAGTGTATATGGATGTCCTCGTTCTTATATTTTTCTTTACATATATCTTTCTATGTTCTTTCTGTCTTTCTTGATTAAGAGCCCTGTAACACCCAAATTTCCCATTCGTGGGATAATAAAAGATTATTCTATTCTATTCTGTTCTATTCTATAGAATCCAGCTGACAGCAATACATGTATGCTTATGCTTAGAGAAATCACACTGTGTTTTATGGGTCTAAATGTATATGTCATCAAAAGGTCTGGTTTACAGCACTAGGGTGCAGTTGATTACTATGGCATTTATATGATACGCATATAAGTTGTTAATATAGGAACATGACATTCCCAGAAACCCAGTTCTTCAAGGATTATTTCGGCCAGCAGCTGAAGGAAATGCCTTCCTCATTTTCCCGAATTGCTGAATTCTTACATTCACATTGATTACATTTGTTTGGGAGAGCATGTCCATTTGTGGTTTTGGCCCTTGATGGAGAGAGTGTGCTGAAAAAGCAAAGAAAATTCCCATCAAATGGTTTCACGAACCCAGCGACCATCCCTGTGGGGGCTGAAAGAACACACAGGATTCTTCGCTTCTTTTCGTCAGCGCCAGATGGCCTTAGGTAATTCTGGCTCACTTTATGTGCTCTACTGCACATGTCAAAGAATGTTGTTTGCGAAGGCTGGCGTTTAAGTGGAGATCCTCACAAGCGTTCTCTTCCACCAAAGTGCTGGAATCCCTGCCGAAGGTATGCAAAGTGAGGAGTGCTCTAGCACACAACCTTTTCTTTCAGGAGACTGCAAGGCTTCATTCAGAGGTAGGAGCCTATTCCAGTATTCATCTTTTGAAGAGACCACACTCTGGAAGAACAGATGACACTAATTCCGGATATTAATAAGAAAGATATTAGAATAAAGGGAAATATGTGTTGGGGAAATAGGCTAAATGGGGCAATATTACAAAAGTAAGATATGTTGATGTATAACTCTCTACTAATTTAAAGTAAAGAGATTTTATATAAGAGTAAAGAGGTATACATGTAACAGGGTTACAATTCTGGCTATGTAATTATGCATAATTATAATTATGTTTTTCTTGGTTTGTTGGTTTGTTTTCTGTTTTTTTTTGCTGAGTATTTGATAAGTAACACAAAATGATCAGATAAGTAAAAAAAAATGTTTAACCACTGGATTAGAGTAATTTATTTAAAAAAAACATCGTATTATGTCTCCTATTCTAAGAGCCCTGTAACGCCCAAATTTCCCATTCGTGGGATAATAAAAGATTACTCTACTCTACTCTACTCTACTCTAACATCTCTAGCCCATTTAGACCAAAGATTGCATCATCATTTTCAACTGTGTATAACTTAGATAACAATGATTGGAAACCAGTAGCCACTTATTATAATGATTCTGTAATGCTATTTTGTCGATAACTTACTGTAAGATAAGATAAGTGGCTATAATGTTCACCGGTGGCAACACAGGGCCAGTGTCAGTGCAGAAGAAACAGGGAGGGGAGGGAACCTCTTCCATCTAGGTTAGCTTTTCTCTGTGTGGTAGGCTTTCAAACCAAGCATGTCGAGCGTTTTTAGTAATAAGGGTCACCCATGACAACTTTTTTAAAGGCTAAAAAACCTGGATTTGCAATGGGTTTATAAGACATTGCGGTCTGGCTCTACGCTTAATAAAGGTCCTTAACCCTTCCTCTTTTCTTCAGCTCAGGAAATTTGTAAAAAACAGTCACTGAGCATGCACAGTACCGTGGTACGTTGTTCTAAGATGAGTTACAATGGCAGTCATTTTCAGGAAAGTGGCATAGTGTCTCAAGCTGAACAGAAACTTACCCTCGTGTGAAGTGGTGCAATGATTCAACACCCAAGTATTTTATCCATCCAACTACAAAGACAGTATTATATGGTGTATGCCTAACAAGGACCTTATTTAAAAGAACTGGTCCAGCTGAAGTTTTTATTAGTGTATGTAAACTGTATGACATTAATATATCCAAAACTCTATTCTATTCATATTTTTCAGTCATGGTAGAAAAGAAGAAAAAGCAAATGTAAGCTAGTAACCACCAATTAGCAGGACTTTATTTTGCTCGTTTAATGACATTGAGCTATGAACAATAAACGATTTCTTAAAATCTTGTTTTCCAGAACTGTGCCATGTATATGGACTTCATTCATTTGCTCTTGTTTGCCATCTTGTGGGCAATTCGGTGCTCCGGTGTGGCCATGGCTCTCCCCAATTCTTCTGAGGTCACTCTCCCCAGCTCCTCTAGCCTGGAGTCAGAGTTCAACTTTAGGAACAACAGTGGAGTGCCCCGCAGCCGGAAGAAGCGCTACATTTCCACCAGAGACATGAAAGCCCTGCTGGATTATCACAACCGAGTGCGCTCGCAGGTCTTCCCACCTGCAGCCAACATGGAATACATGGTAGTTTTATCTCTCTTCAGTCAACGAATGTTATTTCACACTGGCCCAAAAGCAAAGATAGAGATCAAGCTGTAAATTCTAGGCCCTTTCAGTCCCTATACAGCAACTGTTTACAGATGTGCATGCGACTGTGAGTATTTTCACTGTGGACGGGTCAATAATGCAGTCCCTTGATTGATGAAGTACAGTAAATTCTTTATTATTAGAGGAAATGTGAGCAATAATTAGCTAATTCAATTCAATTCAATGTATTCTTGTATAGCGCCTTTTACAACACAGTTGCCCCAAGGCACTTTACATTGATGGTTGATGATGGAACAGGTTACAGTAATAGATGTTAAAGCCGGGCGAATACAGAGGAGAGGAACCAAAAACTCCACTATGTGGAGAAAAAAAACCCTGAGGGTCCAAGGTCAACCGGCTACCCAACCCCCTTGGGTATACTAACAGTACAAAGTTAGTTAGGTTTTAGACTCCAGGATCAGTGAGGAGTCCCAATGTTAGCCAGCTACCATTCTCTTTCCAAAAAATCAGCTGTTAAGCTTTGGGGCAGAAAAATATCACAGCATGGCTGATATAATACATGATGCACTGTGCAGTTGAGTGCCGAGTCCTACTCTAACATCACTAAGGGCAGTGGTGGCCTAGTGGTTCGGGCATCATCCACATGATCGGAGGATCAGGGGTTCGAACCCCTTCCCAGTAGGTTGCCCTGAGGTAACCTTGAGCAAGGTGCCGTCCCCATCACTGCTCCCCGGGCGCTTTCAATAGCAGCCCACTGCTGCACATGTGTGTATGGGTGAAATGCAGAGAACAGGGCAGCGGTGGCCTAGCGGTTAGGGCGTTAGCCGCATGATCGGAGGATCAGGGGTTCAAACCCCTTCCCAATAGGTTGCCCTGAGGTACCCTTGAGCAAGGTACCGTCCCCATCACTGCTCCCCGGGCGCTTTCAATAGCTGCTCACTGCTGCACGGGTTTGAGTGTGCATGGGTTAAATGCAGAGGTCCAATTTCGTTGTGGTTCATGTGTGCTGTGCCGTGACCTCGCAATGACAAGGGTTGTCACTTTCACTAAGTCTAATACTGGACCTCAGCACTGCTTCCTTTTAAGATAAACTGCACATTCCTGCAGTCCTACAGTATTCATTCACAAAAACGCTGTAAGGATACATTAAAAAACATGTCTCTGTTTGGACAGGTGTGGGATGAGAGACTTGCTAAATCGGCTGAGTCCTGGGCCTCACAGTGCATATGGGACCATGGGCCTCCTCATATGATGAGATACATGGGCCAGAACCTGTCCGTCAGCTCTGGAAGGTATTGAAGGCTAATAGAGTTCTGAAAATCTTTATGATAAAAATTCTGTGGATGCAACCATAGAGGGTATAAGTATCTATAGAATGTCCTAGGCATTCATATGTGTAGGCTTACAAATGAGAACGTTTGAAAACCATTTGGTTCATTTGCTGAATTATTTTTGTGTAAGTTTGTGTAGACCATGCTTTCTCTGCACCATGGCCTTAATGTACCAAGAAATGTTCAATATAAAAGGACTTTTATGTGCATGATTTTTCACTCATATCAAAGGTCTTTGTGTGTGGACCTGGTCAGATGTCATATTTGTAGATTTTCTATGTATAAGTAAATATTACTTATACTATGTATAAGTAATATTTATTATAATAAATAAATAAATAAGTAAATAAATAATAATAAGTAAATAATATAAGTAAATAATAAAAAGGGAATATAGTTTTTAAAAAATATATATATTCAACTCAGATGTCATATTTTGTTCCCTTGAGAGGATGTTTACTTCTTTTCACATGCAGGAAATTGTATATATTTATATTTATGCATTTATCCACAGTAATGTACAGCTGCATAAGACATATACAATTGTCATCCCAATAATTTTTATAATGTAGATGCTTTCATCCTTCTCGCAGATATAGATCAGTTCTTGAGCTGGTGAGGTCATGGCATGATGAGAGACATTCCTTCTCATACCCCAACAGATGCACAGGCTCTGTCTGTTCCCATTACACACAGGTACAGCTCTTAAAGGACCAGCAGTTAAAAAAAACAAAAGAAAAAAAAGAAGAAAACTGCAGATGCAAGCAGTCGCTTGCATTTTTGCCAAAAGATTTGTGCAAAGCAGTGTTGTATTATCCACATGAAAATTTGCTGCATGTTAAATCTTTAATGGTGCTCATTCTGGGTTACAGATGGTGTGGGCTAGCACCAGCAGGATTGGGTGTGCCATCAACAGGTGTTCAAACATGTACGTGTTTGGGAGTACATGGAAACAGGCCACCTTGCTGGTCTGCAACTACTCCATCAAGTAAGACCTAATTCCATATCCCTTCAGACTAAACACAGCCAATCTGAGTTTACTTACTGAAGTTTCCAAGTAAGTGATCTTAAATAAGTGAGTCTTCTAAATGATGTTGCTTGTCTTGCAGGGGTAACTGGGTTGGAGAAGCTCCATATAAGATGGGAAAGCCTTGTTCTGCTTGTCCTTCTACTTATGGAGGCTCGTGCAACAAGAATCAATGCTCCTTATCAAAACCCAAAAAGAAATGGCTTTAGCGGCAAAAAATGGAGTGAAGGCCATGCTGGTTCTGTCAGAATAATCCATGACTCATGACTGAGAAGAGGAACCTCAGAGTACATTCTTTAATTAATTACCACTATAGAGTGAGCTAGGCTGTTGTTTTCTGTGTTAAATATTGTGTGGTTTATGTGAAAACTGAGCAAGCCTGGTGCTTTTTGCTGGTCGTCTTAATGGACGTACTAAAGACCTTTTTTAGCTGCTTTAGTCTCAGTCACTCTTTATTGGTTCTTGTCCTTTCCCTGGACTGTTTGCACTGTTTTGTATGTTTGCCGAACAAGTGGTGTTGCTGGTAGGTTCCTGTTAAGAGTTAAGCACTTTTATGATATGGGTACACTCAATAAATGTTTTTTAGATTCAGATTTCCATGGTATCAGAGTTACTATCTGTTTGAAATGTGTATTGGACTCTTGACTAAAAAAAAGCATTTTGTACTCATTTAAGCAGACATTCTGAAAGTACACAACTTAATGCATAATAATCTGTTCTTTTGTTTTTTGTTGACCTGGGTTTTCTTTTCTGCATTTACATAGTAATTTACAATTCAGTTATGTAAGAGATGTTGGAGAATGTAGTGTTGGAGTTTTGACTAAGGGGACTTAATGTAGAGGTTTTCTATATTGTACTTTTTCACATTTTTATTTCCTGACCCTGGTAGCAGCAATTTTCAGTATAATTTGTTTTTTATTTGAATAAAGGTCTGGAATTAAATTTTTTAAAAACATTTTTTAGTTCAAACTGTTTCATCAATTCCCCGGGCAGGTCTGACACCTGTCACAACAGTATGTACCCCTTAAACAACTGGCATGATCTAAACAACAAATTCATGCCAGATAAATTGCAAAACTTCAACCTCCTATTTGGTCTTCCACTTTTCCTCGTTCCTTGCAGTCCCATCTTCAGCATCCTCCTTCTAATATAATCCTTGTCTCTCTTCTGGGCAAGTCCAAACCAACGCAACCTTTCAATAGCTGCACACTGCTGCATGGTGTTTGTGTGCATGGGTTAAAAGCAGAGGTCCAATTTCGTTGTGGTTCAAGCTTGCTGTGCTGTGACCTCGCAATGACAAGGGTTGCACTTTCACTTTTCACTTTCATACATAGTGAAATGAAACAACCTTCCTCCAGGACCATGGTGCTACACATAAGAAGACATCAAACATGACACAGAGCACAGGCAAGTGCAGACAAGATTAGAAAAGAACCATTGCGAAGACAGGACATTCACAAGAGACAGGCAATATGTGCCTGAATATGGGAGGAACAGAGCAGCAGTGTTGTAACTAGACTGAACAGAGCAGCAGTCTCATAGGCAGCATTGTTGAAAAAGTGCGGAGTGCAAATTAAGCAGTAATAATAATAATAACAATAACATTAAGTGACTGTGCATGACCAGTAACCAGTACATAAACAGGAAGATGTCATATGCTTTCTCCAAGTCCACAAAGGCACAACATAACTCCTTCTGACCTTCTCTGTACTTCTTCATCAACACCCTCAGAGCAAACATTGCATCTGTAGTGCTCTTTCTCGGTATAGTAAATTCTTCATTATCAAAGGAAAGGTGAGCAATAATTAGCTAATGTTAGCCAGCCACCAAAAATGTGGTTTGGGACACAGCCTGTCTGTTCTGCCACTGCATTGGTTGACGAAAACAATAAATGTCAGAATGACGTGGTAACAATTTGACCATGAAAATCATTAAAATACTTAAGCTTATCTTTGGTTAAATGTTCAGTGCAAATATTTGGGAAATGCTGGTGTCCATTCTTTCATTCCCAGAGACAGAAATTAATATCATAAATCTCCTTTCTCCTTCTCTGGGCTTTGTTTATCTTTTTAGTTACCAAAACACAGAAAGACAGACGAACACACCCACACCTACAGCCAATTTAGCATCTCCAGTCCACCTGACATGCATGTCTTTGGACTGTGGGAGGAAAGCAGTGCTCCCAGAGGAAATACATACAGACATGGGGAGAACATGCAAACTCCACACAGGAAGAACCGGGACCACCTCATTTGGGAATGGAACCCTGGACCTTCTTGCTGTGAGGCAACAGCACTACCTTCTGTGTGTCAGGTGGGAGTGCCTGTGCTTGAACTGTATTCGGTGCAAAGACACACTTGGTTGTCCTTTGTGCAAAAGAAGCAGCACCCTCAGTTGTCCTTTGTGCAAAGAAGCAGTTCGTGCAAAAGAAGCAGGAAGTGTATCATACTGGTTATTAAGATCTCCATAAGATTAATCATTATGTGATTGAATACTTTTGGCCAAAACCTTTTGTTATAAAATGCTATGAACAGCTGTTAAAGACAAAACTGAACCCCCACCTGTCGGGGTGTGCCTGCACTCTTCTGCACGCCTGCATGCCACTGGCCTCTTTTTAGTACTTTTAATTGGTTCAATATTTGTTAAACCCACAGAGCGTCATCAAAAGCATTGATTTAGAAAGAAAAGAAAGGATCCAAACAGGTGAAGTAAAAGAAATAGAAGAAGGTGGAGGTAACAATTAATGGAGAAATGAATGGATTACCATCAGGGGAGGTAGAAATAGCAGTCAAGAAAAGGAGGGAAAAAGTGTTTTTTTTAAAATGATCATATATAATATTCAATCAGTTTTATCACATCGAAATATGAAGAAGGAAGAGAAGCAAGAGAAAAGCAGAGCACTGAGCAAATAGATGGGATACAGAGCGAGATATTTATGACAAGAGTGGAGGTGCAGAAAGTGTTAAAGTTGGAGGTAACAGTAATGGAGGCAAGCCATGAAATTAAGAAATCTCTATCTAAAATATTGTTATGAAATAATTATTTAAGAAGAAGTAGGTGGGAATGGAACTGCACGAAGAGATGGGGAGAGAGACAGTGGCTTTGATAGAAGAAGGACTCAGGGATGAGAAGAAGGACCTGAAAGAGAAGCAAGGAAAGGAGAAGAAAGAAATCCTGGTGAAGGAGGACACTATGGAGAAGAGTATTGTATTTCATTTGATTTTCTGTAGAAATTCTCCATTCATATTTAAATATCCATAAACTATACTTAAAGTGGTGAGGAATCCAGCAAGGCTTCTGCTGGTGCTCCTGGTCCAGCCTGGACATGGAATAACACCACCGTGGTCATCTTTTGAGTGGTTTTCGTGTTATAATGGAGTTCTGGTACATTGGTAGCAGCACAACATACATTAGCCTGCTGGCATGGCCGCTGTGATAAGATCTGATCGCCTAAATATATTAGGTCAGTAGTGGTGTTCCAGAACTGTCAAGGAAAAAAATGTAATAAGAGTAATAAATAAGAGCAAAAGAGTGAAAAAGATAATAACAGGGTGGTGAAACAAAAGCAGAAACCAAGATCTTTCTAAATATTAATGCATTACATTGTTTAAATAATTAAAAAAAAAAAAATTATATTCACACACACACACACACACACACACACACACACACACACACACACACACACACACACACACACATATATATATGATTGTTGTGTTTAGTTTAGTCTATTGTGTTTGTTAATGTTTAGTTTATTGTAAAATATTTATTTATTATAGCATTGTCATTATTATTGTTTTGCATTTGCTAAAACATTTTATTGTAATTAGTTTTATTGTATTGCTCTAAAGAATATTTTGTTCAATTAAACATTTTTAAGTAAAGAGATTTGATGGGAATTTGCATTCTTATGTAAGAATGATTTATTTTTTTTATCTTGTTTTGAGTGAGAACTATCCTACCTGTGTTTAAAAGCAGTAATTCCACTAAGCAATAAAATTTAAACCATCTTTACATCATCTTATATCAGTTATACTAGTGCCTTCTTCCCATAGTGCATCCTGGTGCCACCTCTTTATCAGGAAAGAAACAAACAAACACCCAGCTGTTCACATAGCAGACACTCCAATCCCTTTAAAAAGGGTGCCGTGCGTAAACTAGTAGAATAATTCAAAAGAACTGATTACTGTAATATACCATTTTCAGTTTCTAAACAGCAGGTATCAGAATCACTCTAAATGCACTGCAGCCTGGTTTTATTTGCCTTAATTTGATGTGCTATATGTTGGACTGCACTACTAACACAGAGAGTTATGGTGCAACCTAAACCTTAGAGTTAAGTTAGATTTGCCGTTGGTAATAGAGTGAAAAGCTTTTTTATCACATCCATAATGTTCTCCATTCATCCGGCATGGGTACTTCTGCTATAAACCAACAGCAAAATGGCTTATAAAGCAATAAAGTGCAAAGCAAAGTAGGCACATTGTCTATTCTGCCATGCATTGAATAGACTTGGGCCTTTATAGCAGTGAAGTACTGCATGCTGGAGGTAAACATGAAGTCTACAGTGGCCTTTTTATAAAAACTTTTTAAAGCAATTTTAAAACACATTGTGTTAAAATGAATGTTAATATAAAAGGTTCCATTTCCATCCATTTAATTCTGATTAGGACATCTTACACTAAACGTTTTGTCCTTTTTGGATTGTTTCCCCAGTGATTTTCCCCAATATTAGCCTTGTCTAATTTTACACACTAGCTGGGACTCCCCTAATCCCATGATGCAATCAGCGCTGTGAGAGTGGTGGCTTTTCTTTTCAAACTGCCATTTCCAGTCACTGTTGGTTATGTGTGTAGGAGAAAACTAATAGCTAATTCTGTAATAACTTCAGCAAACTGACATGTCCCACTGGCTACCATTGTGTTTAGTGATGGGGGAAAAAGGGCCAGACCTACCAAGCCAAAAGCAAAGCCATATTTGCTATATTGGACTCCCAACCACTGATGACTGTAGAATAATCTCCCAGTGATAGAGCAACCACTATTACCACTCAGCAACTTTAAAATGAAACTGTCCACCACTATGATAAAAAGTTTCTATATGAGAACTAGCACTGTGCATTAGTCAATGCACCACAGACCATTACATTTAATGTATTATTTATTTTAGTTGTATATACTTTTACCTTATTGAAACGAATATATATATATATAGATATAAATTCGAGGCTCCGTAACTCTACTTTAAATGAATTTTGATTGATTTTGAAAAACTTTTCATAGTTGCCCCCTGCTGCACGGTGTGTGCATGGGTTAAATGCAGAGGTCCAATTTCGAACACAGTGTGTTCTCACAATGACAAGAATAGTCACAATTAAATTAAAAATGAAATTAAATGCTAGCATCTCTGGGCAAATGTTTTTAGTTTATTGACAAACGCTAGTTAATAGAGGGAGAGCATTACATATCAAACTGTCATTAATCACCTCCACAGTGACAGTGTGTGAGAAGAATTGTGTGAAGCGGAGCTTCGTGACTGCTTATTTCCCACGAGGGCACTCCAAAAAGTGAAAAGCACAGTTCTGTTGTGTAATTCTACACTTTTAGCTGAGTCCATCACTTTATAGCCATGGGAACGGCTGCTGGAGCCTCGTGCAGGACCGCTACTGTATCATCTTCCACAGCTTCGACCAGTCAGCTGCAGCAGTACTCTTCACTATACTGCTTTAATTTTGCCATATTTCTATATACAATTTTCCTAGTCTTGCACAGTATCACAGCATCAGACACTTAGGTGAAAATTACTAACGATCAGGAACCCATGTCCCTTGAGCTGCTAATCAGTGCAAAAGGAATGTCTAGCTGTGTAACCTGACATAGCTTATTGTATTGAATTGCCCTTTATTGATTTTGTCATTAACAAGACAGAAACAAAACTTCCAGAGAAAAATGTACTTTTTTTCATATATATTTTTCCAAACTAGCTGAAGAAATGGAATACTTTATTCTTTATTTTTTCTCATGCTTTATTTTTGAAGGCCCTGCTAGATTATTTACATGTGCTTTAATTTACATAATGAATTTAATATTTAAGTATCTGATAGAATTGTATTAAAGTTAATTATCTGCAGTAGGTTTGGGTTTAAAATACACGTATAAAGATTTAAAATTTATGTTAGCATTAGAGTCAGGTTTACATAAAGCTCTGGCAAAAACTTTGCATACACTAATTCCAACAATTCGAAACATCACCAGGATAAACTCAGTAAAAAGTAGTAAGAATGTGCTTTTTAGGTGGTTGAAATCTTATTAGCTAGGTTTCAGAACATAGGTTTGGTTCCAAATGTATCCTTGATACACCGAACAAAATAGTAAACTGCAGAAAACCTGCATTAACTTAATAAAGCAAGGATTAGCCAAAACTGGTACTTAATGGGGATAACTAATTATACTGGGATCCCCCGAGTAGAGGTTAAACAAGAAAAACATAAAATCATTACACCATTAAGCAAATTTGTAAATCTATTTTTCTGTTATGCCCAACTGGACTCTATTGCATCAAATGTAACATCCAGTTCCTTTTATAGATGTCATATTTTTACTTTTATGTTTTTATGTCTTTTAATGATCAATCATTCTAAAGCTAAAAACTCGGTGAATTGGCCAAGATGCCGGAAAAAGCATTTTTTGTCCCAAACAAACAATTGGCTAATGCATTATTTCAGCCAATCTTTTTTGTACTTGTAATGAAATTGTAATGTAATTAACTGTTTTGCTTTCAATGTAGCACTTTATCAGATTAATTTTATTCCAATTGGTGATTCAATTTTCATTTGAAAAACATCAAATAATGTTTTTTTTTTATATTACATATTTGCCTAATAGACAAAATGGCCCATTTGCAAATTTAGCTGTAAAAAGTAAAAATAAAAAATCTGGATATTCTTACTTTAATGGTATAATGGTATAAATTATTATATTATGGTGTAAATCAGAATCACATTCATGGACAGCTAGATACATTTTTGGTACACAGAAGAAGTCAGATATGGTAGCTCATTATTTTTTTTACTACTTCACCGCTTCACTTACCCAGGTGTATCTTAAACCGATCTGTGAAGTCTATTGTTCTTTATAGAATCAAGACATTAAAATGGGAACTTTACCCTCAGAATGAAAAATTGAATTGAGCCTGAGAAACTGGTATCGCCCCGCCCCTACCCAGCACTACGTCTGTACTCATTTATCCCTGAAATGTGAATAGATAATACAGTTTTTTAGTTATTCATCCATCACGAGCCATATGGTACATACTATACTGTATAGCGAAAGAGATCAATTATTCTAGACAATGTATACACCACTTTTTTCAGCTTTCTACTCCCTTTATTTCTTTTCTGAAATAGAAATAGTTTCTTCCTGGTTCATTCTTCAACGTTTTAGGATGCAGACTTAAAAAATGGGGTAAAATTATAACTAATTGCCTATTTGAGTTTCTATCATCCAGTTGCTATGGCTACAGCTGTCATATAGATTGGTCTCTCTATATGAGCTTGGTTACTGTTTAACCTCCCCCACCCACATTTGCCCAGATTAGGAAAATCAATAAGATAACAGGAGTACCGGCCTTACCCAGCGTCAGCAGCACCTTCACAGCGAAAACAGCAAGCTGCGGCACAACTTTCACCTTTATATCTCAAACTTTTGCATGTAAAGGGAAAAGGACACCTACAATTAACTGTGAGGAACAAAAGGAAAGGCATGGTCAATGTTAACACTGTTAACACCATTATGGAGCTTCCGTATGGTGAGTACTCTTTCTCTCTCTCTCTCTCTCTCTGTCTCTCTCTCTCGCTCTCTCTTCTCGTCTTCCAAATAGATCAGGATAAGGTAGCTGGTGCATTTGTGAAAGGCTCCAGATGTTTACCTGCTGCATTCAGGTGCTTGGTGGCTGACAAACATGTTGACACATTGATTCTTCTGGATTTTATTTTTTGGCTGGAATGGCAGCTCCAGCTGACTTCATCGAAAGCTTTTAACTCAGGCTGTAGCTCTGGAGGTGTGGCGAAGCCATGATGGCTGGTAAACAGGGCCTACAGGTGAATGCAGCATTTGAACGATGCTGACTCCACTGGCTGAAACTTCCTCTTTTGTGTGAGGAACTGGAATTCTTCCACCAATGACTATGAAAAATATTTATGCAAAGTGAATACGGTAGACCTTTGAGGAATAGGCCTCACACTCTGGACAGACCTACTTATCTCTCATATATACGCAAAGACACCACACACCTTTACTGGAAGACAAATATGAAGTTGTTACTGGAACCTGACAACTAGTATAAGTAGAAGTTTTCTGACATGCTTTTTTTTTTTCGTTCCCTTATGATGCCATAAATCATGAATCATCACCATCTGACTTTATAATCCAGAAGAATTCGCAGTAAACGTAGCTTTACAAGAGAGGGCTGCAACGTTTGTACATTTTTATGTCATTGAATGAAACAAAATTTTATCGGAAGTCATGTTGGATAACTGAATGATCCATTTATGATAAAATATTGCAGAAGATGCAGAAGATGCAATAAGGTTCACTGGAATCGAAAAAAAAAAGCCTTTATTTGGGTTGGGCACATTGTGACCTCTGGATTCAATCTCTAAAATTATAGAGAAAACTTTAGTGGGCATGTTTTTCTACAATGCACCATTACTTTTCATTCTTAGCATTACTTATCATTAATAGTACTGAGATGAAGTTCACATATCTTAAAGCTTGTATTATTCAGAAACGTGATGAACTAATAGGAGGTATTACCTTAACCTAAATACAGCTTTGAGCCCAGTTTACAAAAGCTTTACAAGAAAAGTAATCTTTACGATGCACCTGTGTGTGCACACTAACAAACTTTCTTTGTGTCAACTAGATCCTTCTCATAACTTCCTTCATAAGAAGTTCATGACTTCATGAGTAAGGTCACATGCCATTGTCTGCATGTCTTCTGTGACTTTAATGACAAGTATAGCCAAGGACATTACCTGCATAGTGAAATGTGTCTCTGTATAACCAGGCAGACAATGGGTGATAACTGTAGCATTTACGTTTGAGCTAAATGCCCTTGGCAGCCACAGAGTTTAAGCCTCTTTCTGGCCTAGATCAACTCAGGCATTGTACTGTACGCTTTTTTCACAAACAAAGAATGCTTCAAATCACTGTCGGGCCAGTTCTCCTGTGAAATTTTCTCAAGCTCTCAGAATAACAGTATAAAACAAGACAGGTTTACACAGAACATGCCAACTCCATTCAACGGCGGCCTAAGTTGATTTCTTGGTCATTCAAACACATGACTAGAAAAGTGACTCTGAAAGCAGCTTCATCAGGCCACATGCGTGCATTGCTTACTCTGATTTGTGGTGGAACTCTCAAATGCACTTCATCCTCACTTAAAATTGACCACAATAGTTGTTCCACACTTAGGGTAGTTTTTGACTGGCTGTGGAAAAAAATGTTGGGTATCTGTTGCTTGATTTGGCTCTACTTTTGAATTTTTCCACAGTTTTGTTAGGTTCAACCTGTGAGCAAGGTCTCCCTTAGCCACATGATTCTATCAACATGGAACAGTGATTACCAACGTACTTAGACATGTGAACGCTCATTGCACCTTTTATATGCTTAAGACAGTGTTACCGGAAAGATCATCAAACCTGTGGGACATCCCTCACTTTCATACGCCTACTGTTCCAAATGCGAATGTTTTCACTCACACAACAATAAAATCCACATGCTTCTTTTATTTAGTAATAGAAAACGCAGTTGCACATATTAAGCTCCACATGCTCATTTTTTCTATACCCACATGGACATGCATGCGGCCCTGGTGTGTATTCCATGTATTCTGGTTGTAGATTTGAATGGGTTAAAGAGGAAAAATCCATTTGCATTGCCTAAGAAGGGGTTAAACAGCCTGAAAAAGACACAATGACATGAGACTACATCCATGAGAAGTTTGCCGTGAGGACCAGCTTGAAGTAATTACCCAGCCGTTACAGCCTGGACAAATAGCTGCCCTGCAAAGTTAGCAGGAGCGCTCAGCAAAAGTAAACACAACAAGAGCAATCGAACAGCTCTGAAGCAAGAAGCAGTGTTTGCCCTGAAAACCTGACTCCGTGGAGGAGGTCCAGCAGTTGAGACGCTCCACTCAAAGGTCCTATTCGTGATGGGGCCTGGAAAACAGCAACCAGAATCAACTAGTGGCTCACCCCTCCTCCAACACGGACATAAAGTGTGAGGAATGCTCATTGTGAATCATACACACTGACTTTCTTCCAGGCCCAGGCTCTCAGAAACCTGCTGCTCATAGAAACTTTACACATGTTACTGACCTACTTTTCCTGAGCTTAAATGCTCAAAATAGTTCAGTGCCACCTAACTGATCAGTGGGAGATGTTTACAGTTCCAGTTAACGTGCAATCAGATTATAATTCATTGCCTGAGCACAGGCGTCAGTGACTCACAACAAAATATGGATATATAAATATAGATTTTCTAACAAAATCAATAGTGATCTTCAGTGATCTCACTATTTAATGTTCCCCCATTGTTCATCACAGCCCAAAACCCAGTTTGTTAGTTTTAGATGTGCTACTCAGAATTATTGCCTGTCAAGCAGATAGTTTGGAGTAATTAACCTCCCTCCGCTCCCTCCAGCAATGAAGGTTATGAAGATACCACTCTTGCCATTGCTCGATTTTGCAAGCAATTTCTGAAGGAATCTTCATTGAAGAGCTGCTCACTCAAGCATATGTTTGGAGTAAGAGTGGTTCAAATTTGTAGTAAAAATAAACCTAGCCAATGAGTCTTTTGTGGAACATACTGTTTAAACATTTTTTTATTCATAAATGTTAAATCTGAGTTCCCCTGTAAGCAATGTCGTGCTGTTGTAATAACTGGTCTGAACTGAAGGCCAACCTAACTTATTCTTGAAGGTTCTGAAAATTAAAGCAGCTGTGCCATTCTGTGTTCCATAAGAGTCATTACCAACATAAAGGACTGTTTCTACCCTCCCAGCTCACTGCTCTGTTTAACTGGTAATCTGCATACACTAATTTTACATAAATAGCAGAATATTAAATGTAAGAAACTAAGGATATGAAAACTAATGGGCTGAAAATGTGAGGTCACTGTGTAGGCTAGCTTGGTGTGGCAGAGAACGCGCTGCCAGTGAGTCTTGTAATCCTAATTTTGAAAGTAAAAGTATAGTTTATCAGATTGATAATTATTACCTACTTGCTTATTGCCTATGCTCTTTCTGTCAGAGTCAGCCTCTGTAGAGTGGCTCCTTCAGTAAGGAGTCCTGGTGCAGAGCTGCTGTTGTTTACCATTTGACACTAACCCACTGGTTAGGCTGCCACGGTCAGTGATTTATCTCGGACATCTGGAAGACCAAGTGAATCATGAAATAGTTCCAATTGTAATTTCCAAAATGAAAAGAACAGTAGACAAATACAAAAATTTCACCTGCAGCTTGTTAGGTCAGGTTCTGAGGAAGAGGCAGAACTGAATGCAGTTTTGTCCGAAGGAAAACCATGTTTAAACCAATGTTCCAGGCTTTTATTTCTATTTATACTTAACTCTCTAAAAGATCTGAATAACTTGCTATTGACTTGTTTCTGCAGCTGAATCACTGCCTGAACTTTTTCAAGATTTCACTTCTTGTATTGCATGTAAAGTCTATCTAGTATTCACCTTTTTGCAGAAAACAACTGACCACAAATGATGCGTATATTGAATAGTTGTACTTTTTTCTTTTAAAGTCACTGTTTGTCTTTGTGAAACACAGCACAACCCATAGTGAAACTCAATGAAATGCATTCTCTGCATATAACACATACACACACATGCAGCAGGAGGCAGCTATGTACAGCGCCAGGGGAGTAGTGATGGGGACAGTCTTGCTCAAGGGTACCTCAGGGCAACCTACTAGTCTGGGATTCGAACCAATGACCTTCGGATATTGGGTGCTAGTCCCTAACCACTAGGCCACCGCTGCCCCTTGTTCATTCCTTTATGAATGATGCAAATCCTTGTTGGTCACTTCACAGATACAGTATCTTATCTATTCCAATTTCAGTCAGGTTTGGGCATGCATCTGTGCCTCTAGTTAAATCATGTGATACATTTCTCACCTCTAGACTTATGGCTGGATGTTCAGTGGGAATATTCCTAACTCAGTAGACACAGAGGTGTGTAAAACTGTCAAGTGCCATGTACATTTTACTACTGGTCTAAGAGTGGCCCACCACCCAAATCATATCTGGTGAGTGGTGCACCTGTAAGTGATCCCTTTCCACAGATGGTTGAGGTAGAGTGGGGCAGATAAACTGTACAGCAACAGATGTATGTAGTATGTAGGCAAACCTACAAAGTGCACCTCCACTGTAAATCTTTCAGATAAAATGACTACTGAATGTATCTTTACGGTCAATGTACCTCAAACATAGCAATGGGCTGGCCTGGGACCTGAACTTAGAGGAACTGAAGGTGTAAGAGAGGGAGAATTATACTCTGTGTACAGTTGACACTATTAGGCCGTGAACTCAAGCTTCCAATCAAATCTCATTGTGACAGGCATTAAAGGATTAGGTTCGCTGCTGGTGAGTGAGTGTGGGTGCATGTATGTGTGTGTGTGTGAGTGCGTGTATGTGTGTGCTGCACTTGCACACACGCTCACCCACCTGCACTTCAAGGCCTGAATGGGCAGCTTGCTTTGTGGGGAAGGCCGTGGAGTCGCTGTTGGAGCTCAGGCTGCCGCAGGATGTATGGAGAACATGGCACTGGCCACTTCAGCACCACTCCAGGTACTGGCCTGCTGGAACCCACTCATATTTCATGCACTCATACACAGGATACTGAGGCATGCCAAAGCTGCCTGTGTTTGTTTACTCCCTGAACTGCAAGGTATTTTGTTCCTGAGCGCTGTGCCATGCACCGGGCCACAGCTGAGGCTCAACGAAAGAAGTTTAGTGCTGATCTGGAAGTTCTTTCCATGAGAAAGTGTTTTAAAGTGGAAATCTCCTGGGGGCTATGAATGCTATACCTTGAAATGGCATTTTCAAATGCAAAATGGCAACTACAGAGTAGTTAACATGTAGCTGACATGTAGCTAAGAAGCACTCATTTTGCTTATTCATTTTGCATTTTCAACAAACAAACAAAAAAACATAATGATATCCTTTCTGCAAGAGTTTTGAGTTATCTAATATTTGATGTATTTTATGACGGGTCCCCTCAGATAGATACGTCTACGTAGAAAACCAACAAACCAATATAATTTGTCTGGGTGTACTGAAACATTTGCCTTTCACTTGCTTTGATTGATGAAATTTTGATTTCCCATTAGACCAATCAAAATACATTATGTGGGGTTTTTGCTCACAATACTAGAACTACTTGTTGTACTTTGATTAATTTAATGATGGCTTCTAATATTTTGCTAAATATGGTGTTATTTTACTCTCTGGTATGTCTAGCCAAGCTACAAGGGTTAAAGCAGCAGCAAAGCCCTGCTTTGTCCACATGATGGAGCTGCTCTACATCAGCAATAGACAGCAGATGCTTCCATCAGTCAAGGATTTGCAAGACAGTTAAAAACATTTCCACTCGATTTTTGGGGTGCAGACTTCCATTCCCCACTTCTGTAACCATTTGGGTATATGTTCCATTTTTGGGAATGGAAGTAGTTTATTTGCTATATGAGGATTTTACCCAACTAACTACTGTGATGAATAGGTTAAAATCAATCAGGAAAAGGCAGTTTATGTGGGCCTGATTGTTGACACCTAGGTGGTATGTGATTGGAAAGCACACAGATCTCAGTAGATCTACACAAACCTGCCTAAATGTGACCAACATACATTATGTTACATGTTAGTATCAGTTACTGAAGATCTTCAAAACTTGACATGGTTAAGATACTAAACTGTGGTGGTACTTGCAGCCAGATCGGTTTGTGTAGCAGAAAGGACATTCATATAAAATGTGAAGAACAAAGTCAGATAAAAGCATGCAGTGATGGGATGACCCAGCTTCAGAAAGGAAAACTAATTTGATTACAAGCATCATAAAATGAAAGAAACATAGAATCAGAGAATCAGCCACCTCAATAAAAACTATTTTAAATGCATTGAGTAACATGATATATATTCTTTCTGTAGGTGATCACACAAGCCCACCTACCCATTAATGGATATATATGTTTTAAACTTGTACATGCTGTTTTACTTTTTTCCAGTCTAACCAGTGACCAGGGGCTGCAAATGAGCCACAGTTACATGATAGGCCTGCACAATATATCATATTACCATACAATACCAATATCACTGAAAGCTGCAATATGCAAATAAGCCTCTAACCAGTCCCACCTCCAGGTTTTGATGAATCAAGGTACTCATGAAACCCAATAAAAATTAATTTGGCCAGAATTTACCCATTATATACACAGATGTTTTTGCTGACTCGCATTCCAGAAAGACACACGATTTATCATAGTTAAGTCGTTTATTTCAATTTTACAACTTAATGATTTTTATGAGTAAAATTATGTCTTTTCTGATATGTTGCCTTGTATTGCCTCTCATTCAAAGGAAGCACAGGGCTGATACACTCCTTTAAAAGTAAATGGACAGATCAAAGCTGATGCAGGCTGAAGGACAGATGTTTACATGCGTCAGTGACACCACAAAAAAAATAAAAAATGGATGTTTAAGACACTTTGACTCAATATATGTTCTTTATAGGCTGGTGGAGTGGATATACATTGTTAATATTGTATCAGTTTGCTTTTTAATTTGGTAAAGGTGATCATACAAGCCATTTAATATGGTGAAATGCATTGCAAACAAAATATGTGATTTTCCACATTGTGCAGCCATACAATATGTTCCTTATGCTGCATTTAGGTGTTATCTGTGTTGCCCTAGTTAAAGCAACAAATAAACAGAAATGTCCATACATAATTCAATAAATAGCCATCTGTCTGTGCTGTGATACTTAAAAAGCATTACACGCACCTCAAACTGGGCTAAAGTTGAGTAGATTTTTCCTTGGGCTTGCATGTATTTTTTCAGATGAAAAGCTTATCGTTTCATTGATGGCTGAAAGGAGTGATAAGGGTCCACTCAGAATGCCTGAGCCAGCAAACTGGTTTGGACCAATAGTCAAGCCAGAACTCTCAGCAAAACAACAGTTAATGATTGATGAATCTTATCGGAGACAGTGATTGATTTACGAAGAGCATTGCGCTAGATGTTTATTGATGCAATTGTTTACTTATTTGATGTACAGGGAGTTTGTTAAGTCATTATGATTTCATGAAAAAAGTAAAGCACCTTTTTTTTTGCTTCACATTTCAGTACCAGAAAAGAAGGTGTCACTACAAACATCTCAGTGTGTCCTGTTTTGTGTTTACTTATGAGCCTTTGCACATATTCACCAGAACTGACATTGGACAATCTCTATCATGATCCTGGTGATAAAAAAACAAAAACCAAAACAAAGAACAGTCTTTGCTGCAAACATCAGAGCATGGGAAAAATGATCCTGACAACGTTGTTTGACCTCTTCCCCCCTCTAACAAATCCCTTTATAACCCAATGATGTTGAGTTTTTAACAGAAATACTTTATGGGGACTGTGCAATATTAGGCCCTAGAGGTTTATGATTACCCAGACTCCAAATAGCAAGATGGGTGAGGACTTCTCAGATAGCTGTTCCTGTTAATCGTTATGGAAGAGAGCGACTCTGGTTCTCCATCGGGAATCGGCGTTGTAAATTATTCTGTCGCTTTTTCCCTAAAAAAACTGGATGTATGATTCTAAGAATGGTGAAGCAACATTCCATTATGTTAAAATCACACACTGTTAAAAATAAAATAACAATAAAAAAAGGTTTCTGATGTCTTTACGGTTATTTTCAAAGGTTTATTCCATTGAAACATGCTTTAATTTTAAAAATCAGAGCAAAGACTGTTAAGATGCAGCAAATGCAACATTTCGCATCACAGCGTCTACCATGCATCCTATACTCATAACATAAGAGTGCAAAATGTCTGAATGTAAAAGTTTTCCTAGTAGAAGCATCAAAACTTTTGACAAAAGTCAGCCGAATCAGCATTAAAATCTTTGGCTGGGAATTGTCCACTTATAGAGAGCAGGGGTTATGCCTTGGTGTGAACTGCACTTTAAATTCATGGCCTCTGTACATTTCTGTGTTGCTTACATCACACGGAAATGTAGGGAATTCACTTGAAGTGTTTATTTAGCCTTTTATGACAACTAACATACACCCCCATTAACGCTTATACACGTTTGTTACTACTTATCTTAGGGGCTACTTTCATTCATTCATACTACATCCATACATTCATTCATGCATACTATTTGGAATAAGCCTTTGTAAATATCTATGTAGGTTAAGATGAATTAACATTAAGGGTCATGTAGCTTTATGAATACTTTCCTACAGTTAAGTATTAAGTAGATGAAAAACAGATTTTTGGGAATTTTGTTTAGGAACTTAAGATGTGTCCTAAAGTTCTTTTGACTTTAAGCAGGTTCTTCCCCTGCTTCAAAATCCTTTACTTCATTTTTAGGTGTGTTCGTCTCACACACTCAAGAACACAAGCTGATAAAATTGGTTTTGCTTGTCAAAACTGTCACATGAATATCACATTCTCTTCTCACTGTATTATATATAACTGTATTGGTGGCAACCAGTGTGCATTTAATGCTATTGCATAAAATGCTCTGAGTCACATCGTCTCCAGGAACCAGCCAACTGAAAAGCGTTTTTTCTGCATAAACAGGGAATTCTGGCATCCCTAATCAACACAGGCAGCCTAATCAAGCCAAATGGGACGGGATTAGACATGAGAGATCCATGCCTTTTGAGTTATCTCTGACACCTATTCTGATGTAAATATTGGACATTTTTTGTTCTCTTTTCTTCTCAACCATTGATTTGACTCCAGAAGACCTGTCAAAAGTAGGGTTGCTTTAAAGGTTCAAAACTTTGATAAAGAGGAGGGGCATAGACCACGCTTATCAGTCCACAGAGCACGCATGAAGGTATGAAAGATTCATCTCATTAACTTTGTGCCTCTGTAAATCTCACAAGGTGGCACTGGCACGGTAAAGCTAATCTAAGCTGATTCAAAGCAGCTAAACATATTTTCTGAAAAGTTTTTTTTTTCTTCTGTAGCCAGTTCAAGGGGAACTTGCACAAGCTGTGTGGTTTGAAGATAGCAATCTGTTGACAAGGTCTTCACCATGTCACTAGACTTACGTACCTGTGCCATCTCCCCCTAGTCAGCCTGTGCTGGCTTTTTACTGGCCTCGTAGATGTCCTGAAGCAAGCAAGGCCACTCACCCATTTCTGGCCCATGCCTAATAAAAATGTCCTGTTGTAGTCAATGACAAAATATACAGGAAACATACATTCCAAATGGTCTGCAAGTATTCCAAGAAGGTGTTATTCCATGTGGGATGAGTAGTTATGCGTTGCAGGCCGTTGGGCCCCCTGACTTTGACCACGTCCCATTCAGTCAGGCGCTGGAAATGAAAAAGACTCATTGAAGAGAAGGTACAAATAGGCAGTGGTTAAAAATGGAGTTTGGTCAGTGGTCGGAGATCCCTATTGTGAAGATAGACAGGACTTTGTTCACAAACTGGAGTTTGAAGTTTCAAAGGGGGAAATAGGCAGCTGAGTTACATCAGTTCGGAGCAGTCCTTTGACTTTTAGCCCCGGGCAGCATGGGTGACTGATTATAGGACACAGACATGACATGGCAGCCTCATATCAGATGCAGGAGACAATCACAAGGAGGGACAACAGAGACACCTCTCTCCATAATCTGATTCAAAGTACATGTCTTCATGCTGCCGCTGCGTATAAACTTCCAGTTTTATGTGTGTGCCGTACGTCTCAGCCATGTAATTGGGGAATGTGTATCGGTCAGTTGTAGTCCTAGCTCTGAACCAAATAAATGACTCTACATTCTAATAAAAATGTATTTCCTAAATAGTTATTGGCTAAGAAGGAACCATATACTCAATTTTTCATTTTCTTTTCATTTTAATTTTACACATTTTTTATATCTTGATCTCTACTGAGCTGCATTTATCATGTTTGTGTGTTTTTTGTTCACCAAAATGTGTTCCTATATGATAGGTTTACGTCCAACCGTTGTCTTTCAAATGAAAAGGACTGTTTTGTCACTGTACCTTTAAGACTGTCATTAAAATGTTTTATATATTTATTTCATTCGAAGAGACAATTCTCAAGTGTCTGTTGGCAAAACAAGCATATTTGTCCTTGGATAAGCCTCTAGTTAAGCATCAACCATCAGGGAAATGTAAAAGTTTTGAACCACATGTATATATCATTACGAAAATGAGCTGGTTAATGGTACATCAGAAAATATTCATTAAACAATCATTATTCATTTATAATCTCAACCACTTCTAACTCACTAAAAGAATTCACTAAAACGAGTTGCTTTGGAGCTTACAACTGCATAAACGGGAGTGTGAATGCTACATTATGAAGCTTCAGCCATTGTTTAAATACTACACCAAATCTTTCATTAAAAACAAAATGGTTTTGTTTATATATTGACCCTTTAACTAATATTGATCAGGGGTACACAACCCCAGTCCCCAGGGCTCAGTTTGATATTTACCCAACTGAAATATTCCCTCAAACTCAGCAATTAAGTGATGAGTTCAATCAAGTGTATTTGAGGATGGAAATCACCAAACTGTTTTGGACATGTGGTCTATGAAGAGCAGTTTTCTTTTTTTTGCTGTGATCCCATTTGATGCCATTGAATAGAATCCAGTGTCTAATGTTTGTAGTGACAGTGATGCAATCAGTGAAGAATGAAGTGAGAGAAGGATGAGAAGAGAATGCAAAATTGATTGAATGAGTGATTGATCAAGTTGCTTATGCTCTTGTTAACTTCCAGCCCTTCATTAGATGGGTATTTAAATGATTTCCAACAGGCGGACAAGTTATTGTTTTAATGGCACTATCTAATTGCAAGCTTTTCAAAATTGTTTTGCTAAAACAGTCTAATTCTTCAGTCAAAGGTTTCTTTCTGTCCACTGTGATGAAGTTACATATGAAGCAAAATCTGGTTAGTACAACACAACTGCTCTTATAACGGGTTAATGAAGGGTTTACAATGATATTATTAGTAGGTATTAATAAGCTCATCAACACCTTTATTATCAAATCAGCACAGAAGGCCATTTGCATGACTTCTGTTTAAGCCTTTCACAACATACAAAGGGTCATGATGGGGAAAAAAGTGGAAGGAGGTGCTAGTGCTAGGCAGTGATCACGTAACTTTAATATATGACAAACCAGTCAGGAAGCAAACAAAACAGTAGAAGAGATGTAGAACAGACAAGTCTGGGTTGGTCTGGAACTCCTTAAGTACCTGGCTGGCCAGGTTGGAGGGACTGGGCTGTGATGAATGGGCACTGTGGAAGTTAGAAGTCCGTGACCGGGACCTTGGCCATGACCGGGGCTCGGTGGGGGCCGTGACACAAACCTACATAAACATTTTAAAAGCTGCTTTAATCTGTTTGCTAATACTTCTGCAGGGTATGCTTATAATATCTTCATAACCCCTTTATGACAATTGACAGTAATCTACAAATACTTGTTTTAGATGTTCATTGTCCTTACACTTTCTGCTGTGACAACTTTATGACACCTGATGTCAGCTGTCATAAAACCTTTTTGTAGAGATTATGTGTATTCAACTTTGTGAATGAAACCTATGAAGTAAAATAATTTATGAAACATATAAACCTGTGAGCGTTTGTGGAAATGTCTTGTATAGTTACAAATATTTGTTTTGCGATTTGTTACATTGGATTATGATGCCATTTATAATCCTGAGTGATGGAACGCTGCTGATTTCTAAAACATAATGATAGGCCTTATAAACCAACTAGTCCAAAACACAGACTCATAATTGACTAATTAGGCACTTTTAATGAGCTGGAAATGAAAAAATGTAGGTTTAAAAGGGCTTAGTTCACCAAGAAGCTTTTCCCATGTGAGGTGTGTAGCTAATGATCTCTCATAGTTATCTAGATGTTCCTGGACGTGAACACTTTGACTTGCATGTGACGAAGAGAGCCATAACCTTGTGGATTAGATTTTATAGAGCGGTCCAGGGCCGCTGTGCAGAGATCAGAGAGCCCTGAAGATTTGAGCTACAATAAAGACTTTAATGGTAAGCCAGATAAGATTTGTGGAGTATGAGTCATTCCTATCACAGCTTTGCAGCATTTCTCATCCTCCTAGCTGAGGCTAGGATAATTCTCTTGAGCAAATAAAAAGATTTGTAGATTCCCAAAGACATGTTCAAGTTTGCATGCCACAGAGAGACAGCACAACTTTATCAAATGTGTTAAGCGAGAGTAAGTAGATTTTAAGAGTAAGTCTGGAAGCCTTATTTTTGAAGACCTGAAAAAGATGACACCAAAAAGGGTTCTACTTTTGGTTTCCTAAAGACCCTTTCAAGCTGGATCTAAAAAGAACCTCCTCATGATGTAAAGAGTTCAGGAGGAACATTATAAAGAATAGGGTGGTGGTGGTCTAGTGGTAGGGTACTTGCCTACAGACCTATGGCTCAAGAGGTCCCAGGTTCGAATCCCACCTCTAGCACCACCACTGGGTCACCACTGAGCTAGACCCTTAACCCTGAGTGTCTCCAGGGGGACTGTCCCTGTAATTAGGACAAGTGAGTCGCTCTGGATAAGAGCGTCTGATAAATGCCGTAAATTTATTATTTAGGTTCTTTATATCTCCAGGTCAAGCATGGCTCCCAAACCAAAAACCATTCTTCTTCTGCATTGCAAGAAGACGTTTTTTTATATGTAATAACATAATCATATAGCTAATGATATAATCATTAAAGTCAATATTGTAAGCACGAACAGAATTTCATCATTTTTGCATTTAAACAGAAACAAAATACTCTCTCAGAAATAACGCAAACATTGCAATATTTAACAGGATGCTTTTTCTTTCTGCAAAGCAATCTTCAAAACAAGAGAAATTTTCTCCACTCATACTTGGCCCAAATAGTGAACATGTATACTGTGATATGGATTTGTTAGAATTTTTTTGTAGGAAATAATTCAACAAGATGTAAACACAGTGTTTTAAGGTGTATTATGTTCATGTACGTAAACAACTAGCATCATACAGCTCACACATACATACATATATTTATCTTTCATCTGTTTAAATGCACGGGGCCATCACACAGTAAAAATTACACTTCCATCAGCAGCACACCTGATTTAATACAGGAAACAGTAATGGTCAGCAATTACTAATAAAAATTTATCCATGCAAAAATAGCTAAGTTACACAAAAGGCAACTGCAATGGGGTGGCGACCTGTCCAGGGTGTGTCCCCCGTCCTTCGCCCTGTGTATGCTGGGTTGAACTCCAGCACTCCCCTGTGACCCCGTTTGGGACAAGCGGCAGAAAATGACTGACTGACTGACTGACAATAGGCAATTGATGTGGGTAGGTATAGATCTCAGAATGTGTGCCTTGTTCAAAACTAAATTCCTAATTGTGTATCTCTAGGTGTTTTCCATCTATTTCAAATAAAACAGCAAATATGGTCAGCATAATGTCCAGGGGGATTTGCAGGGTTATACAAACCAAGATGGAACTAATCCAAACTCCTCAATGTTGATCATTCATACCATACAAGCACTCAAATTTCATTCTTTCTATTGTTATGGATAATTATCACCAATATAGAGATTCACAACACCTTTTGGGACAGTAACCACACAAAAAACGTAGTAATCTGGAATTTCCTGTAAAGTGTTGTAATACTACCAATCCGCTCCTTGGCCCATTTAGCTTTTGGAAATGGAGGGTCTGACTATGCATTTAGGCGATTCACTTGGTCACCATGTTAGCCAACTCTACACCGCGTGCATGCATGTGGGTAGATGGTTTGTGAACTTTTACTGCCCTCGTGGATCTCTGAACTGGGGAACATTGACCCACCGCTTTGTACTGTCACTTTCCCTTCTTCAAATATATCCTCTCCCATGTTTGTCTAAGCTCTTAAACTTGCACGCTTGCTGCAGTTGTTTACGTAAATGCAGCACCTATGTTTTCCCTTAAATCACTCATCAATTAAATGACCCACTATTTATTAAATCAAGTTGTTTGGGTGACTTAAATGAAGTTGGTGAAATTAAATAGTTAAAACACTCCAATATCATCACTCCTGTACATTACTATCAGTTTCAGTACCAGTTCTGGGGCTAGCAAACCGGCAATAACTACAGCAAGTAAGGCTGACAGCCTTTTTCACCTAGACCTGCCTTCATTAGTCATGATTGAATCTGGTTCGAGGCAGAAATGTCAAACATTCTGTTCTCTATAGTTGGAACAAGAGACATGCATCACGTGCGTATGAGTTTTTCTGTAGAACAATGAGTTCTTTTACATAAAGGTCACAATTTCCAGCAAATGAGAGTCATTGCTGTTGTTTATTGTGCAAGAATTAACAGCGACTTAGCAAACACATAATTTAAGCATGGAAATGAGGCTGGCATGCTCTCAATCTGATTTCATGGCTGGTAATATAATTCAACTTGAGAAACATTTTTGTATTTGGCTTAAGGAGGTACTCTGCGGCTTTGGTGAGGCCCATGGTGAAGATCCGAGAGGTGAAATCTGTCTGGGCCTACTGTCAAATTGACAGAACAACATAGCAGGTACTGGGGAAGAGAAAAAGAGACAGAGAGGAAAGAGGGGTGGCTTGATCCTCTGTATCTCAAAAACAATCCTGATTTAGCACTAAAAAGGCAAGAGAATGATTAACTTACGGTTCCACCCATCTACAGAACTGGGCCGTGGCCTATGGGGAGGATCTGACCTGTCAGTCAAAGTCAGCTTCATCTTTGCCCTAGAGGACATGTCCCATGTTACTCAGAGGTGTCTACCTCTCTGAGGGGGCGGGGTTTGGTCAAAGAGAGAGGGGGTTCCGAACTCCACTGAGAGGACAAGTCTTTGCCCCCAGTGTCAGGTTAGCTGAGAATGCGTTTGTCCAAATCCCTAGCAGACATGGAGATGGCAGACTATAGCGAGGCCCTGGACCCAGCCTACACCACCCTGGAGTTTGAGAACATGCAAGTGCTCGCCATGAGCACAGGTGAGTCATCCTACCTGTTCAGGGCCCCCATGCTGAACTTTGAGTCCTCCAACTTTATATTGGCTATTTAATGTTTGGTCAAGTGTGGCACAGTCAGGTTTAATAGGTTTCATGCTCTTTTATAGACCTTTGAGGCCTTGGGGATGCCTCTGGGGCATTCCACACTTTGTAACGACTCATCTTGAACCTGTGCTGACTTTGACAGCAGAGCGACACTAAGAGGTTCGGGGAAGATGAACATTACAAGCTGTGTCTTGCATAATGGCGAGGGTCATGTTTCATTCCAAGAGTTATATACACCACTTAAAATCCTACTGTTATCCCATCTACCTTCTTACCTGATGCTCTTTGTGGTCAGTTGAAGATAAAAATGACTATTCAGAATTGTATTTCATGTGATGTTTGACAGTAAGATGAATGGATACCATCCACAGAATATGTCATGGGTATATTACAATGTTTAGTCTCCCATGTCTGACAACTGATCCCATAAATGAAAGCTATGAGACGACAATACGCTTTGAAATAATGTATCACTAATTCATATTGAGGAGTGTTTGTGCATCTGAATATGTAACGGCTGCTCTGAATATCATCTCAGCAGGCTAGAAGCAGTGTTGCACGGTAAACGGTTGCTGAATTTACAGGGTTTTGTTTGTGGATGAGTTTTAGGAGGCACAGTAAAGCGATGATGAGTCTGATTTCCA
Organism: Hepsetus odoe; assembly: GCA_017165825.1. NCBI lineage: Eukaryota > Metazoa > Chordata > Actinopteri > Characiformes > Hepsetidae > Hepsetus > Hepsetus odoe. The sequence goes on along the minus strand of CM029385.1, from coordinate 6,282,323 downwards.
ATCCTGTCACATGCTCTTTCCCATTTAGATAATCAGTGTATTGAATCAGCCTGTTGACACTATCATGTAGAACTTCTCTTTGATCAGCTTAATTGGTTTGGTTGTAATGTAATACCACTCGTCAGCATTTGACACACTTTTTCAAAACAGGTTAATGATGGTTGAAAATGTGAGGGTACTCTTTAAATAAAACTGAGTAATATAATCTTAAATATTTTCTTTAAATTTGGGATTATTTTCAGGGGTTGTACATCATTTTATTTAGTTATATATTCTCCTTTATGGTTTCCAAGTCATTAAGGTTCTGAAGTCACATTTATTTACACATTCTTAAGGAATGATTCATTTTATTAGTAGAGATCTACTGCTGTTCACTTGTTGCAGTTTTAGCCATAATCACCTCTGGATTACTAAGCAAACAGCCATCTACCACTCATTTTCATGGGAATGATTTACAGATAATTGACTGTAGTGTAAAACAAGGCTTTTCAAACCATTTTACAGCCCTGACCTTTTGCTCATTTTGTCTTTTAAATCAACCACCTGAGGAACCAAACATCCTCCATCTTTTTTGCTTGACTATGAACCGTTGCTGTAAGAACTTTGACTTAAATTGTAAGGACAATCACGGGTAAAAGTAACAACAGCCCCTATTAAATTTGAAAAACCATGACAAATATATTATGTGCCTTTACTTTCTCTCAGGCCAACAAAATGTAAAAATCAGCAAACAGTGATTATGCATTAAAATACACAGAATTGTATTTATTTTCACTTAGAAAAACAGTTTGATCAGATGTGCCTAAGGTTTTGCAGACAATTGCATTTCCTAATAGACCTGTTTTATCTGACAGAGCAAGTCATAACATTTTTATGTGCTGACATTATCCACTCTTAGCTATGCTACCTTCATATCTGTGTATTATTAAGGATTCAAATGAGTTCATATCCCTGTCTATAGAGGCAGCTTAGCTAGCCTGTCTATCTTTTACAGAAGTGCTAAAGATTCCCCTATTTTCAGACTCCTCACCAGCTGAGAGTGCCAGCATGAATGCTACCAACCACCTAGGGGCAGGTACCCTGTGTGCCATTTGTGGGGACCGGGCAACTGGCAAGCACTACGGAGCCTCAAGCTGCGATGGCTGCAAGGGTTTCTTCAGACGCAGCGTACGCAAAAACCACATGTACTCCTGCAGGTCAGAACCTTGACTGGAAAAACAAGTTTTAATAAACAGTTTAGTGTTTCTAAGTTTCCCCAGTCGATATTTGAAAACTAAGGAGGGAATACAATTTTTTTGATGTCGTGAAAACCAAGCCCTTCTCATAGAGTTAAAGTTATAAGGAGTGTTCACACAGCTTTTTGAATGAGGTTTATGGTACAGTAGTAATAATACCCGGTTTAAATGGAGGAAATTAAGAATGGTTGTTAATTGACAGCGTAAAATGAATTAGCTTTTGGTTTATAAAACTATGCAAATGTCAAAAGTTCTTATCAGTAAAAATAAAAAATGTAGGGTATGAGCTATTTAAGATAACGCCTGTTTTCTTAAGACAAGTCATGCCAAACTTTTGAATAGTAGTGCAGGTGAAGGACATCCTTGTATCCATGCTGCACTACATGTGTTGCCTTTTATGTTTTTTGCAGGTTCAACAGACAGTGCATAGTGGACAAAGACAAGAGGAACCAATGCAGATACTGTAGACTAAAAAAATGTTTTCGGGCTGGAATGAAGAAAGAAGGTATGTATTTTATTACTGTTTATTACTTTTATTACTATTATTAGGTAAGGATGTTATTACTGGCAAATGTATAAAGTCACAAAAGGCTGCAAGACATGCTTCTACCTCATGCTGGAGTGAAGCAAACCACTGCATGGAGTGTCTGGAACATTTTGCAATATCAGAATGAGGCAGACACTTTGTTAATGTTCACTCCACAATTTGCTGAAGTCTGGTGACTGGTTTGTGCTGAACAAACATTTTGGAGGCATCATAACTGCACACTGATAAACAGCCCAACCTTGAGGATTTTTTGCACACAGTCATTGATAATAATCCTCCTTCTCCACTATCTGAAGTGGCTGATAGCAGGGATTGTGTTTTTCTGATAATCTCCCCATTTATAGTAGAAAAAACATTTGGACAGATAACATTTGCAGTTCATACAAGTGAAAGTGACTAATTCCATGGTTTCTTTGGTGCAGCTGTACAGAATGAACGAGACAGAATCAGCACCAGGAGGTCCAGCTATGAAGACAGCAGCTTACCTTCCATCAATGCACTCATCCAAGCAGACGTCCTCTCCAGACAGGTCTGATGATGGTCTTTAAAGCACATCCAAGACATATACCATAATGTATCTAAAAACCCATAGCATCTTATCTAATTTTGGAGAGCCTTAGTTTAGCACAGTTGGGTAATTTCCTTGCTTAACCATGGATAGAAATCAAATTGTGTAGATTTTTTGATCTCCTGGATCAGAAATGTAAACTTTATGCACTACACCATGTCTGAAACAAATGAGGATATGTATCAAAAAACAAGACTTTTTGCTGTGTTACAGATCTCCTCTCCAGGACCTATCATGAATGGTGACATCAGAACAAAAAAGATGGCCACTATCACAGACGTGTGCGAGTCTATGAAGCAGCAGTTGTTGGTATTGGTAGAGTGGGCCAAATACATCCCAGCCTTCTGTGACCTCCCCCTGGATGATCAGGTAAAAGCAAGAGCGAGTGCTGAGAATGACTTTAACATCAGGTCACCAACCCTACATCTGAAGATATAGCTTGATGTAGAGTTCATTGTCAATCTTATCTGGATCATCAGACCATTTATTTTGGATCAGGTTTGTTAGAGTTTGGTTAGAGCTGAAGGTAGCTCTTCAAGAGCAGGGTTGGTAATCACTGGAATAGATGTCCAACTAGCGGTTGAGTGACATCTTTCCTTTTGTATTTTTATCTAAATTCCACACCAATTTTGTCATGTTCAGCTGTATCAGCCTGCTAGCTCCCCATTACAAGATTGCTTCTAAACGTGAAGACAAGTACTTGTTTTCACTGATACATAGCAATCGTAAAACTATCACTTAAGCAAAGGACATCTCAGCACACTTTGAGGAAAGTGTTAATTCCCAATTTTATGTCAGTACCACTTTGCTGCCTAATGGGGTGATAACCCACCTACAGAGTTGAAGGCCAATTCTTAGACAGGTTTGCCATTTAGGAGTTAGGTTATTTTTTTTATTTTCTTCTTTCATACCATTTATTTCAACCTTGTCCAGTGGACACTGATTTTATGGTGGTGGCTGTTGACACATTAGTGCACAAAAGTGTCCTAGTACAAAATAAAGTGGTGGAGATGGAGGAGGAGATAAGGAGGAGTCTTCGAACTAGTGGTTAATGTGTTTTGATGTCTCAGGTTAGAAAGTGGGGAGCTGGTTTTAAAGTTACATCGTTCCTTAAATACTCCAGAATCATTAACCATGTAAGCACCAGGATAGGGTAACTGATTTGTGGATCTTGCCCTTGTATGACAGAACATCTTCTCTGTCTCTCACCAACACACACACATGCCTGCACAGAGGGATGCACTCTCAGTTCCGCCTTCACCATACTTGCAATCTGTGGGAAACTCTGATTTGAACTCTGACCCTTTAAATGGTGTAATCATTGCCCACCCCCACACTCAAGCACACTCGTTTACAGTTACAAGCCATTCCCATGAAAAGAGAGCTGGAAAGTGAGGCATGAAAATGGATAGGTAATGTACATTGAATGAATTTTTTTTTCCCAGGTTGCTTTGCTGCGTGCTCATGCTGGGGAACATCTCCTGCTTGGAGCTGCCAAGCGCTCCATGTTGTACAAGGACCTGTTACTTTTAGGTTAGAGCTTTTATTCAGTTTTCACATTCAGACTGTGATTTAGCTGGCCTTGCTCATATACTAGTACTAGGATTGAATTTGTCATATTTAATCTCTGGTACAAGTTCCATGTTCTCATCTCAAACTCTTCTACACAGGTAATGACTACATAATTCCTCGGAACTGCCCTGAGCTGGAAGTAAGTCGGGTAACAGTGAGGATTCTCGATGAGCTGGTTCTTCCTTTCCAGGAGCTCCAAATTGATGATAATGAATATGCTTGTTTGAAGGCGATTGTATTCTTTGATCCAGGTGCGTTACCGTACCACAAATAAGTGATCAAAGATCTCAGGTCTGAAAAGGATTCCTTTTGGTTAAAAACGTTTGTCCCTCTCTCTTTACTGGTAGATGCCAAAGGTCTCAGTGATCCAGCCAAGATAAAACGGATGCGCTACCAGGTGCAGGTTAGCTTAGAGGACTACATCAATGACCGGCAGTATGACTCAAGGGGAAGATTTGGAGAGCTTCTCCTCCTTTTGCCAACACTACAGAGCATTACCTGGCAGATGATTGAGCAAATCCAGTTTGTGAAGCTGTTTGGAATGGCCAAGATAGACAACCTCCTCCAGGAGATGCTTCTAGGAGGTAAGAGAGATAAATCATTGAGAAAAATTTAAAAAGCTGTAAAATAAAATAATAAATATTGCATATCAAGAAAGTTCCACAATAGTTTTCACAATTTCTGCAAGATGGAATGATCCAGAGTGGTTTGATGTGTAACGGTCCAATTTATAAAAATGTACCAAATTAATTGCAGAGGTGATGATAGGAGTATGATGTAGGAAGTGAAATTCTTCTAAAAAAATTCTTCTTAAAAGTCCATTCATGGTGGAGGAGTAGTGGGACTTACAGAATTACAGATTTTTCTAATTTACTAAAATGACCATTAAACATGGAAACCCAGGACACACAGGTCAGTTTAATTAGATCAAGGTCTCTATTTTATGTTATGCAGACATCATGACATACATATAGCCATGAAAATTATAAAATAACCCCCATTCTTAACATCTGATGACCTTTACTTGCTCCAATTACAGGCTCTGCAAATGAGGCACCCCATGCTCCTCCATCTTTACACCCACACCTGGTTCAGGAGCACCTCAGCAACAATGTCATTGTGACCACAAACATGGCCACTCCAGTTCACAATGGACAGATGTGTAAGTTCCTGAAATCCAAAATATCACCAGCTTGGCCACAGAGTGGCTAAAGATGTGCTCTATGTGGCGCACTCTCTGTGGCAGGTAACTGAAGGCACAAACAAGTTTGCTGGAGTAATCCTTTTGTGAGTTAATCAGGCTTACTTGGTCAAAGAAAGCTACTGTTATTCATTCCTACCCTTTCTAATGCCTCCAGAAATTTCACAAGAGCTTTTACTGCATGTCAGCCAATGGTTCCTTTCTTTCTGGTGTCGTTGGTTCATAGTTTAGTTGTATCTTTACACACTCCTGTTTAACTGTATCTTTTCGCTTTCTTCATCCACAGCCACTCCAGAAACTCCAATCCCATCCCCTCCTTCAGCCTCCAGCTCTGAGCAGTACAAATTGGCCCAGGGGGTGATAGCCACAGTGCCCAAGCAGCAAGCAGCCATCCCCCAACCAACAATCACCAAGCAAGAGGCCATCTGATCTGCCCATCACAAAATGAAAAGAAACGCTTTTTTGTTTAAACTGGTGCATTAGAACTAGCGAACCAGTGCCCAGCAAAGAGGCTGCTCCTCAGCTCCAGTTTGGGGACAAAAGTACAGTTCTTTAACTAGGTAGTTATAATTTTGCCATTCAGTTAAAACATTCAGTAACGATTTCCAGCCTCTACATGATGCTTGCTCTAAACGAGAGCAACTGTGAAATGGCATGATGTTAAGTTCATAAGAGTTTCTTCTTTTTAAAAAAAAATAAATAAATAAAAGCCCCAGGCAAAAATGATGACATGTAGACCAAAAGAGCAAACAGTTGACAAACTCAGGAACATACAGTAACTCTACTGTGGAAGAAGCCTGTTTTTACAACCTCATTTATAGGCGAATGTTTTTCTAAAGTAGTAGGACATATTTATACTCCCTTGGAGATGTTTCAGTGAGATGGTGAAAATGATTAGTTTGAGTTTTTATCATTATTTTAAGACTTAATAATAAATGTTACAACAAGGCCTTTTGTCTGGTAAGATGAAAAAATATTTTATGTTGTACAGTATTTTAATGACCTACGTGACAATGATTTCTATAGTACTTGAGAATATGCTACATAACATTGTTTGTGCCTTGGTAATTTGTGTAAACTGCTTATTATTAGGTTGTATTTTTCCTGATGTGTTAAAGATAAATGCCAATATCATGGCATGGCCTATAGATAGGTGACAAACTTTATAGGAAATTGTACCCTGCTGTACCCTAGCTGGATCTTTTCCATGAGACTATCAATGAGGTTTTGAATGTTTGTCACCCAACAAGTAGCTGAATGTTTGTATGTTAGGTAGGTCTGTTTGGTTACTTCGGAACGAGCAAATAAGTGCCTTGCCGTGTATTACGGCCTTCAGGGAGAAGGAGAGTTTCACCTTGCAATGTGAACGTATAATAAACATCAATGTTATATTTTTACATAAACCTGTAAGCATGTTCATACTTTTTATGTCTCTCTTCTATTAGACTTCATATAGATCACCCCAAGATTGCAAAATATCCAAGAACAAGAAATCAAAAGCTCTACAGTTTTGACCTCAAAAGCAAAACCAGATCATACTGATGGTATTTGCAAAGTTAAACTGGTAAAATTAATCATAAATCATGAGGATCATTTTTTCCACTTTTGGCAAATTTGGGTTTGCAAATTTATACTTGTAACTACTCAGACTTCATCAAGCAAAGTCACAATGTACCAAAAATAGGCTAAAAAGGAGAGAGCTAAACACGCCACTTACTTGGCTTGGGAGGAGTTTGCTTTATAATCTCCTAATCTTCGCTGGCAATTAAAATGCTTTAAAACAAGATGATAAAGGTGGCAGCCTACGTGGCAGAGCATGGTCAAGGATTTTAGTGCTAGGTGTGGGTTGAACTGATAAATGTCATAAACCAGTTTCAGAGAAAAAGAAAAGAACCAGACGCCTTCCTGCTGAGGCCTTCTGGGATCAGTGAGGGTATCGGCCTCATCTGTCATACATTAATGAGCTTCCATTTTGTAAAAGCTAATAGTTCACTGATCCTCCATTATCACGATAACATAACATGACATATGACACAACTCAGGTCCTGGGTTTCGCTGTTTAGTCTCACTTTACTGTGGACACTACTATACACACCTACTTTAGTTCATGCTGTTATTAAAACTTCAGCTGTAGGGGCACGCTTAGGAGGTAAAGAAATTTCATTCAATATGAGGTACCACTTTTCAATAAGACTTCACTTGTAAAGGGTTTATGAATGTTTATAACTAGTGTAATGGTTAATAACTAGGTTATAAACACCTTATAAGCTTAACAAGATGTTTTATATATAGTGAACCTGGCTATTCTAGCGGTTCTCAAACTCATCTCAGACTCAAAACCTATCTCAATCCCAGTTTGTGGATTTTAAGATCCACCATGTTTCTCTTCTAACTACAGACCACTGTCTGTTGATGCCTGCTCACAGACCAATATGCTTTATTATTTATTTTTTTTACTTTTCACATACTTCCGTATTAATATGCACAATAAATATAAAAATAGGGTATTCATTACATATATATATATTCATATATATATATGTAATGTATATATAGATATTCGCCTGATGACTTACTCGAGTAGGGATTTCTTCCAACATGGCAACCCCGAGACTGAGCGTCTTGGATGACGTCATCATCCGTGTAGCCAATGGCAGAGCGCTGTTTCTGTACACGGAACTGATTGCGGTTTGGTTCGGCAGGTGAGTTATCATTACCGCGCGCGATTAGCCACCGATATGGCGTCAATAACGAAATAAATAGAATCAATAAGAATGATGAACGCTTAGGGGGAGTTCCGAGGATGTTAGTAAAGTGGGTCTCGCTCATTTGACCACGACCTTCTGTCTGCAGTGTCACCAGAAAAGCAGCTCCTGTGTGTTCAGCTCCTGGCGGAGGGAGCTTTTCTAGAAATCTGACTCACATTCACAGAACAAATCAGCATTCATATCCATTCATATTCATATCATTGTCGTGATTAAATAGCTCATATGTTTCTGTGTATTTTGACATAATGTCTCATAAAAAGTATAAGTCGTTGGCTTCAGGAATGGGCTGAAGAAAAAAAAACCATCCTGACAGTGTCAAGTGCTTTTTATTATCAATTATTATTATTACTATTATTATTATTATTATTATTATAAAATGAATCACGAACTTTAAAAGTTGGCTAAACTAGTATTAAAATTCTGTCTGTCTGTCTGTCTCTATCAATATAATAATAATAATCCTTTATTCATAATCCCACAAATGAGAAATTTGACCTCTGCATTTCACCCATACACACACGTGCAGCAGTGGGCAGCTATTGAAAGCGCCCGGGGAGCAGTGATAGGGACGGTACCTTGCTCAAGGGTACCTCAGGGCAACCCACTGGGGAGGGGATCGAACCCACAATCTTCTGATCCCGGGGCCAACTCCCTAACCACTAGGCCTAATTGTTTATCATTATTTTTTTATGTTAAGTCATGAGTGTGTTATTATGGGATAGTTTGTCGTAATAACATAATACGTTTCTCATTATAATGAGACGTAAGAGTAAGAACTGTTATTATGACTTTTTTTTTATGTGGCGAACTCAGGCTACCATAATTTTCTTTTGTTTTTTTGTAAAGGTGTTTCATTTTGGACACTTCCTCTGAAAGGTGTACATTATTTAATTCCATTTCGTGAATGTGCATTGCAGTGTTTATAAGATGCTGCTGTATGTGAGTTTAGATACACAGGTGGCCCATGGCAGACCCAGATGGTCCCGCTGATACCTGCCCTCAAGTGGATCAGGTGGCAGGTGTGGGCTTCCCTGCTCCTCCTCCACCTATCTACTCCTGCACTCTGACCCCAGAGCTGGTAGCCAAGGCGCGAGAGGAGCTGCAGGAGAAGCCGGAGTGGAGGCTCCGAGATGTGCAAGCACTGCGTGACATGGTTCTGAAGGAGCAGCCCAATCTGAGGACACGGCTGGACGATGCCTTCCTTTTGCGTTTCCTCAGAGCCAGGAAGTTTGATTATGACCGGGCCCTGCAACTCCTTCTGAACTACCACGGCAGCAGGAGAGCCTGGCCTGAGGTGTTCCGGGACCTGAGGCCATCTACAGTGAAGCATGTGCTGGATCTTGGCTTCCTCACTGTCCTGCCCAAACCTGATCCTCAAGGCCGCTACATCCTGTCCCTACGTCCAGGTTGGTTGATTTAACAGAACCAATATGGGCAGTAATTGTTTGGTGGTACAGGTTCGGTGCAGCCCTTCTCATAAGTCTTATAAACCATGATATAAACTCTCAGAGAACATTATTTTGCTCTAAATTGCACAGGGAAGTGGAAACCAAATGACTACCCCTTTGTGGACAACATACGGGCCATTTATTTGACACTAGAGAAGCTGATACAACCTGAGGAGACCCAAGTGAATGGAATTGTCATTCTTGTTGACTACACTGGAGTTGGCTTGTCTCAAGCCTCTAACCCCGGCCCTCTTCTGGCAAAGAAAGTTGTTAGTATTCTTCAGGTGAGTCTGACATGCAGTATCGACACAAATGCTTTAATTCCAAATCAAAATTTATGATGACACAGTCCATCAGCCAAGATCTGTTACGTGCCCCTGCAAGGCCACCACCTGAATAGCCTAAATTGTTTCTGTACAAATGCATTATTAAACTCCACCCAGCTCTTCATTAAGGTGGCACAGGCTTGTCATTGTGAATAAGGACACAGTCCTCTAAGTCATATCTGTTTTATGAGTGTTGTCTGAAACAACATTGAACGCTTGGATATTTTTATATTTCCTAGTAAATCGTACGGTATCTTAAACCACATGGACTGCTCTGTATGCAGAGAGGTGTATGTGATTAGAGCAGGTTGAGAATAATCATGGTAATACTACGGGTATTACAGAAATGATTTGTGCTATATTAGAGCTGTAGTGTGTGTTAACAGCATTAGCTGCGGAGCTATAGTGCAGTTGAGCAACATTGGACTCCTTGGCTAATTGACTACATATGGGCAAAGAAGATTAATTCTTCTAATTCTTCATTAATTTGCTTTTAAGATGAGTTTTAATCAGCAGAGTTTGCATTTCAGGATGGATTTCCGATCAGAATAAAGGCTGTGAATATCATCAACGAACCTCGAATCTTCAAGGGCATATTTGCTATAATTAAGCCGTTTTTAAAAGAGAAGATGGCAGAAAGGGTAATTGACCGCATTTGTTTATTTAATAACATTTATTTGCAACCACACACTGCTGTTTAAGAGTTACTAATAAGTATGGTTTGAATGTTTAATCTTGCTTGCCTGCATGCTTTTAAAGATCATTAAAGCTGGACTTTTCCTTTTTTTTTTTCCTTTTTACAGTACGTGTTGCATGGCTCAGACCTGTCCTCCCTGCACCAAGTCATCCCTCGCACTGTCCTGCCAGAGGAGTATGGTGGGGTGGCCGGCCGACTGGACATGTCAGCCTGGGCACGGACCTTGCTGGAGGCTGAAGAGGAGTTTGTAGTGGAGTTCTGCCAGCCGGACCCTCTAGAGGGCGTACTGTTGCCAGACTCCATGCTTTTTGAGGGTGAGCAGGCTGAGGACTCTTACAGAAGCCTGCGCTCTCAGCTATACTACTGCTACTGACTTCCTATCAGTTGGCCCCATTCTGTTTCTTTTGAAACGTATTTTTGTTATGACCATTAATGTCAAAGGTCAACTTTATTTTTCTTCAATGTGTCATCAAAAGCTTAAGAGGAGACAGCTTCAGAGTGGCCATCTTAAATTAGGATTTTCTAAACTAGCAAAGTGAATGTTTAATAGAGCACTATTAAATTACTGTCTGACTGTTGTGAGAGAGACTGATTTTATGCTGTTTAAGAAATAATCCTTAAGGATTATAAGTGTGGCGGTGGTCTAGTGGTAGGGTGCTGCCTATGGACCTAATGCTCAGGAGGTCCCAGGTTCAAATCCCACCTCTGGCACTACCACCGCTGGGTCCCTGAGCAAGACCCTTAACCCTGAGTGTCTCCAGGGGGACTATCCCTGTAATTAGGAAATGGAAGTCGCTCTGGATAAGAGCGTCTGCTAAATGCTGTAAATGTAAATCCTGTCCATGCCTACAGTAATTCTCTTAGCTAATCTATGGCTACCTTTTCACGTTGTTCACACCCTAGTGGTTAGTCACACCCAAATGGCTAGTTTTAGCTCTATTCCAATGTTACATTTCAGCAAAGTGTTGCCTTAATTTTTGATGAAAGGCAGAGTTGTGTAAGCTTGTGTCACTTGAGTGTATTGTCAAAGGCCTAGTAGACTGTGTGGCCCTGATGTGTTAGACTCAAAGCAATACTAGCGCGCTGTCAGGTCTTGTTGCCTCTTGTTTGTGCTCTTCCTCCTGATAAATGTATCTTACTTACAGAAGAAACAATGCTAATTTTTTTTGGTATGAGGTTTTGTTGTTGCTTCATTATAATTATGCCTTTGATTCTTCTGTTTAAGCCTTGTTCATACTTATTGGTTTAAATTTCTGCAGCCAACATATTTGGTAATGTTGGCTCGGTTTTTGAACCAGCAAAGAAGCTGTAAACAGATAGTTTAGAATAACAAGAATAGATCACTGCATAACTTTAATAGCCCAGAATAATTTTATGTGGTCCATAAAAAGTTCTGTTTACTCATGTTGTTCTTTGCCAAATATTAATGATTAAAATGAAGCATTTATTGCATTTACGTCCATGATTTTTATTTTTTCTGTTTTTGCTGATATGGTTTAATTCTAATGTCTTATAAGGGACTTTTTTATTTGTATTATCTTTCCAAATTTCATGGTCATACCGTCGTTGCATGTCCTGTATCTTCATTAGGCTTTCACATCATGTTCATATATTTCAGTGCAAATAGCCTGTGATACAAATAAATCTACTATAGACATAATCTATAATGCTAATGTCTGTTAGTTCCTTTTTCCCATAATTCAGTGGTTGAGCTGTGAACACTTGTTGAGATGAGTAACAGTGGTTTGAGGAGACTGATGGTTAATTGTAGAGAAACTTTCTTTACAGTGGCACAGGAACTTGGTTAAGAAACATGTCTTAACCTTTAAAGTAGTGCTTGCAAGTTTGTGAACTCTTTAGAATTTAAAATTCACAAGATTTTAAGTCTTAAAACCAGATATAAAAACATATAGGAATTAATTGGAGGAATTTATTCTTCTGAACAGCTTCAACCCTGGGATGTTGGGGAATTTTTCATCTCACTTCAGATCCTTTCACATTTCTATTGGTTTAGGATTAGGAATTTCACTTGGCCTGTCCAAAACATCTTCTCCTGTAGAATAACAGGATCGGAAGATTGTGGGTTCAAACCCCTTACCAGTAGGTTGACCCTTGAGCAAGGTACCGTCCCCATCACCGCTCCCAGTGCTTTCAATAGCTGCCCGCTGCTGCACATATGTGAGACGCAGAGGTTTAATTTTGTTGTGTTGTGCTGTGCTGCGTTTCACAATGATCAGGGTTGTCACTTTCACTTTCTCGTCCGATTCAATTCATGCACATTTTCTTTAGTGTTTGCTGGAATAATCCAGAATTCATTCTTCATGCAGCACAGCAGGCCTAAACTGATACAACCCCCACCATATTCATCAGAAGGCATACTGTTCTTCCTTGAGTTCTATTTTGGTCTCATCCTTCTACAGAACATCTTTTCTTTTTTAATTTGTTCATGTGATCTTTAGTAATCCGTAGACAGGCAGCAATGTTATTTTTGGAGAGCGAGGACTTCCTCTTTGCAATCCTGCCATGGGTGCTGCTGTTGTTTAGCGTTCTCCTTATTCTTATGAACAATAATTTGTGGTTGCTTAAAAGTTACCTTGTGTTCCTTTGAGAGAGTGTGTATAATTACAGGCATTTCTAATAGACGGATCTTTGTTTGTCAACCACTCCTGGAGAAGGTGACGTTTGTCTTGAATTTTAGGCACTTGTACACAACCTAACTTTAGACTGGTAGTGACTCTTTATCTGAAAATTTCACTTTCACTTTCCTTGATGAATATTTGAGCATGTATAATATTTTTTCTCATTTGATTAATTGGGTTTCCATATCTACATTTATAAGTTGTATTAACATCTGATAATAATATTTAAATCCTTTTATTAATAATTATTCATAATAATAATTTTATTATTTTATTATATTTATTAGAATAATAATATTATTATATTATTATTATAATTGTTAATAATTAATAATTTAAATCCTATTTATGCAGAAATGTGGAAAATTCAAATGGGTTCACTTACTTTCCAGTACCACTGTATGTCCAAACTATTATAAAGTAATTTCGCAGCCCTATATAATGTACTTGCAATCTTTTTGTGCAATGACTTTCTCTGAGGTAGCCTTAGAGGCGTTGAATTGTTCCTATCTGGTTCTTGTCCTTTTCTCTACAGTGAACAATTTCTTTTCACTCTTTCAAATCAGTGGAAATGATCATTCCCCAGCAGAGGGAGACATTATAAAGTAATTCAGATTACAGTGTAGTTTGCTGTCTGTAATTGTTTAGTTTGTAGGAGTTGGAGATTTTTTCTCTGTGGCTTTGCTTTTATACCATACAAAATGTAAGCATCCCCAAACATGAGAAAGTGTGTTTGGATGGAGTTTTGCTGAGTTTTTTGGGCAGTTTTAATGGAGCTCAAAAAGCAAAAATGTAGAGCAATACATTCCAACTCCCTTTAAACTAAAGAGTGTGAGGACTTTTGATCTCTAAGTTTAGTAGCTTAGCTTAGAGTTTTTCCTGTCATAATTTTGATCATGGAGATATTCTGTGAACGGCCATTTAAAGAGGCATTCCAACCAAACCCTAGTGCTAATATTTTATTTGCTGTGTTTTGTAGCATATATTTACATCCCTCAGCCTGCAGAACAACAGTTCTGTTACTTTTTTTGTGTTTGTGACCATCATCAATGCATAACCACTGGGAATCGCCCACACAGCCATAAAGAAATCCTGGCGGACATCAGCCACTCATTTAGGTACACGCAGGATTTTTGTCCTTCCTTCTCCATTAAGCAGCTTACACAATTTCAAACTGCCTGCCTGCCTGCCCTTGAGTGTCTTTAAAAATATACTTCTAAGTTCACTATACATCATCAGAAGATTTTCTCGTCTTTAAATTGGAAAAGCTCACCCTCTTACCTATATACCATTGCTGGCCTCACTTCCATCCAGCAAACCTTCCATTTCACTCTTGCTGTTATCCATCTTTCACACATCACTCCAGCCACTCTTCTCCACACATTTCCACCTGCCTGCACGCTTTAAACTCCCCATTACTCTGAACTGGTGACAGCATTTAAACTCTTCAACCTTCGTCACCTCTACCACATGAACCCTAACCATTCTGTTCCATTTCATTAATACTGAAATAGTCTGTCTTTGTTCTACTGACTTTCATTCCTCTAATCCCTACAGCATATCTCCACCTCTCCAGGGTCTCCACAAACTGCTCCTTACTCTCACTACAGATCACAATGTCATATGCAAACATCAAAGTTCAAGGGGACTCCTGTCTAATCTTGTCTTCCAATCTGTCCATTTCCACTGCAAACAAGAAACGGCTCAGCGCTGATCTTTGAAGTAATCCCACCTCTGCCATAAATGCATCTGTCACTCCTACAGCAAACCTCACCACTGTCGCACCGCCCTTATACATGTACTGGATCACAACTCTCTAGACACCCTGTTATAGGCATTCCCTAAATACACAAAGACACAATGCAGCTCCTTTTGACCTTCTCTATACTTCTCCGGCAACACCCTTTGCACCTGTAGCGCCCTTTCTCAGCATCAATCCATACTGCCGCTCATCAATCCTCACCTCTTCTTAACCTAGCTTCCATTACTCTTTCTCATGACACGCTGTGGCTATTTACCAGATGGCATTACACTATACGTTATGTTTGCATGCATTTTATGGGTAAAGCAAACGTTCTTGCATCAGTATGGCCAATTTCAGTTTTTCATTACAACTGAGCATTCCTGTGTGGTCCTCAGGAGTTCCCAGTTGGGGAAAATGACAGAGTTTGTAGCTTTGAACGATGTGGATCGTAAAAGGAGCCAGCAAACATGTTTACTTTAAACTTTTCCCCATTTTTCCCATCCTAAAATGCCCCAGAAATTAAATTTTTTATCTACTATATTTCTGAGAAATTTTGAAGAGAATTAAGAGCCATGCCTTCAGCTGCGTTCCAAACCACACACTTCTGTACTTCACACGCTACATCAACTGCGGTGCGCGTCTCGCAGTCGCGCACTACATTATCTCCACGCTGTTTAGGGTGGTGGCGCACGGTTTGGGACGCGGCCGTCGATTGTTAGCAGGGTCCGCTCTTCCCAACGCGAACATATGCAGATGAGCGACGAGATAAGACCGTTCCTATTGGAGAGAGCGCGCTGGAGAGCCCTGAAGGTGCGCTGTGATTGGCTGCCAGGGGGAAAACTCCATTTTGGAAACAGCTGTTCGGGACGCCGCCTCACCTCATTGTTTTCAGCGGCGCCGCCGAAGACCCGCGCAGCCTCCGACATGGAGCTGTTCCTCGGCTCCACGAGCTGCTCGTCGACCACATGTTGTGACATGTCCGAGGAATAATGGAGAGGAGCCCCGAGAATTGACCAGCGGCGGTAACAAGTGGAGAAATTCAGGCGAATACAGGTTGGTGTGTGTTCACGCTTCAGCCGTTACACTCGCCCGTGAAGACGGGAGGCGTAACGGACGCGTCTTCCTCACAGAGGCTGAGGGAAGAGGGACGGGCTGCTCTCACGGGCGTCCGAGGAAAGCGAGCTGTTTTGGCTCTTAAATGTGCTGCTTGTCGAGTACCAGCATCTCCACCCCTTCGAGGGGCTGTAAAGTCATTCAAACCGTGTAAACTTTACAAAGTGTAAACTGTAGTGACGTTGGAGCCGCAGCAGAAACCGCGGTAACGCACCCCAAGAGTTCACCCCGTATCAGAGCCCTCAAACGGACCTCTCAGAAAGTGATCACTTCCAGTCTACACGAAATGATCACTTGACCCTTTGGCAGGTTTACAGCCCTGAATTTTGTGCGTACATATATTAAAAAAAAAAAAAAAAAAAAAAAAAAAAAAAAAAAAATTCTAAGAAATTTGAAACCCACGCAGAAGAGTTTGTAATATCTGTGCTGATGCCCGTTTTCTTCTCCACGAAGGGAACAATTGTGGGACATTAACGTGAAGCTCTTCTGTAAACGGTCAGGATTTTCTCGAACGATCTGTCCTTTTATTTACAAACGTCGACACACACTGTGTGTGATTTTATGGAAATCTTTCACTCAACCCTTTTAACATCATCAACATTAAAGACCTGAAGCTCTTGGATGTTGTTGAACATGTTCCGCCTCTGGCTCCATTCACTGCCTTTAAAAAGGATGATTGCTGCAAATAGTTTTGATCAAATTCCCAGAAAGTGTTTGCTTGCTGAAAGTACCTGCTTTAAGTTGGCCACGATGGGACAGCTTCAGCTCAGAGGCGTCTTAGGAAATGTCCCTTCAAAGGGAAAACTTTTTTTCACAGACTGCAAGTTCTGTATGAGAGATTTATTTTTTATTTTTTCACAGCACCTTTTAAAGTAGGTGTCTTATCAAAACCGAGACCTCTGCAGTGTTTGCCTCGGGGTAAAATAAGAAAATGGCCTATGGTTGTATAATAGATGCTCTTCTTCCGTACTTTTGGCACAGATGAAGTTTCAAGACTCAGGATTCGACCAGATGTTGTGGGAAAGCGGTACAGTTGTGTAACAGCAGTCGGTGTTCCATGAACCTCACACGTAGAGCCTTTTGGAAGGAGTGATGTTTCTGGGAGTGTTTCAGAGTTAGGCCGTGTGTTTTGCTCTTCCTTTAAGTGAACGGTCGAATGGAAGGAAGGCTATGGTTAATTCTCTTTTCATGAAAAAGCACTTTCGTGCTTGTTCCTGCATACCTTTCGGAGACTGATTCAGAGAGTGGTGTAATGAATTTTGAAGTGCTGACCTGTCAGGGACATTCCCGGAGATTGGCAGGTGCTCTCCAGCCTGGGCTCGGTGGTTAAGAAGAATGTGAATCTGAATGGAACGTTCAGGACTGTCTGAGAGGAACTACCAACGTGAAAGAGTACCTAGGTAGTGTAGGTTTTTTACATTAAGAACTTTCTACAAACGATCTGAATTTTTGCTGAAATTTGAAAGGCTTTTTGTATGCACCTAAAGTACAAAAGATCCATTAACAGCTGTACTGCCTGGACATAATTTAAGTCACATATCTAAAATGCCAAATTTTAAGTTAAGGGGATTGTTACAATTGACATTATAGGAACATAAGGGCTCCAAAAGTTACTTTTTAAAGAGAATTATTACACAGAATGGTTACAAGTATGTTGCCTGATGCCCGGAGACATCATTTTCTCTAAAATTAGTTTTTTAAATCAGCACATAGGTACTTGTGGGTTGTTGTACAACAAAATCCATCCCCCTTCACAATTTGTTTTTTTCACAATTATTTGTTGAAGTTTACAAACATTATAAACATTGCATATAAAAATCTTAAGATACAAATTGATCGTATTCATAGCAAGCAATATGGCTATTGCTGTCATTATAATGAATTTAAACTCTTAAAATTCATTCCATCTCACCTTTGCCCATCATATCATTCTGAATGACTTGAATCTGCCTGTGGATCTCACAGTGAATTGCACTAAAGGATCACTGAAAATCACCTGGCGAATGGCAACAGCTGAAATGAGATTTGTTTCACCAACAGGAATGCTTTTTAAGCAACTTTATAAGCAATGACACTTTTCCTTTAGCTTTGAAATGTAGGTAAAGGAAACAATTATTTCCATTGGCATATTTTCAGTCGTTCACATGTTTAAATGTCAGCGATCGCTGCTAAAATTATTAGACTGCCATAGCAACTGCAACAACAGATGATTGTGTATTTGTTTATAGAGAGATGTATTTGACAGGTCTTGTAGGAAACAGAGCAGATTTCTGGCACATTGTCTGTGGCGTATTTGTCCCGTGTAAGATGAGTTACATTTGTGGCTTTAGCCACAGGTGCTGGGCAGGTTCAGTGAAACGATTGCAGGTGTGTTCAAGGATCTAACGCTCTTCTCAGGATGTATTTGGCCTGTTGTCTTCCTCTCACAACATGGAGCAAATCAAATCACTTTACGCCCACGTCCTCCGTGATCAGTGGGAGAGAAGAGAGCTGCAGCTGTGTGGGATATGCTCACTTTATAGAGAGAGGCAATGGAGGAAGAAATAAGCCATCTCTTCAGCCCCCTCCACAAGCGTAGAGGTTAGCACGACCTGCTTTTTGTACTTTCATTTTTGATTGTATTTAGTCATTACTGTGTGATCATGATGTGGAATTAATGTGTTGTAGTAATGAAGATTAGCCCAAGCTGAGAGAATGAGTAAACCATGATTTATTTATTTTTTTTTTATGTTAGTGAGTCTTGGGTTTGAACAAGACCAAGGAATGAGGAAATATCTTTTATAGTTTGATTTCTCTTTATAATCAAACACTATCGTTTGGCTGGTGTGGTTTAGATTTAATCAATGTATGCAATGGTAGTTTGGCCTTGGAATGCTCAGCTAAGGACACTGTCAATTTAAAAGGATGCGCTATAAGCCACTATAAGTAAAACTTAGTTAGGAAAGAAACTGTTTTTCTCCTTTGCCTGTGACACTTCAATGATAAATGCAACATTGTACACTGTGCACCTGTTGATGCCATAATGTGCCCCAGTTCCACTTCCCACCTGTACTGGACCTCAGCACACTGACCAGCCTTTCCACACAGGCAGTCTGAATTAGGATTTTCACAGCACTTTCTATTGGGAGACTTGCAATCTCAGATTTTAACGAGACATTATTTTGTGTGGAAAGCTTGTGATGATAGATGACTTCACATGGGGGAGGGAGCCTTGAAGACAGGAACTGTAATACACAATTTCAGATTGAGGATTAAAAATGGCACAGGAAAAGATGTACAGCATAAGATAACTGAGGACTCCTGTGTGTGTTTGTGTTTACATCAGTTTACATGCAGATGTGTTTGTTTAAAAGCTGTGAGGGGAAAGAGGCTAAATGTAGGTGCTAAAAGCTGGTCAATCAGAGCAAACTGGGCTCACATGGGTTAACGGGGGGGGGGGCCCTAAAAGACACAGGAGCGCTAACAGATTGTTTCATAATGAGAATTAAAAATACAAGATGTACAGTATAACATAATGAAGGCCTTTTCAGAGTTTTGAAGCACATGACTATTCTAAAAGTCACCTAAAATACAAAGTTATTAACTAATATTAACTAACTGGACACCTTTTACACCTTTTTATTATTACCAACATGGGCCTCTTCAGTAACTATTGCTGCAGTAACTTTTCAGTGGCATCGGACCAGATGGGCTTTTTTGGATCACACGAATCAGAGCTTTAAAGGTTGTCGATATGGTAAAAACATAATTTTAATACTTCATGAAATACATAACTTGCTGCTGTGTGTGTGTGGGCACATAATAGCCTGCTTTGAGCTTTATAACAAACAAAAAACGTACAACCCCTCTGATCCTGCAACTTAAGGTTATGTCTCAGATGTTCAAGAATGGAAAAGCTGACTTTAGCATTGACCATTCGTGTTATTTATTTATTTGAATTGTTTTAATTGCTAAACATCTGTAACCGTAATACACTGGTATGCTATTGTTGTTCAGATGTGGCACTCGGTGGTTTTCCTACTTTTGCACTGCAGCCGCTGGACAAACTGTGGACAGACGGCCCACCTGCTTCCTGTTAAGGCTGCATGTCGTCTGCATGAAGAGCAGAAACAGACTCTGTCCTGCTAAGCCAGTCTCTGTTCCAGGTTCTCCACTATGTATCAGCAAAGAAGTACAAGGAGATTTTTTTTTTTAAATATTTGTGAATGTTCCAGAGTAACTTTGTTAAACAAACTAAAAAGACTTCCAGAGCCACTTTACATCTGGAGTAAACTACAGGCCTAAATAAATTGGGGAGTTTGTGAGCATAATTTAGCCGTATTTCAGATTTGTTCCTTCCAGCATGTGCATCACCATTGCCTTAGTATATTCCACTTGTAAACTGTATGTCAGGAAAAAATGATGGCATGGCATTTGTTTTGAATATGCCTAGTTACTTCAAGGCCCAACACTTTTCAACTCTGTGATACCTTCTTACTTCAACTGTAATTCTAAAAGTTATTTTAAGAGTTCGTCTAAACCTCTCTTTTCAGTTAGTGCTGGCTAATTGCAGCTGAAAAATTTACTATGAATTATTTATTTTTTTATTTTGTTTTTTTTCTTCCAGTCGGCATTTATATTTGTATTTAACAAGCTGGTGTTTGGAGAGACTGGGCTGTTCTTGAGCTTCTGCCAGGTCTCATTTTTTCCATTGCTACCACCACTTTCTTGCACACATCAGTGACCTTTTACTCTGTTTTGTTCCCTGCTGCACCTGAAACTAGAACATCGGCAGTATAAGGAAATATTAACAGATACAACAAGGCAAAATTATACATCATTGTGCCAAAATACACAATACAGGAGAATTAATAAAGTAATTATGACCTGTACTTAACAGAACATTGTTTTATATAAAAAATACAAAAACTAAACCATAACAAAAAATAGATTGGGACATCTTTTTTAATCATAAAGCTGCAATATTATTGAGATTAGCAGCGTAAGCACAGATCGATTGTACATCTGTTTGTATTAATTCTTCTTTTCTAATAAACTGAAAATTATTCTTATTATTGACTAACATTACCCAAATCTGTAGATGGCAATCCAACTAAAATTCTCAGCATTACTCATCAAAAACTGAATGCAATTGGGACTCAAAGTGTTGTTGGAAAGTGAAGTTTTCACTTGTTTTCAGAGGCTTTGCATACCTGCTTGTTTTCATCCAGACCCTTTGAGACCTATGCCTCAGTCAAGCCTTGCAAGCTTTCAGCTCCCCTGAGTAATCAACTAGAAAAACACACTGTCCCGTGGGATTTACTTTTCAGGACCCACTTGCTGTCTAGGAAATTAAGGTTAATAGCATCCATGTTTAAGTTGCTCATATGTCATAGTTTGTATCGAAGTAGGAGAGCAGCAAAGGGTCGGCCATGCTGAAAAGCTTTCTGATCTTTTAACCAAGCTTTCAATTTTTTTGTCCTGGTATCCTGGGGTTGTTTTTTGATGTTGATTATTTATACTATGACTGATGATGTATACTTCTATAAGTGGAACTGGAACAAGTTTGTTTTATTCCTGCCATTTGTCTGTATGGGTTTTTTTTTTTTTTTTTTTTCCCCCCCCCTTTCTTTTCTTTCTGCATATTTTACTGCCAACATAGTTATGATAAAGCTCTGTCCATTTTATCAACAGTTTCCTCACTCACTGTTATTGTTGTTGTATGTTTGTCACTTGTTGCAAATTATCAAGGGATATGATGCTGTTTATGAGCAAGGGAAGGAGCATGATTAGGATTGTTCATACGATATTTTATTTATTTATTTATTTAAAAATGTTTTGAAAAGTAGTCTTTCAGTAGAAGTTCTACTGTTTTTGAGTGTAATATTAAACATTTTAAAGCATCTAGTTACAATTTTCATCTAGTCTTCATGAGGATTCCATTCATACAGTGAAACTAGATTATGGATTATTGATGTACACAATGTAAGAAATCTGCTGCTGAGTAGTGTAAAAAAAAAATACAGTTGTTAAGAGGAGAATGTTGCATTATTTTGGTTTGCCCATTCAGTGTTTCTGTGTTAAGTAAGACCAGACCAACTGCTCATGACTCACTGTCAATGAATCTGCCCTTCAGCCACAGCCTCTTACTTGACGCATGGGGGAATCCCCAGCCTTTTTTTTTTTTTTTTTTTTTTTTTTTTTTTTTTTTTTTTTTTAACCCTACTCAGATTAAGGGGCTTAGTGGGTGAATGTTTTGGGACAGCAATTGCCTAGTGGTCCCAGACTTGGGTACTGCACCCTGCTCAAGGGTACCTCATCATTGCTCCTTGGATGTGGCTGCCCACTGAAACACTGTTTGCCTATGAGTTAATATACATATATGTGTATGTGTTTCATTGTGTCCTGTGCTGTCTCTTCACAATCACTTAAATTATTATCTCAGCAAATGTATATTTGTGGATGATTCCACACCCTCTTCATGTTTCTATCTGAAGTCTGTTTCTAGCAGTATATGTTTCTGTGCTCAGTCTGCTCACTGGGCTGATGTTTTAAATATATGAAGACAGCTTGAAACACACCTCCTCATACAAGGCATTTGATGTTTTAGATGTTGGTGACGTGTATAATCATACATGAAATTATAGCCCTGTGAATGCATTAAAGCATGCATAAACCCCTCTTGCCTGGCCTGCACTGCCTGTGGCACCCTCATAATTATTTAATATTTGATCGGATATCAAAAGGTCTGATGGCTTCAGTTTTCCTGTGTGAACTCTCAGCTCGTGCATTAGTAAAAGGGTTGCTGTCATGGGCCTTGATCTCCGTCTGCTTTTAAATTGTTGAGGCTTTGTTGTATGAGGTTGTTCCTCCACCCTGCTGTGTTAATGACATTATGAACTAAAAGGCTAATCAGCTTGTCAGCTGAAGTGTCTGGGGAATATTTGAAGCTTTACAGTTACATACTTTATCAGTTCAAGGTCTCTTAATTGCATGCAATGGTTTTGAAAAGCATTTGGTTTGGATATATGGATATTTTTGAAAAGCTCTCTTTTGGTATATAAAACTGAATCAAAATAAATTGGTCCTCTGTCATCTAATATCCACCCTATTTTTCCCCATCAGCCACTGTACATAAAGATCTGAGAACAAACGTGTTGCTCACTATTGCTTTTCAGATCTGAGATCATCTGAGATATTCAAATGGAAACTGCTGATGTTTTCATCAGATACTACAGCTGAGAGAAGCTGGTAGTTGGGCAGAAATATGAATATTTTTCAGAAATCTATTTAAAATAGTAAATTGCTTTGTGGGTTAGATTTTTACTAATGTGCTTAACCATATTTTCATACTGTTTCAGGTGTATTCAGTTGCTATAGCTCTGAAAAATAAGTCACGGTTCAGGGCCACTTCACTTCCTGTTACCATGGGGCAAGTGAAGTATTATTTTATTTAAAAACATATTTAGTTTCTTTGGAAATTTTTACTTGGTGGACTTTTGAGACATGGAGGATGACAAATGAGAATGAGTCATGTGTGGGCGAAACCTCAGTAATCTCATCTTGCTCAAGGCGTGACCATGAGTCTGGCAGCCACTGTCCTCCAAGTCACTCTACCATACAATGCCAATTTACCTTTTACCAATGCATCACGTAGCTAGGGAAGGATTATCTTTGCTGAAGCAATGTAGCTCAGTTACCATTTAGCAGTAGTCAGGATTATTCCAAAAATTACCGAAATGTTGTATCTGAGGTTTTCTTTTTAACATCTGCTTTTGCTTTTTATTTAACGTGTTGAGACATTAATGCAAAATTGAGTCACCTTTTAATTTAGAAAGGCTATATGTAATGGTTGAGAGATGATATGTTACCATTTAAAAGCACTGGCAATCATGCAGAGTAAAGGAAGTGAGTTGTTGAAACATGAGCAGCCTCTGAAATGAACCAACTCTCAGATATTGAGTTGGCTTCTCTTTTTCATGTGCCTTCGACTCTCTCATGTCTTGCATGAGATGTACATGTGAATGCCTTGAGACTGGTCTTTTAAAAGAAGAAGGATATTCATAGGGCACAAGCTTTGAACCATTGCGGTTTCGTTTAGATCTTAAAAGGGAAGCCAGCATTGAACGAGAATGGTTGCTTGCTCAAAGAAGGAAGACCCCCTGTCCAGTGAGCTAGTGTTCCCAGAAATGCAACTTCTTATGAGAGGAGCACTGAAAGTGTTGTTTTTTTTTTCTTTTTTTTCAATGAGCAATAGCTCATGCAAGAGTGAACAGGGCAAAGCTAGTGCCTGTGCACTTATCTTGAGAGCAGCTAAATGGACTTCTGTCTTTAGACTCGCTGGAGTGTATTCAACTTGATTAGAAACCGCTCACTCATATCTCCTTGATAAAATGGCAAGTGCACACTATCAGGCTCTCTGTGTCTCTAGACCTTGTTGTCTTCATTTTCCATTTAAAATATGGGCATATAGGCCTAATGTGTGTTTATTTTGGCATCTTAGTTGCAGGCAGTTCAAACAGAGCAGTGGTTTGCTATTTAGAATAACTTTTTTCACCAGAGATGTTCATTCTTCTCTTATTGGAACATTTAAGAAAGATTCAGGCTCGGTCTTTGTGTTTTTCCTTGTTTTTTCATAATATCCTACAATGCATGAAAGAACTACTGCTTCAGACATCATGATGGCTGTTTCTGCAAAGATGGTGAATGTGCATTTTATAAACTTGCTAAATCTGTTCACATACAACTCTGGTTGGGGTCTAATTTTAAGTGGGCTGAAGACTACCTTAATGAACCCTTCTATGAAGCAACATTATTGCTAACTCTTGTTATGGTTTATCCATCAAGAAAAAAGAGTCCTAATAGTGCTTGAGCAATAGCCCTGCTCATTTTCCTACTCCATTTTCTTTTAGCAAAATGAAAGCCTATCTGCTGACTCATATTCCTCCACTAAGCTCTCCTGCCTTAGTTATGAGTTTTGCTGACAGCTCTTATGTACTTTTCAGAAGGTCTTTCATTCACAAGCCAACAAGGAGCTTCAGAATGGCTGTTTTGCTTCAGTGTACCAACCCTGTGTTGGGGGTTATAATGAGTTATGTTTTGTAATATAATTTATACACTGGAGTGACACAGCCCTGAATTTCCCAGAGAAAGGCAGAGTTTGACAGTGACCACCTTTTACAGTGGTTTTGACCAGCTGAATGGAGTTAATAGCTGCTAGGAAGAAATATTTGTAGGTTGTCTCCATCTGACCTCAGGAGCTGTGTTGATATCCATGCATGTCTGAACTTATAGAATGAATAACAGAGCTTCAAAGCCTCTGTCTCTTAGAATGAGTTAGCTCTCATGCCTTTACAATTCAATAAATATTCAAGTCTACTGGAAACTAAGGGAGTTCCTGTCCCAAGGGAGCCATTCTTCTAGTCCAATATCTTTTTGAGTGCAGAATAAAATTTCCTGCCAGCCTGCGTATATGAGCTAGTGGGTAACTGCATAGTATTAAATATTAAGTTGTTAAAATGCTAAATTGAAGTGTTTTTTAACCATTTACCTAAAGAGGAAGCTGTAAAAAGAGAAATGTGTCTGACATGGCCATCTAATCTTTTCAGAAATACAGACACATTGTGTAATCAAAGGCCTGTATGTATTTTAAATAGTAAACTAAGATTGGAAATAAGTGCTACTTCCTTATATTGTCTTGGACAATTACAGCTTATTGCATGCCTTGTGAATTCTGATTAGTGATAAATTGAAAATATGTGGATGCAATCAGAACTTAATTTTATGATGCAAATCCCTGTCTTTTAAGAGTTAAAAATACGCTAAACCAATACAATATAAAGGCTACAATTTGTAAAACAAAGGAATTTCATTATTTTACGTGTTCTTTCCGTTAGGCTCCATTTATAAATATTTTTGTCAGGGATGTTCATTTTGCTTCAGCTATAATTGCTATATTCTCTCTAGAATCAAGAGCATTACATCCCTCTTTTAATAAATTAATTTGATGTTTTTGCACAGTTTATCTCAGAATTTTAGGCATGATTTCCCATCGTCAGCTAAGTCTTGCCGCAATGGGTGGGGAAAGACGGCTTCCTCTGAGACATGAAGTCAGCCTGAGTGTTTTTTGGATGCCTTGTAATGCAGTATCATTTAAATGCTCAATGTACAAGGAATGATGGATGTGAGAGTGGGCCATCTTACCCACTCAGAGAAAGCGAGACTTTCTTTTTCTCCTGGCCACAAATGACTGTGTGCAACTACTAGAAATCAAATCAAATTTCAAGAACAGGACCAGTACTGTACTATAATAAACAGAGAATAAAAAAACACTTGTTTACCATCATCCCGTAATATGAAAAAGATCTTTGCAGCAGATATTTTTGTTTATTTTGTAGATAATTTCAGTACATCACAGGAAACTGAAGGAAATAACTGCTTTCAATCACTTTCTCATTTTTGTGTTTTATTTACAAGGTCTCAGATTTTGAGACCACATTGAATACCTGTTTGATCACTTTTTGGTCACCATTTTTAATATGTTTTTTGTAAACCTAAAACTTTTTTGGCAGAATCGTTTTCGTGGCTAAATTATTGCTACCTTTTAAGAGTGTTAGGCCCTGCTGCGGATGGAAATGTCATGTTTCTCACCACAAGGACAATTGGAAGAGTCAGTATACATTACAGGGTGGGCAGAGCTTCTCTGCCCCTCTCTGCTTTTTTCATCACGCAGGTACATTAAAGGAAACTTCGGAATTCTTCTTTTTGTTCATCCTCTTGATTCTATTTTCTCCAGTGAAAACAAGAGTTCATCTCTTGGTTTTGACTGAGTGGTACCCCAGGGAGTGCAATGAGCTGCTTAGTTTCAGTCTGATGATGGAGGATCTCATTTGCCCTTTTATGGAAATAAAACTGATAGGCCAGGGTCTGCCATATATACTGCACTTACTAGGCTTGTCCTGACTGTTTACACAGGCTCTCACCCATAATACAAACGCTTGGTGAATCTAAGGGAGATGAACGGAGACACTTTTATAGTGTTAAAAACTGCTGATTACTTAACATTTTAATAATATAATTTCAGGCATCCCAGTGGCTGGGGTTTTGTGTGTACTGTCCTCAGTCCCTTGTGGGAAGAGGGAAGAAACACCTGTCTCCCTGGCACCTTCATTCTCCCTCTACTGGGTGGGGTGTTATTGTCTGCACTGAACACACACCTGCACCATTAGACGTTTTGCAGCTGCACTGCCTCCACACGCGACTTGTAACCCATGTTTCTACATTATGTGGGAAACTTTGGATTGCCATAGTGAGTTACTGTAGCTGCACTGAAATTTTGGAAAGTATGAAACATGAAGGAGTCGATTGTTGGACTTCAGAGCCAAACAAAACAACAGTTCTGCCCCCGCTGTCTTGCATAAACACTTATCTATATTTAGATAGCCTGTTTGCTTGTTCATGCTTAACAGCTCAGAAAACATGGGCTGAGGTTTTTCACATGGAGCAATTTATTTATTTATTTGTTTGTTTGTTTGGAATAATGATCCATGCTGATATATATTTTGCGATCAGTGAAAAATATGTGGCTTGCCTAAAGAGTGTTGCAATGTATGATTTTAATGAATTAAATCAATCAATTCATTAATCAATCCCCCCTCCTTGAAGGCATGCAGTTTTTGATCTTCTTTTAATTTTAGGCTTTTTATTTTGATGTATCCCCCTGCTTTTAAATGCTAATGATTTGCATTTTAAGGAACAGATTGTATTCAAATTTATTTCAGTCATTCTAAATACATTGACATTTACAGCAGCCATTTTTACCATCAACTTGTACATTGGAGAATGTTTAGTCCCACTGTGTAAACTGATATATTTCCACAAATTCCTGTGTAGTGTTTTAAAATGGAACTGTGTGTGTTTGTTTTTTTTGGGGTGTTTTGCCTGAAAATGGGTCAGGGAGTCCTGCACTGCGCTTGACATTTCCCGAGGTTCTATTCTCCTCTAAGGAGCCTGGTTTTCTGCTGGCTGCAACGTTCCCCACTGGCTAGTTCTGTGCTTGGTGCCTGACCCACTATGAACTAGGTCGTTTACTCAAATCCACATGAGAAAAAGCAAAAGACGCTACTACAACTTCAGTGTTGTTTCAGAGACATATGTTGACGTCCGCTGAATGCTTCTCAGATGCTCTTATGTTTAAAAGTAAAAGTAAAGTGAAAGTATCATGTTGAGTTACTTGTTACAGAGATCAGGTATATCGGATTACCAGCATGCTGATAATGACATTAGGGCTTGTAAAGGTAGTATCTGATATAACAGGTGTCCATTAGAGCAGCAAGTGGTGACTCCAAAAGTTATTTGATATGGTAGAGATGTGCGGTGTTGGGGGGTGGGGGTGTTCAGTCTGTCTTAAATATATTGGCCAGATTTTTTAATAATTTTTTTTCTTTGTGTAGTTATGTAATTATACATTTTGTGAGTTTAAATTTTACTAAATCAAGCATTGGATAGCATTACAGTATACTACTGTTAATTGCATCATTCTTGCAATTTCAAAGCAAGTCAAAATTCACTTTGAAATACATTTAAGACTAAATAGTCAAATTCCCTTTTTTTTGTGGCAAAGAGATCACCACTGATTATTAGGTAGCACAAATTGCTGTACCGTAAAGTCCTCACACTTCAAGCTACATGTAGGCTGTTTCAGAGGCCCACACTTGTGGCCAAGCCAGCACAAACTTTAGGATTTAAATACCCCTCCATCACAGGCAAAAGTATGATGGCTCGGTTATCTCCACATATGCTTTTCTGCTTTCAAATTGCAGTTTATTTAATCAAACTGGATAGTTTGAAGCCCAAGAAAAGAAAATTGCTCTTTGAATCTTTACTACACCCATTGATTCTTAATAAGAATTTAATTGCTGTTACATAAATGATGGCATGGATGTTTTTGGCACATTTTTAAAATTTGCTGTTATTAACTGGGATGGACAGTGGAGGCAATACATTTTAGTGTTTGACCACACAATCCCAGAGTGGTTTGCGTACAGCAGTTTAAAAATGGTGTCTAATTTCTAATAGTTTGAGTCAGCAAAAGTTGGCCCATGTTACTTTTTTAGCTGCAATTAGTATAGTCCTAATAGTTAAGTGTAAAGAAGGTGCTTTGAATGTGATGTATATCATTTACTGCATGACCACAGACAAAAAAAATACATTTAATGGCTTGCATATGATTGTTCATTTATTTTCTGTAGAAAGCAGAGCAAAAGAAAAGCACAGAAATATCTTCTGCTCTTTTAATGTCTCAGAACACCCCTCTTTTTTTTTTTTGTTTTTTTCTTTTATCCACTTCTCTTCCTGTTCCCGCGGTTCCCTTCTACCCAGGATGGCCTTCTCCACAGAGATTTACTTGCTGGCAGGATCCATGACCCATTTAAATATGGACTGAGTAGAGGAGGCACAAAGGGGGTTGAATAGCTAATGTGTGTGCACTGAGCATTCTTTACTGGGAATGCGCTCTGACCCCCTCCACCCCCATCCCGCCTCCCACACCATCTTGAAAGCAGTTTGACACACTGTGCCAATACGAAGGGTGCTGCAAAGCACTCAAAGTTTGTTTCTGTCGATTGTAAGTTTTTATCTCGTTTGCGGGCCACGAAGGCTGCAAATGCAAGCTGGCATTAATACTTGTGAGTAGGCCTCACCACAAGCCCAGCTGAATTTGGAGGAGAAGGTTTGGGGAATGTTTCATGACAGTGGATGGTCTCAGATGAATGCTTCCGCCTCCCTTTAATAATTAGGACATGAAATGAGTTCAAGCGCTGACTCTATTAACTTAAGTATAGAAATAGAACATCCAGAGCAATAATTACTCAAATTCATCGGCTAACGTGTTCTGTCTCAGATATTAAAGAGATGCAGGCAGCCACTGCTCTTTGTTGAGCTTTCTGTGTATTGAAACTAAGTAGAATATTAATTATTTATGTAGTTAAGATAATCACTCGCCACACTTCTTATAGTTGCACAGTACATTGTTGGTTCCTTTAAATATAATGTTGGTGTTTGCAAATGAACCTCTAATCCAAAATATTGCATATGCTTTAAAAAAAACCTGACTTATCATAGTCAAATTGGTTAAATGTGCACTTAGACTGATCGGTCAATGATTCTGAGTTTCAGCAAAAATTGTGATTTTGGTCTGCACTAAAAATGTCCGATGTAAACATGACAGATTGCAAACAGATTCCCAGAGAGGAAACACCAGGAGCTTTATAATGCTTGTCATTTTATGCCCAGTGATTAAAATTGAGCTGTTTTGTTTTGATCTTGTTGACCTTGTAAATTGGTGCCAACTCATTCAGTAGACTTTGTCCATCTGTTTGCATCCTAGCGCCCTGACTCATGCTCTCTCACCCTCTCTCCTTTCTTCTGTCTCTAGCAGGTGGAATGAGAAGACAGGTCATGGGCAGATGATGGATGTGGAGTCGTCATATTCAGACTTCATTAACTGTGATCGCACAGGCCGTAGGAATGCAGTGCCAGACATTAAAAGTGATGGAGCAGCGGAGGGCACTAGCCAACTGACCAAAGACATGGCTCAGATGGACCTGAAAGCTGGAGGTAAATATGCTTCTGTCAAATATCCTCACGGTGTTTTGTTTTATAAAGTGCTCCATGGGAATATGATATTTCCTGACCATAGCAGATCCTCTTAGTATAGAGATGCCTTCACAATAATTTTGTAGCTGTTAATGAAATGATAATGACTTCACCTAGTGATATACATACACAGTACTTCCAAGTAACATCGGATGCTGCATCTTAAAATGTGGGCTACTTTGAGCAGCTTTCTGAACACTTTGTAATTATGTTATGGGCCATTAGCTAAACTCAATGGAAAAGTCTTAAACTATTCCACAAAATGTTCAGATTAAATTAACTGGTTGAGATCCAAATCATTCTGAGTGGTTTCATGAGAACTATACAGAGTCAAATTGTTTTCAGGGGTGGTAATGGGAATCAAAGACAATGTTTTTATGATAATGTGAAGATATGTCGTTGACCTAAAATGTCCTTTATAGATTTCATTTGTGGGGATTTTCAAGCACCCATTCCATCATTGCAAATAAACTAAATATCTGGAAATAATGAGGAATGTAAATGAAATACACACACAAGTTGTGTTGTGACATAATAATCATATGGCAAAACATTGCAATGTTGCACACCACAAAAGCCATTTCATCTTCAGAGTCTACATAAAGTTAGTCTTGCTCACTACTAATAATTACAATACTACTCCTCAGAGTGCATTTTTCTCTCACACCATTAAGGTCAAATGTGTTCATCAGTATGCCTTACACACAAGGGGGTTGAAGGTGAGTTTGAATAGATGCTGTCATTGGAAGCACACATTGCCCTGTTATCAGTGCTCAAAACAGTTGCCACTTCCTTAACCGTTTCCCACCCATGTAGGAACATTTCCGATAATGAGAATGATGCATTGCCATGGAAAAAGTCACAACTGCCTCTGCTAAATTTGTTTATTTATTTATTTTTAAACAAGATTTCTTAAAAAAAAAAAATAAAAATACGTATACACTTAATTGAACTGGAAAGCCCCCATAGCCAGGAAGTTAAGAAAAAGAGAAACGCGTACAACTTTGCTATTGTTCACATTCATCTTGCCAGGAACTGCTTGTGTGAAATGCTGACGTGGGCTTAAGGCTTCCCAATCAGTCTTATGGTGGTGTGGTCACTTTTTATACAGCAATAGATACCATCCACACCAAATGACTCTTATAATTGTATCAGCTTAAAAATGTACCCTAACTGTTAAATTGTTTTTTTAGTGGTTTGTGTACCAAGATCAGGAGTTTGTAAGAGTTATATTTTTCTTTATAACTTTAGACATGCTGAAGAATAAATATTACCACAGTGACCCTTGAGGGCAATATTTGTATTGAAATGATTGAAATGTTTATTTAAAATATTCACATCACATCCATCTCATGCTGTGTCTGAATGATTGAACAAATGTTTTGCTATTGTTTAGGGGTTTTAATATAATTAGGTGGAGCTGAAAAAATAACTTCTGTTTTAGAGGCGGATGCAGCCGGGGCTCCAGCCCCTGAAGTACAGGCACCGGGGAGCCAGGAGCAGGAGCAGAGCAAAGTGGGGGCATCTTAAGATGAAAAGAAGAAAGCGGGGAGAAAATATGGGTGAAAAGGAGTGTACCACTACCTGCTCTTTCATCGCTAGCTCTACTCAGATGACCTGCCAGGTAGTGGGCAGCAGGGCCCTCTACCCAGACTTTACCCAGGAGACACCACTAGACAGAATGGATTTGACAAGCAGTAACACAGGTTCCTCCTTTTTGCAATCCTGACGGTGAAGCACAGACTTTTTGATACCTTTTCATCTTAAACTCTAGAGCTGTTTGTCCTGAACAGGATTTAAGTGAAATATGTGAGACAATGGGCTCAGAACTACAACGAAGTACCAAATATACCTATTTGACGCATACTGAGGACTTAGATATTGAGTATTTAGTTTTTTTTTTGGTTTTGCTTTTTGGTTTTGTTTTGTTTTTTTTTGTTGGGGTTTTTTTTTTTTTTTTTTTTTTTTTTTTTTTTTTTTTTTTACATAACGGGTATAGTTGCATCAGAATGGATTGTAGGAAAGACTATTAATTTCCTAACATTCCCAGAGGTCAATAGAATTGTGTTTCTGTATCACATTATATACTTTAAAGTGTATGTTACATAATTAACAATATTTATATAGTACATGTTTTAAAGCTTTCTGCTCACCGGAACACTCTGCATTTTCTCTTTATATTATCAGTACCTCAGAATAAATGGGAATGACATTAATACTGTTCTCAATGTCTTGCCTATTATGTCGTTACACTACATTTAATAAGCAGAGGCAGGACTGAGAGGAGGTGAAAACCTTTTCACGGGGAAAGAAAAATTGTCGAGAGAAATTTGTGGGACGTTTGCATTGGAAGGACGAGCAGCATCAATGTTGGTCCTCCTCCCACGCATCAGTTGTTCTCTAACGCCCAGCATGTCAAGAAATTGGTCCAAAGTTGATCAAAATTGGTAAAAAGGTTTTAATCACTGCAACGCTAATGTACTCCTATCTGAAATTGGCCTTAGAAAATGTCAATGATTTTGTTATCAAAACATTGTTCAAAACTAATATTTTTATTATTTTCTATTGGGATGCTTTGATACAAATTGGTGTGGTCGTCTGGTTCTTTTGGAGTGAACTCTAGTCCAAGAGAAGCTTTGTTTAATTAGACATGTAATTCGACACAAACAGGCCATTTTACTGTCAGGGCCTGGCATTGTCATTGATTATAAGGCAATGAGTCTGCAACATCCGTTCTCATTCTGTAACAAAAGCCTAGATTAGACAGAAAAAGGAAGTTGTATAAATGGCACAACATGCCAAAGAACTTGCAGGGGATCATCTTGTGGGAATTAAACCTTCAAATCGCAATCCAAATAAGGACCCTGGTCTCAACCCCAGTATGGAGCAAGGGTTGAGGGTTTTCGTAGAAAGAATCTGGGAGACAACGTTCTGGAGGCAAATTTAGGAAGCATTTGTTTTTGGCAACCATGCAATTATGCTGAAAACCACCATGTCAAACCACACAGTGCTTTTGAAAATGGTGGCTATATATTCTGGCCCAGTTCTAAAATGGTCATTTAAATGACTTTGTTCACCTCCAGCACACAACAAAAAACACACTACAAAAATGTAAGATGCAGTAAGATTTTATTGATATTTTGCTTAACTGTAAACTGCCATAATGGTGCTTTCACAAGGCTGATTCTGACCCCTCCCTCCCAGCACTCCCATTTACAGCTTGTAAAATTGTCGTTTGAAAAAACGAGAACAAAAAGGGATATTTTAGATAAAACTGGTTTATATTTATCCACTTCATTCAAACCCCTGCTATGTTCTCAATGCATTCAATGAACAACAGATGTGCTCCACATACCTTTTAGGTTCACCATACAGAAGTGTCACCCCTATCCTTTGCATTATTGGTCAGTTGCTGCTCATCAGCTCTTGGTATATAGGTGGTGGAGCATTCCCAGCAGAGCAGTGAGGGTAGCAGGGTACTTTGATGCTGGAACAAGTACATGGGGCACAACCAGTATTACTGGAGTTTAAGTTTTTTTTTTGATGGCTTGAGTGCTCCACCACCCAGACGATCCTGTTACGAGCAGCTCTGTGGTCAGAAACTGACATTCACCAAGTCAATTTCCAGGCTATGGCTCTTAATTCAATTCACAAAGGCATTGCCAAGTGGTCTTTGCATTTGTTCAAGTGTGTTTGAGGAAGGGGATTGGTAAATACCCCTGCACTAGATACTGCGTTACAGCATGGCAAACCTGCAAGGTATCCAAATAAATGGTAAGTGAGTATAATTCACTGCTCTTAATGCTATGTAGCATCTTGAGCCACTCAAAGTTGTAAAATGCTTGCATTGATAGCCTTTTATTCACATTGTGCCCATCTTGCATTATTCTATTGAGAGAAAGAAATACAACAATAATGAGGATAGCATAGGCTCAATGACCCTTTGTTATTTTCCAGCAAAGGTATATTTAAAAGGACCGCAAAACGTGCAGTAAAAGCCGCGTATGCTGAAAGGACATGGAGATTATATAGGCACTGCAGATATCACAACTGGATCATATTTCCAGCCATTGATGTACTAAAAAAAACATCTACACAGTGTGCGTATGGACTTTTAAAATCATAACAGATGTTTACATACATGATCGACAGAAAGACATACAAAACATCACATTATTGTCTATAAATGCAAGTATAATAACCTAAAAGTCACTTTACTGTTTGAGCTCTAAACCGAGGTATTCACAGTAAGTTGGTGTAAATATCACTCATCTCCAGCCTCCTTTATGGGGAAAAATCTGAACTACCACAGTTTTGTGTCCATGTTGTTTATATCATGCGCAACATGTTACATTAAAAGCTATTCTGGATATAGATTAAAAACCAGTAACCAAAAGGTATCATAACGTAATGTGCATATTATTTGTGACGAATGGCTTTACTGTAAAACGTTTTTCTTCAGTATTCCCTGCCAATGAAACTGTGCCTATATTGCAGCCACAGGAAGGATAAGGGTTGTTTAAGTCAGGAAGAAGCTGCTCAGTCTGGTGTGAAGCAGAAAGCAGAATGCTTGGGTGCCCCTGAACAAAGTTTTGTTGATTTTAGGTTTTTTTTTTTTTGCACCAATTATTTTAATGCACAATTACTATTTGCTGAATTTAGTTCCTTTTATAATTATACATGTAAAAAGTGGCCAGTGCAAATTTAATTGGAGATTAAAAATGACATTTTTGTGCACAATTTCTAAGTTCACTGTAGACATGTTTTTAAAAAAAAAAAAAAAAAAAAACCAACAAAGTTGTAATTTGACTGGGTTTGCATCTAACCCTGCCAATGTTGCATCTTGTGATGGCTAGAGCCATCAGTGACTCATTATTGGGAAATGTATTTGTACCATTCTGTCACTTCGAAACTTGAGAAATTTGAGAGGTTCTGCTCAAGTACTGGACTGTAAACATAAAAAAAAAAAAGGTGCCTTCCCATCATCTGTGTCTGAGTTACTGGAGGAAAGGCTTTGCTGTGAATGACTGAGTTCCATCTAGAAGCTAGTATTGTTCACCATGCCGTAAGCTTCGTACAGCTGGTTCAGGAGGTCCTTCTTCTCCTTCTCTGGAAGGAAGGAGGACTTTGCTGCATTCAGGTTCTGCAAAACAGTCCCAGTGCATTAACAATCAGATCACAAAAGGTGCTGGAGAACTGCTTTACAGCTAAACTGGCTACATTGTTTAGTATAAAGCCATCTACTAAAGCAAGGGTCTTAACGCATCAATGATGTAGCACATGGACTGTTTAGTGTTACGAACCTAAGACTCAGACTGAAGTTGCACAAGCCCTCAAGCAGATCAATCTATCTTTGGGCCTCACACCTCTTTAACAACCCAGTACAGTATTCATCATAGAAAAAATATACACTTAACATGAATAAACCTCGGCAAGTAACACTGAAACAATACAGAGATCAGCAGGGCTTCTGAGCAATAATGACATGCTTGAACGTGAAGGTCAGTAGGTTGCCCTGAGGAACCCTTCAGCAAGGTACCATCCCTGTTACTGCTCCTGGGATGCTGGATATGGCTGCCCACTGCATTAATGGATTAGTGGATTTACATTTACAGCATTTAGCAGACACCCTTATCCAGAGCCACTTCCATTTCCTAATTACAGGGACAGTCTCTTCTTGGTGCAACTCTTCCTGCAGTGATGGTGGTGAACCTGGAACCTCTTGGTCCATGTGTGAGTATCCTACCTCTAAACTGTGGACCCCACTGGAGATCCTCAGATGATTTGGAAATAGGCTTGACCCATTTTAGGGGGTCTAGGGCAATGTATTGATTTATTTATTTTTTGTGCAATAACTGAGCCCAAACCATCAGATCAAACTAAAGGAGACAAAGCACTGTTTTTCAATGGAGAAGAACTGCACCTTGAACAGCACCCTCAATGTCAGACCCAAAAAAAACGGAGGTAATTTGAGGGGGGGTGGATGGAAAGAACAGTACTTATCAGAGTATCCAGAAAAATGTCAGCCACCAAAACATTTTGGCCAAAAATGCTTGATTGTAACATTATCAGAAAAATGAACTTAAAGTTTTTGTTTTGGGGAAACAAATTTAGGATGAAACAGTCAGTCATTTTCTGGGCCGCTTGTCCTAATTATGGTCGCGGGGGGGGTGCTGGAGTCCATCCCAGCTCACACAGGGCGAAGGACGAGGACACACCCTGGACAGGTCGCCAGCCCATCGCAGGGAGGAGCGAACCGACGGGGACAGCACCTTGCTCAAGGGTACCTCAGGGCAACCCACCGGTAAGGGGTTCGAACCCACAACCTTCTGATCCAGGGTAATTCCCTAACCACCAGGCCACCGTTGCCCCAAGGCTGAAATAGCTCCGCAAAATCTGTCAAAAACTTCAAAATCTAAAACTTAAATAGTTTAAACAATACTAAAAAGTGGTTTTATCTCCTGTGGAGATGCTTTCCAAGGGACAGTAGACCAGATATCTGTGATCACTCAACAATGTAAGGTAGAAGGAAGAGTGTCTCACCAGCTGAATGAAATCCTCTTCGGTGAAGCCCATGTATCTCTTCACAGTCTGGTAGTCACTTTCCAGGGTGGAGTTGAAGATTGTTGGGTCGTCTGTGTTCAGAGAGAAGTTAGCCTTGTCCTCCTTGAACCTGCACAGACAAGATAGGCAAGAAGTTAGAGAGAGTGGTCCACAGAGGGCTTACCAAACACTGACCGGTCTAGTTTGACTAGCAATTGAATGTCCAGTTTAACCCTTAGAGGATCTTCTGCACAGATTGGTGATGTGATCAATGTGAAATGTATCACTCCGTTGTGCCATGGGTGTGTTGGGAAAGTCAAAGGTTTAGGCAATACTGAGCTTTCATTTATGCTTTTACATCCTGTAAAATTATTGAATCTGAACCATTTCACCAGATGTGGGACTTCAAGAGTTTACAAAATACCTGCATTTGATTGGTCTTTTTTTATTTTAAATTAAAAAAATTAAAAAAAATACAGTACTGTGCAAAACTTTTAGGCAGGTGTGGAAAAAATGCTGTAAACAACGAATGCTTTCAGAAATATAAATAATGATTGTTTATTTTTTATCAATTTACAAAATGCAAAGTGAGCGAACAAAAGAAAAATCTAAATCAAATCAATATCTGGTGTTACTACCTTTTACCTTCAAACCAGCATCAGTTCTTCTGGCCCCCACAGAGCCCTGATCTCAACATCATCCAGTGTGTCTGGATTACATGAAGAGACAGAAGGATGTGAGGAAGCTTACATCCACAGAAGATCTGTGGTTAGTTCTCCAAGATGTTTGGAACAACCTACCAGCCAAGTTCCTTCAAAAACTGTGCAAGTGTACCTAGAAGAACTGATGCTGCTTTGAAGGCAAAGGGTGAGAATATTGCTTCATCTACCTGATCAGAATGAACACCCGTGCATTGACCTTGTGTAAGCTTACTACTGCAGTTCAAACTACAAGGCTCCTAAAGCAACTTAACAACCGCACTTGATCAGGCTCACTGGTTTGCAGTGGATATTCTGAGGTTGCCAGTCTGAGGACGAAAATCTAAAGCAGATAATCTTACATAAGGTTCCCATTGTCTGCATTGGTTACTGGAGCAGGAAATGGAACATTTGTTCAACATTTTTGTTTGCCACATGACGTAACAGCAGATTTTTAACGATGCTGTTCATTTTACCCCATCAGCAAAACAGCATAGACCCAGAGATGCTCATAAGGAACTGTATGGGGATCCCTGTAAATCTGTATTGATACTGGATGTTATATTGGCTATCAGCAGATAACCAGATTTTACCAAATCCTAGTTGGCACTTTAATTTTTTTATTTCATTAGGCCAAAATTTCCATATTTGATCAAATTGGTTTTGTTGGCGTCAGTATAATATCAGTTACATGTATGCACCAGAAATTTGTAGCTGTTTATATGGTCTTGCGGGGTTGATCTGGGTCAGAGGAGTTTAAACACACTTACCTGATGACCGGGTGCTTAGTGAAGTCTGGGTCACATGCTCCTGTCAATTTACTGGAGACTGGACAAATCTAAAACACCGCACACAAACACACACCACACACACAAGCACTCATTTGTCATGATCATGGTCAACAAATAATAACACCACAAGGAAGCGACTGATCCACCAGCAGCCAAATTTGTAAAATACAAACTCACCACAAGAGGGCAGCAGGACATCAGACCACATACCCTGTTTTTTCATTTGCATGTAGTGAAACACCAATGGATGAATTTTCTGCACCACCCAGATAATGAAGAGGTGCTAGTTTTGCATGTGGTTTCAATTTGCCAGAACTCCTTATTTGCAATTACACAAAACAATACTGCATGCCATTCAATGCAGTGTCAAGTTGTGACAATCCACAGCTTCCATAACAACTAAATAATTTATTAATGCAAAAGAAATTCTAGGACGGCTGCTGTTAAAAAAGGAACAGAGTTCAGGAAGCTTACTTCAAAATGCATATTCTCTTTGAGCAGCTGTTTGTACAGCGTTTGGTCTTTGATCGTCTGGTAGCCATGTCCGATCCGTTCGGCTTTCAGGACCTCCACAGCCTGTGAGAT
Organism: Hepsetus odoe; assembly: GCA_017165825.1. NCBI lineage: Eukaryota > Metazoa > Chordata > Actinopteri > Characiformes > Hepsetidae > Hepsetus > Hepsetus odoe. The sequence goes on along the minus strand of CM029385.1, from coordinate 6,243,214 downwards.
GGAACATCAGGTAAATGTCAAAGTTGTGGAAGAAAACACCCAGTTCGGCTGCTAATTCAAAGACAGAAATGACTCAACGTGACTAAATGGTAAAAACAACTCTCCTATTCTTTTTTGTTTTTTTTTAGCTTAAAGATGTTTTGAAAATGAGCATGAGGCTGAAGATCATGCGGGTTTGACCAATTAAAATGTTGCTCCTGGGCTGTGTCATAATAAGTCCAACACAAAGCAGTTACACACAGGCCTGCAATTACACTAATAACACTAAACATACACACAACACACACAGGCAGGGTTTGGTAGCTGTTTTGATCACCCTCAAAATAAAAGTACAATTATGTAAAAATACTGACATTTTGGTTTGTACACAACTCTAACTCACAACTCTATATATATTGTAATCCTATATGATGCTGTACTACTTCAAATACAAAATAAAGAGAAAATAACTTTAACCAATGTTTCACGTGCAAGGCGCGGCATGGTGACGCAGTGGGTAGCGTTGTCACCTCCCAGCGAGAAGGGCCTGGGCTCCAATCCCAGGTGGGTTCTTTCGGTGTGGAGTTTGCATGTTCTCCCTGTGTCTGCATGTATTTTTTCCAGGAGCTCCAGTTTCCTCCCACCGTCCAAAGACATGCAGGTAGGTTTGAGTGTGTATGTGAGGGTGTTTGTGGGTCTCTGCCCTATGATGGATGGGAAACCTGTTCAGGGTGTTTCCCTGCCTATTGCCCTGTGTGAACTGGGATAGGCCCCAGCACACCCTACTAACCTGCACCCCCTGCCGTAGGACAAGCAGCTGTGAAAATGAGAGAGAAAGGGAGAGTGAGAGTTTCACATCCATCTTCTTCCAGACGCATCTATCACTGAGCAATGTTCAGTCAGCATCATGTCTTTCTCAGACAGCCTGGAGTGATTTCAGATTCACGTTGAATTTAAAGGATAGCTACTACAAAAAAAATCTCAGACTTAATGCAGTAGTACCCACTATGCTATTTGGAACACTGTCACTGTGGTCTTGTGGGATTAGGCGTAAACATGGCTAGCCTGCTGCTGCTCTATTCAGTTTGTGAAACTTAAATCGCTTTAGCTCATGCCTTAACGATAAAGGCTCTGAGGGCCAACCAGCTGAGAACGACTGATTTAACGGTGCTTTGAAGTGGTCTTGGCTGTAGCGGGATAAAAAAAAATGTTTCTAACAAGAGGGCACCACATGAACCTCCTTTGAAGTCAGATGACGAAGTCTGGCACATAAAGGCTGAGTTGTGGTGATATTTTTGTGGTGATCGGTGAAGCAGGAAAAGTGCTCAACTTTATTTTAATGAAACAAAACACTGAATACAGTTTGGACTCCTTTAATTTTGGACGCATTTTAGTTAAATGACTGATGCTTTTCTAAGAAAAGAAGTTTATTAAACTCACTCACTCACTCATTTTCATAGCTGCTTGTCCTAATTAGGGTTGTGGGGGTGCTGGAGCCTAACCCGGCTCTAACGGGGTGAATGGTGAGGAAACACTCTGGTCAGGTCGCCAGTTCATCGCAGGGCAGACATACACTAACACTCATACCTACAGGCAACTGAGCATCTCCGATCGACCTTACTGGATCGAATGTACAGGTTTTTGGACGTTGGGAGGAAACCCACATGGATATGCCCCATCAAGGGATCGCACGCAGAACCTTCTCGCCCCACTGCGTCACCGTGACACCCAGTTTATAAAACTATAAAATATACAAATACAAATGTCTATTGTCTGAAAGAGATAACTAGACATGATGTCTTAACTGTGAAATCACAAACAATCTGCAACACAACAATGAGGAATTGAGTGCTAAAACAACAAAGGGCTTTTTGAAATTTTCTAAAACCATCCACCAAATGTATGTTTGGAAATCACCTGGAAAGTGAGAGGGAATCCAATATAGGAATATAATGATCTGTTATACTTTTGGTACTATTCTGTCAGAAGGTAGTTTTCTGCCATGAATAGATCAAACAGATTAGAAAAAATGAATGAATAGATTAGAAAAAAACAAAGCAAGTCCACCTCAGATCTATAATAAAACAGTGGCACAGACATCAGAAAATGGCTTACGTAAAATCTTAATGTGAGTTGACTCTTAGAGGCAGTGATATCTGGATTCCCATCACCACTACTGTGAAGGATTCCAGTGCCTTGTTCTAGAATCCTTTAAATCTTACCCAATTAATCCTACAATAAAGTCAAAAAACTCACTATCAACTATTATTTCTGCTACATAAAATAGTTGGAAAATGACGGAGAGATGCCAGCATCCCAATGAATAAATACCTATAGATAATACAGAGCATTTTCACTTACATTTACAGCATTTAGCAGACGCTCTTAGCCAGAGCGACTTCCATGTCCTAATTACTGGGACAGTCCCCCTGGAGCAACTCAGGGTTAAGGGTCTTGCTCAGGGACCCAGTGGTGGTAGTGCCAGAGGTGGGATTCGAACCTGGGACCTCTTGGTCCATAGGCAAGTACCCTACCACTAGACCACCGCCACCCCAGAGCCTCTTTTATTTCATCTTGCAGCATGCATGGCATGATCACACAGCTCTGCACGGTCCACATCCAGATTAAAATATAATTACCGTTACAGAAAGGGAAGAAAGCACTCACCTCTTTCACCACAGACGGAGGGCCCACCTCTCCAGCGTGGACTGTTCTGTGGATGCCACTTTTAAACGCTTCCTGTCAACAACAGAATCTGTCACACACATATACCCACATTTATCCTGCACTACTGCTCTCCCTTGTCAATACATGGGTTTCAACAAATCTTGGACATTCAGTATTATAACAGTGTCCATCCAGCTGGAGCCAGAATGAAGGATGGAGAAACACTCTGGATCCATCACAGGGCTCACAGGGAAACACTCCTAGGGGACAATTTAACATTTTCAATCTGCCTGACGTGCACATCTTTGGAATGTAGAAGGAATCCGGAGCTCCCAGAGGAAACCCAGAACCTTCTAAGTGTGATGCTGAACCTCAGTGTTGCATTACAGAAATCAGCTCTGTCTACAACACTATCCACCTATAACCAATGAACCTTGGCAACAGAGATGCGCACTTAAATCCTAAAGGCCTGTGTCTCGATTCATCAGCTTCCTTACTGAATGATGTTTTGAATCTTTTGTATCTTTAAATTAACAAGGTTCAGACATCAGCCAACATTCTTGATACATCAGTTCTGTGCATGATAGTATGTTTTTTAAATAATTTGTGCTTTAGTTTCCTTGGTATTTATCCGAGATGAAGAAATGAATGCGTTTGTTATACTGGTCCTCTTTCCGGACTTCACACTGACAGCATGAACAGATATACAATGTCCTGCAGTTCAAGATGTTCTCCCCTGAGATCTCCCTCAGTTCCTTATGGTCTGAACCTGATTTAGCTGTGCACAGTGCAGTCTACCAGTGGACAGATTGCTAAACGCATCAACATGCTGGGAGAAGAACATTAAAGCAGATATTCTGTCAAAAATCTACTCTCTTCCCCCGAACAGTCAGACGGCTTTGACGTTTGAAGTTTGCTTCTTAGCTTTGGGTTTCAAAAATGTGCTTCCTATTTAAGATGGTCCTATATGGCGATGAGTGTGCAGACATGTATCTGACCTCTCCAGGCTACTTTTCTGTCTTTTGTTCTTTGAGCAATGGGACCCCTGCAAACCAAATGGTAAGGATAAGTGGCTCAGATGGACGAATGAAAGGTTGCTGGTTTAGCATTGCAGTGGAGCTACAAGGCTAATGCAGATAATAACTCATGGGAACTTACGGACACCAGTAAGTGTTATCAAATCATCTTAAATAGACTTGTTTGTTTTTCAGCACACTATAGTGAAAGTGACTATTTTGTGAAACACAGCACAGTAAGACACTTAATGCTTCCTCTGCATTTAACCCACACACACGTGCAGCAGGGGACAGCTATTTTATGCTCATTGGGAACAGTGATGGGGACGGTACCTTGCTCAAGGTTACCTCGGGGCAACCTATTGGTCTGGGATTGGAACCCAGGACTTTCTGATCCTGGGACCTAGTCCCTAAACACTATGCCACCGCTGCCCCGATAGAAGAGGAACTTATTGACCAAGTTTATGCCTCAGGATGGAGGCTTTATTACGCAATGTATATTGCGCTGTTTCTACATTGCGACGTACTACATTGCAATGTAGTGAGCACTGTTACTAACAATGTCATGACAGCGTTCCTTTGGTTCACCCTGCTTTAAACTATGTTCTGGGTGTGTGTTTAGCCTCTGCTATGTGTTGAAGACTACAAACCACAGATTTATTTTTTTCCTTTTAAATATTTTCTTAGAAAGGAGGGTTGCAGTAAAAGGATTTAAAGTTTTGGTTTTGTTAGTATTTTTCTTTTTCACAGGTCACTAAAGGTGGAGTTGTCTGAAACCAAAAGTCTGTCTACTTTTTAACAGCTTTAAGCAGTTTGAGGCATGTGTTTGAAGGGGATGGTATACGCTTTTATTGCTTAACTGAGCACACTAACATGCTTGGACTTACATAATGAACATTAAGTGCTTCACCACTATGTCACGACATGCTGGCCGGCCCAGCTAGTCTGTCTTTAAACAATGTGCAGTGCTCTCTCCTTTCTCCATCTCAAAAAGACCTTGTTTTCAAAAAATGCAACCACCAAAGCTACTTTTGGTTTCAGCCACTGAATCATCACATGACCATAGAGGTTGTTCATCTAACACTTCCCCTTAGAGGGTACGATTGCAGTGCCAGAGGAGACCTTGAATAGATCAATGAGTCACAGATAAGGAAAGCAATTACTATGTGCTTTCTTTAGCTGATAAAAGTCAGCAAATTCCTCCGGGCACTTTTAATAATTCACCTAATAAAGGTTAATCATTATCTTCCCTGACTTATCTCCAATTAATGACACAACAGCTAGGGTGCTCAAATGTGAAGAAACTTTATTGTCCCCGTCCATGAATCAAATTACAGGGAGGATTTTAGAAAGCAGGACCTTTCCAGGGTGAGGCCTAATCCTTAAAACAAATATCAGTTATTGGGTTACCATGAATAATGGCAAAAAGGTAGTACGTACCTCATATGCATTCAAATGTCCTGAATCTGCTTTGCAGACTAGAGACTCATCTCCTGCTAAGTCTATGGCCACCACACCATCATTGCGATACTTTTTACACAGATCCACCACTTCCATGGACCAATCTGTGCAGGAAAACCCCCAAAAGCTTTGTTAGAGCATCAATGACAGTGTCGATCCTGACATGAAGCAGCATACAGTGGAAGCTCTGGTCACGACCATAATTTGTTCCGAATCTCTGGACACGACCCGAATGTGATTTAACCATAAGATTGTATGTAGATACGATAAATTCGATTTTTAAGCACAAAAATAGTTTGTTTGTAATAAAGTTCATAACAAAGACCAAGATCGTGCCAGACCCGTACTTTTAGTAAGTAACACAGCCACAGTGTTTCAAAGTAAAAAAAACAAATAAATACATAAAAAAAGCCAATCCTAATTTTAAAATGATGCCTAATCAGGGCTTCCAAACTTTTTCACGTTTATGAATTATGTACTAATTATATACCTGCAATCAAAATAAACTACACTGTTTGGAGAATAAATTGATTGCTATGATTGTTAATAATAATAGATTACTTATTGAACATCACAAGTTGCATCACATTGTACTTTGTCAGCATTTCATAACAATAAACCATTTGAGATCATGTGTTAAAGTAATTTTAACACACTCAGCCATCACCGAAACCCACAGCCTCCTTTCGTTCCTGAAATCTGTTTGAAATCTGTTGTGTCTGAAAGTACAGCTGATTTCATAACAACTGAATCATGTGCTATTGCACAAAATAATCACAACCTATGTGCTGTAAAAGGAGCAGTCTTAATAACGTTTGGGACCAATGAGCGAACTGATACCGTAAGTGATTCACTGTGAAATAACAATATAAAAAGCAACTTTTTAGGCACGTTTTATGCACTTAAATGTCCTGCATGCTTAACAAGCCTGTGTTTTATTCAGATCTGTCTTAAGAAGTGACCAGCTGTGGCCTGGTTTTTAAGGACCAGGCTCCACGATCAGACAATGGTGGGTTTAAGTCTAAAACCAATAGGTTGCCCTGAGGTCCTCTTGAGCAAGGTACCATCCACAACACTGCCGCAGAGAAGCATTTTGTAAAAAAAAAAAAAAAAAAAAAAAGTCACTTTTATATTTCCCTTTCACATTTCATTACATTAACACTTACGGCATTTAGCAGACGCTCTTATCCAGAGCGACTTCCATGTCCTAATTACAGGTGAGACCACTCAGGGTTAAGGGTCTTGCTCAGGGACCCAGTGGTGATAGTGCTAGAGGTGGGATTTGAACCTGGGACCTCTTGAGCCATAGGTCCATAGGCAAGTATCCTACTACTAGACCGCCACCACCCCTGTGGTGAATCTCCAATTCTACCTATATTGTGCCCCATATAGGAAGTTAAATTCTGGCTTCTACAGCCAAACAGTGAACAGTGTTTCCAGTTAAGATAGATATATTAGGCATTGCTAATTTAGTTGCTAATGGAGGCATTATAATGAATTAATATTACGCTACAGAAGAAAGACACTGGTGGGAATTAGAGCTAAGCTAAGTACAATATTATATATAAGATTGCCATTAGTGCATAGAAGTGTTAATGTTAACTAACCATGTCATATTGCATTAAACACTCGAATTATTATGTGTTGATTATTCTGTGAAAGACGGTAATGGAATGACTGTTACATGCATGATCGGTCTTCTTTCAAGGGTCATGCTTTTACATTTCATAAATAATATCATTTAGTATTAAAAATAAATGATCTATTGAAGATGTGTGTTTTCTCTGGTTTTATGTTGTCTGCTGTTTTCTAAAAGCAATTTCAATGGTTTTATTACAGATACGGTGGTTCCATTACCTCTGATAACATCACTGTGATGATCTTTTCATGGGGTTACTGCTTTACAATAAACCCATTATGAAAAGTCTTTTTCACAAACAGCAAGTAAAGCTGTACTGCTTTGTGTCTCTCTTATCCTTGGGTGGAAATGAGAGAGCGATTGGAGAGGCTGCAGAATGTGCCTCTTTAAATTTCCTCCCTAACTCCCCATTACACATACCACACCTCAGATAACAGTACAAATAAATCAAGAGACCTTATGACATTGAATGCATGCTGAAGTCCAACAGGCAGACTTGGTGGGTAATTAAGAGGGGGCAGAGAGATTCCTTACAGGGACCAACGATGGATTAATGGTGCTTAAGCCTGACAGCAAGGAATGGCCTCCCCACTGACTCACACAGATCAGGACATGTTGTCCACACACACGGAGGGGGTTGGGGAAAGAGTGCAGACACAGAGACAGAGAGAGATGGGGGTTACATTACTTGGCATATGGCGCATGCAGCAGAGAATGGACCTGGCTTTGGTCTTGAAGTCCTGCTCGCCATCCTTTAGCCCTTGATTCACGAGTTTCACCACGTCATCAGGAGTCACGTCACCTCTGGCAGCACAGAGAAAGGAGACAAGGTCAAAAATAGCGTTATGACTACTATTGAGACTAGCCAGGACCAAAGGATGAAATTAAATCTAACACACAGATCATATTTAGGGACAGAGAAAAGCCCAATCACAATCATTATAAAATCTCTAATAATATATTATATTCGCACAATGATGGATGGCAATTTTTTTTTTTCTGGTTTGGCCCCTCAAATCAATGCTAATGCATTCAGATTGAAGACCAGATGCTTGCCTGCAGCTGTGATGATAAAGTCCACAACTGTAGCCCTCTTATACAGCTTTTAAATAGCTTTAAGACCAATGTTGTCAGCAGATTACACTCAGCAGTGCTTGATGGAAACCTACTGATAAATAAACAAGCAACAAACTAACAAAAGCAACAGCAAAGGCAATGCTCTCGTTGCTCGATTAGAAACGAAGTTAACTCTGATACTGTCTGTCTTTAAACAATATGTATGTTGCTGATACTGAATTAGCAAAAGTAATAAATACTTTATTAAATATATAATAAATACTTTATTTTTTCCACTCATGTAGCAATAAAATGGACAGCTTTTAAATGGCAAAAGGTGTTAGTGTCAAGTTTGACCACAGAAGATTACACAGTAGTAATCAATCACTTTAAATTCATAATATGAATTAAAATTCATTATGTGTATGGTCTGCAACCCATAAATGTGTCCCATTGTAATGAAAACAATCCAGTAACCTGTTCACTATTTATGATCACACAACAGCCCCCCCCAGGTCAAATTATTGCAAAATTATAAAAAGCATGCCTCACTTTTTTTGGTCCCAGGGTATCGGCTCCACATCGCTGTTGGCCAGAAAGTGGGGGCTGTATCTCACCTCCACGTACGCCACTCCCTCTTTGGCTTTGGTCTCCACAAATTCATAAGCTATTCTCTTAATGGCCTCTCTGTCTCCTCTGTAGACAAAGCAAGGAACGCAGAAAAATAAACACAGTGTTAAAGGACTTTTTAAGCACATCAGTGACTCATTCATGTAGCTTTATTAAATCAAAAGGCAAATCACAGTGTGCAGCAATGCAATCAAAATATGGAAGCCTGTCCATAACTGCTGGCCTTTATTCACAACCCAAGCTAGTGTCATGTTCTGAATATGTTCCATGGGTCAGCATGACTGGAAGAAGTACACGGGCTCCTTGCTGGCCCTTGTTCTGAGCTGCTGGCCTGGGCCTGGTGATTCAGTGAATGGGGCTAATCTGATTGAAGGGCTGTGCTGGACAGAGCTATTACTGGCTCTGATTAATGGGCAGGAGGCTCCTGCTGACCTGCACTGAGCTGGCCCCCAGCCTAAACTAGCCTAAGCAATCTCCACAGTCTCACAGCTTCTGAGAAAGCCAATGATACTTGAGCTTGAACTGCTGAGAGCAACTGTCAACTCCAGGCAGCACTTCAGAGACATCCAGTGAGGATGCCCCTTACATTATTTCTGCAAAATTAAAACTAAATTTTCACTTGATTATTATGTCACCGTTATCGAAGACTTAAATAAGTTAAGAAAACTTAATTGGGGGAAAGCTGAACTGAAAGAAAGTAGGGAAAGCTTCTTGAAAGCAGTGGATCAAGGCAATATTCTTTTTATCAAATAAAGACTAAAAGACAAAATCGCGTCTTGGACACAGGCATGTACTAATAATGTACAGTAGGCCTTAATAAAACTTTATTACGGCTACAACACGAATCTATCAGTGCCTGCAGGCGGGTTTATGATGATATAATACTCAAGACATCCATCAATGACTATTTCACCAGGGAATCGTGCTGTGGACGAACTGGCAAAGTGGGTCAGTGGTAAGGTGCCTGCCTGCCAAGTAGAATGAAGAGGATGAAGAGAAAATAAATAATCTTTATAAAACACAGGATTTCACCCACATTACTGGCTGTGGTTGAGAGGTAAAATGATCATCTGTGGAACACAAGGTTTTAAAATCGAATCCAACCTAACTGTACTTATAAACATCGGGCTTGTGAGCTTGATCACCTAGTGAATAAATTTTGGATTGCCATGTAAAGGAAAGAATAATTAAATTGCACGGGTTCAAAGAGTTCAAAGTTCAAAAGAAATATATTGGAACGGGACGAGATTCCGAATAAATTCACAGTATTGAAAGAGGGACCATTCTTTCTGAATTTCTGGAAAAAAATGCTCTGGCAAATGCTTATCTGCAAAAAGCTCAAGTCACCAACTAAGATCTCCATTGTAAACGGTCTGTTGCTGTTTTTTAAAGCAGACAGAAGACCTTTGACCCCATTGCTTTTCTTGACAGCACTCCTTTTGACTTCCTTTCTGCAAGTGCATCACAGATAAAAAGCACCAGCTGAACATTCAGGGCAAAAGAAGGAACAACACCACTGGGCAGTGCACACCGAATGACCTCTATGGAGTCTGGCTTCTAGGAACAAAAACAAAAGAAAGTCCAGCTTGGGCCACGGTTCTGTGAGCAAAACATTTCATTCAGAACTGCTGTATGTCAGCTGTCCCCCGGGCATTTTCTGAACACATAAAAGCCCATTTTTAGGGCCCTTGTTGCTGAATCGGTGTGGCCTTGGCTAGAAAAAGCTTCATTATTTGAAGCGGCCATGTAGAGTGTGCACCATTATAGTGGACCAGTGAATTGACCCCGCTGTGCAATGTGGCCTTTACAGCTGTTGCTATGGAGACATGTGGCGAAGGTGTGGCGTGCTGGCACACGTGAGCTGCTTTTTGACACAGTCTCTGGGCAAGATAGATGCTGGAGAATACACAGCCCAGTCTGGAGAAAGCTTACCATCTTTAAACAGGTTCTAAGCCATTCTTGATTTAAGTCTTGATTTAAGCCAAACTGTCACTCCACATAGAATTAAAAATGGAAAGTGAATTAGGATTTGTTTATATGCACATTAGCTGACATTTTATATTCTCATATTGAAGAACTAGGAGATGTCTGGATGTCTGAAAGTTTTACCCCACCATAGGGCTTCTGCAAAACAGCTAAGAAGCTCCCCATCAGGAGAGATCCCTGACACCAGGTTCCAGGCAGCACATGGAGCATCTTTGCAGCTTCATGTTCTTAAAAGAGCATGAAGAGCATGAGCTTCAGCAGCATGGAGAGAAGGTTAAGAAAGAGATGACTTCTTTTCTTCTCTAGAATATTTGAATATTTGTTTGAAACTGCACGAAGGTGGTTTAAACACCAGAGAAGTGACTAAACAGCTGAATTCCCTGACACAAAACCACAAACACTCGGTTAGCTCTGTTTTACATATATGTAAATATATTTAAACACTATGTATGAATACAGAATATGTAAATTAACCACACTTAATTGTGGAGCAGCTGTGGCCTAGTGGTTAGGGATGAGGCCCCATAATCAAAAAGTCATGGGTTTGAGTTCCCTTGAGTTTCCCTTGAGCAAGGTACCGCCCCCATCACTGTTGATTTGAACATGACTTCCCACTGCTACATATTCGGCGTAGGGGTTTAATACAGAGCATGCATTTCATTGTTGTTCACTATGTGCTGTTCTGAGCTGTGCCGTTTGCCCGCAGTGACAAACAGTCACTTTCACTTCACTTCCAATTTCTTCCCCCATACATTTAAGTTGTGCTCCAGTTTCATACATTCCTAGGACAAATGTGTCTAATATACAGTGTTTTGAAGCAATTTCAGTGACAAGCCTTTGTTAGAGCACCAAGATTCTGTCTTCCAAATAGTTTGAACCCAATCTTGGCCAAGATTTTCATTTCCTGGAAGTTTGCTTTTATTCACAATGAGTTTCACTTACGCAATGACAGGCATGAATTCATTGAACTTGCTCAGGAACCCGGTAAGTGTGGTCGGTTCACTTAATGTGCACAGGTGGGTCATCTCTTCTATTGTTTCAGGAAGGGGAATACCTCGCCTCCTGAAACAAAACCAGAGGACGATTAAAGCAACTCGGTTACAGCTCATTTTAATAGCATTATTTATACAGTTTCCATCCAAAAGTTTGCTATAACTTGTCATGTCAACCATTATAGATAATAGAGCCTAAGTGTTTAAAGTGTTTTTCTATGTTTAATAGAACATAGAACATTCAGCTATAGCAACTGTGTTCATCGCTCTGATCACAGTCCTTCATTTTTTACAGGTTATTACAAATGATTTCAAATCTCCTTTATACAGATTAGAGCTGATGATCTTTCACCTAAAAAGAACAATTGACCGACACTCATGCTCTTGGTATGTTTGATCTAAAGTGAATAAAAGCTTGTGCAAATATAAAAAAATAATCCAGTATAACAGGAATATTCTCTACTTACTTCCCGACATCCATGATCGTCTCTATCCGGATTGCGCCATCTAGGTGCACATGTAGCTCAACCTGTAGATTAGAATGTTAAAACATTCACTGTTAACCCATACAGCTTACAGAAATGTTAATTATATAGTATTTAACCTCTAATGCTACAGAAAACTTGCACATTGGCTTAATCTGCTGGTCCCAGAAATGAAGACAACACTTCAGCAGAGAAAGAAGATCGAGTTTGACCTTTAAGGGCCAAATTTGACCCCTGGATGTGCACAGCTGCACGTACATGTCATGGCACAGTGCACTGAATTTTCTTGCACAACTTTCGAGTGAATGCAGAATGAGGAATGTGTAACTGGGTGCAGCCCAGGGTGCTGAAAAGGCCAGGGATGCCACTGGAATAGAGGAGGTGCACTGTGGTAGTGATTCAGAAAGATCTTGGAGTCTTGCAGCTGGATAGTGCTGTTGGACCTGGACTTCTTGTGTAGGCCTGAACTAGCTTTGCTTTGTATGTAAAATCAATACAAGTTATGGACGGTTAACATCATGCAGTGCATGCGACGCCTGCTGGACCTCTGAACCGCTAACTCTGCCACTTCTTCCTTCTTTAAACTTCCTTCATTAAACTTCCTTCTTTCAACTTCCTTTTCATAAGCTCTTGTGATGCAAGTCCTATGAATTCAATTCTTTTTTTCATGTGTACTGTGACCTGCAAAAAATGTGTTCTCGTTTAGAGAGAAGAGTTACGAAATTTGCAGGAAAACGAGCAGCTGGTGCCATATCATAAACAAATTTTGCTGACCAGGCTGTACGATCATGTTCTGTAACAACGTAAGTCATACAATGTCCTTAACCACACTGGCCAGTCTGTCACCTGAATGAGGAGCTGGGTGTTGTTTGAGTAGTATTGGAGATGGATGACTTCAAGTATTCAAGCCAAGTATAGGTATAAGCCAAGCCAAGTTCTTAACAAAACAAGCAAATGCTGGACTTCCAACATGTCTAGGCCAATCTAATACATCTGGAGCAAGTGAAAAATGCTGTGTTTGATCCGCCAAACAATTCTTTAAGGAATAAGGAAATGTAGAATAAAAAAGGCGACTGATCAGAGAGGCTGTAGTGAACCTATAGGAAGTATTAGTCACACCACAGAGCTGTTAACACACAGGATACAGACACCAACATGCCTGCGATCCATTATGGTTTATCTTCTTATGCATCAATTATTGATGAGGGAACCTCGTGTTAATCAATAAAAGAACAGAAGAGCCAGTGGAACCTTCATTAGGATTGAGCTCAAACAAACCTGAGGGAAAGACTTCCTGGTATGCACCACATTCATGACGGATGGGCTGTGAAAGTTGAACACTGCATGGGGTAATGTCTTTCCCACAAAAAATGGCAATAAGATCAACTTAATCCAGTTTGTCATGGACATCTAGTGTAATGTAAAAATTCCCAACAACCTTGCCATGAAGGGTTGTTCTTGGTCTGCAACAATCTAAAGGTAGTAGGTCTGTGTCATAAAGTAACATCCACATAAATGCCAGGATCCAAGGTTTCCCAGCAAATCATTGCTCAGAGCATCGCATTGACAATGCTGCCTTTGTTCCTATTGGCCATCCTGGTGCCATCCTTCCCCTGGTGAACCACATGCATCCCACTGTCCAACATGATGTAAACAAAAATGCAATTCATCAGACCAGGCCACCTGATGTAGGTTTGGACAGGGGTCAGCAGGTGTCACTAGTCTTCGGCCCAAATGTGCAGTAAGACAACATGAAATTGTTTCAGCAATTTCAACACAAGCTTTAGGTGTCCACTACCCATTCACTAGAACCTGTTGTCTTTCCTTGAACCAGGTTAGGTTGGTACTAACCACTGCACACCAAGAACACCCCATAAGACTCACTGTTTTAGAGATGCTTTTACCAAACCATCTCACCATCTCAATTTGGGCCTTGTTGCCAAGATCCTTATGTTTGTCCATTTTAACCCCTTTACAACACACCAACTTTAAAAACTGACTGTCTGCTGCCTAATAACATTGACAGGTGCTATTGTGGGAGGATAATCGGTGTAATTCACATCAGCAGTCAGCGTTTTAAATGTGTCTGACAGAAAATCTGCGTCTCTGCAGGTCATTCAGGCATATCCTCCAGGATAGTGTATATATGTAGCATATATATATATATACACACACAATGTTTTAGGCAGGTGTGGAAAAAATGCTGTAAACAAAGAATGCTTTCAGAAATGAAAGTGTTAATCATTTATTTTCATCAATCAACAAAATGCAGTGAATGAACAAAAAAGAATCTAAATCAAATCAATTTTTGGTGTGACCACCCTTTGCCTTCAAAACAGCACCAGTTCTTCTAGGTACACTTGCACACAGTTTTTGAAGGAACCTGGCTGGTAGGTTGTTCCAAACATCTTGGAGAACTAACCACAGATCTTCTGTGGATGTAGGCTTCCTCACATCCTTCGGTCTCTTCATGTAATCCAGACACACTGGATGATGTTGAGATCAGGGCTCTGTGGGGGCCAGAAGAACTGATGCTGGTTTGAAGGCAAAAGGTAGTAACACCAAATGTTGATTTGATTTAGATTTTTCTTTTGTTTGCTCACTTTGCATTTTGTAAATTGATAAAAATAAACAATCATTATTTACATTTCTGAAAGCGTTCTTTGTTTGCAGCATTTTTTTCCACACCTGCCTAAAACGTTTGCACAGTACTGTGTATATATATATATGCGGTGAGAGGCTATCTTGGTCAGTAGTGTTCGTGGCAAAATAAAAACCTCAACCCCATGTTTTCAGTGATGACAGTGATGAAACCAAAAGTGTTTCTGTTTGTTTTTGAATTGGGGAAGAAACAGGATTTCCTTTCACAGCTGCAAACTGCACGTCTGATGCAAGTGAACCCTGGTTATGGCTGCCATCCAACTGCAAGATTTGGAGACATTTGAGTTGATATCTTGACAATCTCAAGATCAGTCCTGTAAATCAAATTTAGAAATTAGGATTACTTTTTTTAAAAATGTTTTTTGTCCCATGGAAGCTCACTTTTAATATAAAAATAACATTTTCAGTGACAAAACATGAAGGTTTAGACACAATGCAGATTTTTATTCTGTCGAGGACATAGGACATAAAACATAAGCCCCATTGAGGCGGCTTTGCTCATCAAGCACCCGTCCAAATGCATCAGTACAGCTCAGCATTATGTGGTCTGTAAACATACCATGCAAACACAGCTGTCCAGGCTCTGTATCAGTATAAATATGTCTATCTTTGTGTGTGATAGTGACAAATGAAGGCATGTTTTGCTAAATGAATACTGTTGGATGACAAGGTGAACTATCTCTGGGGTTTTTAAGCTTGGTTTTGACTCTGATCTAGCAATATGGTAAAAAATAACATCAAAATCTGATCGGATAACAAATGAT
Source organism: Hepsetus odoe (assembly GCA_017165825.1). Classification (NCBI taxonomy): domain Eukaryota; kingdom Metazoa; phylum Chordata; class Actinopteri; order Characiformes; family Hepsetidae; genus Hepsetus; species Hepsetus odoe. The sequence continues at coordinate 6,227,878 of CM029385.1, read as the reverse complement.
TTCATATTTCAGGGTCAGGGTTTGGCTGAGGACTAGGAATCCTGGACTCTACAGCCAATTTCATCTTCAGACATCGCCCTATGATGTTCAAGACCAAGCTGTCAGTGGCTGTCTCTGAGCCAAGGGTGTGCCTTCTTAAGCACCAATGAAAATGCATTTCATGTCTTTGTAGGCTAGATGTTATGTTCTATCCTCATATGTGGGGATTATCGAGAGTGGAAGATCAATGCTCATTCACATTTGGGTTGCGCCACTAGGTCTGCATCTCTCCAGGGGACAACAGATACACAAATCTGCTGAATGCAGCAGAGTGAATGCCATCTAAATACTCCCGGAGACAGGAAACAGATTTCAATTAGGTTGGGTTTCATAACATTCTTCTAGGCATATTCACATGTGTTTTGCATTTATGAACTGACAAATAAACAATTGACACCCTGCATTTTTCCCTTATCCAAATGCATTTGATTCCACCAATGCACAGACAGATTGGGTACAAACAGAAGAAATTCAGGCCAGCTGTTATCCTTCCTAGGAGTGGTTGACCATCGACGACCACCCCAAGAGTAAGCGTTTTAATAGTTCATGAGGTCACAAAGGAAACCATTGTAACTTCTAAGAAGCCAAAGCCCTTATTTACTTGGACTAATGTTAACAATAGTGAGTCCACATTCAGGAGAACAATTAACAGCAATGGTGAGTTTAGCAGAATTGCAAAAGAGAAAACCAAATGCTTTGTCCAAAAATAACATTGTCCCCCTTCTACACTTTGCAATAGATCAAATGGACAAGACATAGGCGTAAATGTTTAGTGGATGGTTGAGACCTAGACAGAATTTGTTGGTTAAAGTGAGAAGTGTTATGTCTGGGGAAAGGGAAAAACTACAATCAAACATAAAATTTATATCTCCTCTGTGAAACATGGTGGTATCATATTTTGGACCTATTTTGCTGCATCTGGATCAGGACGGCTAGAGCTAGGGGCTCTGAATCATAGCAACATTTCTAAAGGGAAATTTTAGAAATAAAGGGACAACTGTCTGTGAAGTGAATCTCAAAAAAATGGGACGTCATCCAATTCATTCATGCAATTGAACTGCCAAATAACACAACATAAAATTAATATTTTGAAACGGCCAGGTCAAAATCTTTACCAAATACAGTTGATGTGCAATAGTTGGATACATTTTACAGAAAAAATTGGTAAGTTAGTAGATATTGTTGCTCAAGGGGGTCAGATAAAGAAAGCAAAGGTTTGTCTACTTTTGTCACTCAAAGAAATTACATTTGTATTTTCTAAATACAAAAAAAAAACATAGGTATAGTAGGTTTTATACCTACTATAAATTCTTTAGTTTTCTACCGTGAATTGTGTACCTCTACTATTGTCAGCTATTGCTGATATAGACTCATCATCATCATCATCCAGTTCCTAAAGTTAAGGCTTATCCACTGTTTCATGAATGAAGGTGAAGCGCCTCGTGCAAAGTGAATTACATCGTATTCCCTTTTCAGAAGTGAAACATTAAATAAAAACTGGCTGATTCACACCATCCAGCAAGGCCTCAGCTTTTTAGAACATCCATCTTGGACAATTTCCTTTTAAATAGGCCAACAACCATAATTACAATTCCATGCTTTCTTCCACTTCAAGTCTACAGGGCAACATCAAACATGAAAAATGAGGAGCAGTGGCACCCGAACCTCCTTGCAGTGACCATCTCATCCCTGTTTCACAAGGTTTCTCTTGAAAACTCTCCTAATGATGAGCAGAACCACTGGCTGCTCAAAAACGATGCTGTGCATGTGCAGAATTTCTCCATGGTGCTGCGACCGCTTTCAGAGTCTGCGTAACATGATGCATGATTGTGTGGCAGGAACCTTATGAGATCACTTCAATCACACAATCAAGATCCACTTTCTCACTGCCTGATGACTGAAAGGCCGCAGGGCCACTGTAATACAATCAGCGGAGCACAAAGAGTATGGACACCCTGGTGTTCCAGCGAAGATAACCGCTTATCAGCCCAGCCACTGTATCAGCTTGCTGCATGCTGACTCAGTTCAGTGAGTCCAAAGGGCATCTCAGGGTGCTATCCTGTGAGAGGTGGGGTAGCACCATGTGTGGTCCCCAGCATCCTGCTGCATGGAGATCAAATTAGTAGCAGGGATCCCATTCTGGATCAGAAGAACTGGATGCACCAATAGATTCGTGTGCCCCAAACAGCGAAAAAGAGCCCCAATCGTTTTTTAGACAGGGTCAAGCTTTAGCTGCAGCAGATGAGCACCTCCGGCACGTGCAAGTGTATCAATGAATGGCAACATTTCTGCAGAGCTGATTCCAGATCAGACTTCCCCAAACTACTTACCTTGGGCTTTTCAAAAGCGGGCTGTTCGGCCATGGTCGCGCAAAATCGCAGTCAAGAGAGCCCTCGAAGGATACAACACTTGCAGAGTTGTCAGCACCGACCGAGTCCCAAAGTTCAGCCCGGCTCTCGGCGTTACCATTATATGGCCACTTGTCAGCGGAGAGAAAACACGCCTTCCGCTCGCGCTGGGGCTCTGAATGGCGCTCGAGCCCCGCCTCTCATGGAGACCAGGCTCGGAGGAGTCCTGTCACTACCCAGACCCGCACAACAACCCTCTCCCCGTCCTCCCCCGAGCCCCTAACCCCGGCCTGCGGTCTGTCCGACAGCCGGTCATCGAGGAGATTAAACTTTAATCAGCTTTAGACCTCCTGAGACAAAACGTGGCTGTGAGGAAACACCTCAGCCTGCTCTCTTTGTGAGGCGCTTCCTCAAGCGTTCATGTTTTGGGCCTTTCAGGGCCACGTGTTACCTTCTCATGTTCTCAGTTTGGGTCTGAAAGGTTTAAGGAGCGACTTGAGCGTTGAAAAAAGAGGTTTAAACCCTGTTTTCACAAAGCTCGGTTTTATGAGCAGCCACCTCAGACACGGGTGCAGTTAGCAAGGTAGCATAAAACCTAAAGCGTGGTTTAACTTGTTAAAAAAGAAAGAAAGAAAAGGTTCAAAGGGGGTTCAAATAATTCCCGCCGTTGGAAATGACAGGTGCTGGGTGAATTTGTGAGAAGTGTGGGCCAAAATAGCACAAAAGTGAGGTGAGAGTTCCTCGGGGTGACCTACAGGTGTGGCACTCGAACCCACAACCTTCCCAGGATCATGCGCAGAGCATCTAAGCCACCACTGATAAGTCCAGTCTGGACTAAGTTTCCTCACAAACACCCGACCATTAGTCACACCGCTGTTCGTTTAAAGGCCAGCTAGTACAGCTGGAGGGGTTTCCTGCTCTCAGCATCACCTGCCTGTTTTAGGCCTCGGGTACCGTCTTAGAAACAATCTCTGAAGATGTCTTTTAACAACACTTTGAGCTCCTTTGCTGTCTTAAGGGTAAAAAAAAAAAGCCCCGCCACAGTTTAGCAGCAGAGAAACCACCCTAAACCTTTAGAGATCGCTCTTTGTTGTCAGCATGGTTTGGTAACCTGTGGGGAACATGAGTGAAATCATCTTTGTTCTTATTTCCATGAAACCTGAATAACAGGATACAGAGATCTTCGAGCTGTCTTGTTTTTAAGCCGGCATTCATGAAATCATTGATACACCACAAACACCCAATCAAGAATGTGTGGCACTTGAAAACCTCCCTTCCATGACGCTATGAGTCACAGGTAAAATAAGGGAAACATAGAAAGCATTGTCCTCATGTAATTCAAGGAAATTGTGTATAAATAGTGGCTCTTTAGTGTGAGGGTGTGTGTGAGTGTGTTTATCTGTGTGTTTGCCGTAACGATGGGCTGGTGACCTATACAGGGTGTTCCTCCCTGTTGCCCAAAGATAAGGATGCCTGAACAGATAGACCCTCCAACTTCCTGTTGTTAATACACCTTGTTAGCAGGTGCAATCATTCAAAATGTCTGAAGACTAGTGTGTAGTTGAGTTCCTTATTGTCGGAGTTGCCCCGGATTGGAAGATTGTGGGTTCGATTCCCTCACCAGTAGGTTGCCCTGAGTTACCCTTGAGCAAGGTACCATCCCCGTCATTGCTCCCCGGCCGCTTTCAATAGCTGCCCCTTGCTGCAAGGTGTGTATGGGTGAAACGCAGAGGTTCAATTCCATTGTGTTGTGCTGTGCTGCGTTTCACAATGATGCGAATAGTCACTTCCAGTAAAGTGCATTCAAAACAACAGCTGGCAACTGGTTTAAACCAATACGGCACCTTAAGCAATAATCATTAAAGCAATTCGAAGAAAGTCATCCCTGAGGTTCTTGCTAGAACTGTCCAAAGATGTCTAGAAACATCATTTTATTTACAAGCTCTTTATACGTTGATCAGAATCTGCTTAACCCAACTGCTTGTTCTTGGCTGCTCTGACTTGTGAAGCAGGAAGGGGAAAGACATAACTCTGTGGTACAAAGCCAATTTCATAAGAATCTGCAGCAACTTGCTGGGTTGCACAATATGTGAGTTAAACCAGATGGGCTCTAGTTTCTAGTGTGGAATACTTATCTTCAGCTTTACCACGTAATGCAGTGAGAAACTAGTGGTAACAAGGTCTTGGTTCATGTCAGTTTGCCCTCTTATTCCTTTTGATGAAAATAGTGAAAACAACCAAACCATGAAATTACAGCAGCGTCTTACTTCTGTGTGTGATAGTTAATAAACAGCGGGGTCCAAAAGTCTGAGACCACTTTCACAGCTGGACTTTAATATTATTTTTTTTACATTCAACTCACTCTCTCATTCTTTATGTTAACTGCTTCCTGTGCCAGATCGTGGGTCATTTGGGCAGCGGTGGCCTAGTGGTTAGGGAGTTGCCCCCCCCCCCCCCCCCATCGGAAGATTGTGGGTTCGATTCCCTCACAAGTAGGTTGCCCTGAGGTACCCCTGAGCAAGGTACCGTCCCCGTCACTGCTCCACAGGCACTTTCAATAGCTGCCCACTACTGCATGGTGTTTGTGTGCATGGGTTAAAAGCAGAGGTCCAATTTCGTTGTGGTTCACGTGTGCTGTGCTGTGACCTCGCAATGACAAGGGTTGTCACTTTCATTTTGCGCCATGCTTTTGTGTGAAGTAAGCAACAGAAAGAAATCCGAAAAGTTAATGATACAGTGTCATCTCTTCTCATTTTCTTAGTCGCTTATACTGATTTGGATCGTGGGAGGTGAAACATACTCAGGATTCAAGTTGCAATAAATTAGCACAGCAGTGCAATAAATACCAACTGTACAATTTAAAGAAAGGGCTAAACAGCAAACAAGAGTATATGAGGTAGAATATTGCTGATGCTTAAGGTAAGATGCTTGTTGGGTTAACATAAAATGAAACTTGAGCTTATCAGTGAAATACTACTGCTGGTGGTATGCAGGTCAGAAAGTGAGCATGCAGGTCAGAATGAAAAGCAGTAAGAGCACAATACCCAAAACTCCAGTTTATCTGGAACTGTAAAATAAGAGCGAAGAAAAGATGATGGATGAGCTAGACAGATTAGAACAATATCATCAGCAATCAGATTTGAAGACTTTCTTCAGCAGTGTTTTTGTCTTGGGGTTGAAAATGGCCTTGTTGTGAATGATTTGATGCTCCAGAGTTGTTTACCAAAGGGCACGAAAGAAAGAAGTCTTAGAGTAGGGTATCTAACGTCCGTCATAATGTGGCCCGTAAAGGAATTTGTGGGGCTTCTTGACGACAGCTACTGTGAACTCTGTCCAACTGAGGTCATCAGAGAGAATGACCCCCTGAAATCTAACGCTGTTGAACCTCTTGACACCATCGTGCTAGAAGTAAATCGGAGAATGTGCTTCAGCCTGCCAAAGTCAAAGACAAGCTCTTTAGTTTTGCTAACATTAAGTAAGAAATTGGCATGACACCAGTCTGCCATTGACTGTTTCTTCACCTCTGCGTTTCAACCATACACACGCATGCAGCAGGGGGCATGATGTGTTTGTGTGTGAGAGAGAAAGAGATCTATTAAATAAGGTTCATTATAATGTTTTCATTTTCTTAAATTATACGCCTGGATAATGCAGTGAAATATTTAAAGCCAAATACACCTTAAAGCCAGTGCAGACATGAAATGAAGAATAAAGTGCAGCAAAATGCCATTTTTTTTTTTTTTGCCTGTCTTTGTAGTATATTTTTCTTCGCTAATCAGCATAATGCACATCATTTACTGCCTTAGTTGTAACTCTGGTCTCAGAAGTAAATGTCTGAGTCTGACTCCAGACTTGTGTGAATGTTAAAGAATAGCCCCCCCTAGTGCAGAGGTTGTGTGACTGAAAGCTTAATAAGAAAAAGCAAGCCTTTTTTAACACACTGGTTAGTTTTCTGTTTACATTGCATAATTGTTTTCTCTCCTAACATTGTTATATTTTGTAACAGTATTTTCTAATAGATAAAAAACTAGATTTTATGTGTATGGACAGGGTTCATTCAGCTTTCTAACCACTTTTAACACAAATTAAAAAAATAAATAAAACATTTTAATGGTAGATACCCAAAAAGTTATATGAATTTCTTTTTTCGCTCTCTAATGGGTCCAAATATGTAGTAGATGGGTTGAACTAAGCCATGACTTTCTTTTTTATTTTTTTAAGGGCTCATGCAATCATAAAGAGGCATTTTTCAATGTAATTCAGATTCTTGATATCATGAAAACCAGCACAGGTTTGTACTTCAACCTATTCAGCCAGTTCAGCTCCAGCCATTCACACTAATGTTATAAGGAGTTTTTTTATCTAGGCTTTTTGAATGAGGCACAGCACAGGCCACATAATCTGAGCAGAGATCATTTAAATAGATCAGTATACAGTACTGTGCAAAGGTTTTAGGCAGGTGTGGAAAAAATGCTGTAAACAACAAATGCTTTCAGAAATGTAAATAATGATTGTTTATTTTTATCAGTTTACAAAATGCAAAGTGAGCGAACAAAAGAAAAATCTAAATCAAATCAATATCTGGTGTTACTACCTTTTGCCTTCAAACCAGCATCAGTTCTTCTGGCCCCACAGAGCCCTGATCTCAACATCATCCAGTGTGTCTGGATTACATGAAGAGAAGGATGTGAGGAAGCCTACATCCACAGAAGATCTGTGGTTAGTTCTCCAAGATGGTTGGAACAACCTACCAGCCGAGTTCCTTCAAAAACTGTGTGCAAGTGTACCTAGAAGAACTGATGCTGTTTTGAAGGCAAAGGGGGGTCACACCAAATACTGATTTGATTTAGATTCTCTTTTGTTCATTCACTGCATTTTGTTGACTGATGAAAATAAATGATTAACACTTCCATTTTTGAAAGCATTCTTTGTTTACAGCATCTTTTCCTTCTAAAGGTTTCCCTGCTGTTACACATTAATGACTAGGAAAAATTTCTAGCTCTTCAACTCCACCACTAGATGTAGTCATTGCTGCATTGTTGAGTGAGTTTACAGTGAAAGCGCTAGTTAAAATATCACACCAGATTCATGTTGAAAATTATTTGATTAGCAAGTGGATTAGCTAATGAAATGGCATTCAGGTTATCCCTTCCTACCTATTACACTGTAGGTACACTACATGAGTTGGAAAATACTTTAACACAATTAAACAAATGAGTGTTAATGATAAGACTGAAGGCTGACTTAAGGGGCAGTGATGGCCTAGTGGTTAGAAACAGGGCCTCAGGATTGGAAGTTTGTGGGTTCAAATCCAAGAACAGTAGGTTGCCATGAGATACCCTTGAGTAAGGTTCCGTCCCCAGCACTGCTCCCTGGGTGCTTTCAATATTTACATTTACATTTACGGCATTAAGCAGACGCTCTTATCCAGACTTCCATAGGGACAGTCCCCCAGGAGCAACTCAGGGTTAAGGGTCTTGCTCAGGGACCCAATGGTAGTGCTAGAGGAGGGATTTGAACCTGGGACCTCTTGAGCCATCGGCAAGTATCCTACCACTAGACCACCACCACCCCCAGCTGCAAGGGAGGGCGAGCAGAGTATGAGTTTACTTCAATTGTAAACAGCGAAAATTTCCTTTGGAAAACTGAATGCGTGGCAGCCACAGTTGTCCTCTCCCTTGCCGTCTTCAGGCATTGATTAAAGACTCACCTGTTCAAGGAATTTCTCAGGGAATAATCTTCCCAAACAGTCCCGCTCTTTTACCTCTGCCCTTTCTTTTCTCTTCTTCTTCTTCTTCAAAAAATATTTTTTCTTCTTTCTTAATAGTCTCGAGACATTGTACTCGCATGCACTATACATCAGGACTATGATCTCAGAGACATTTTGCTTTCAGCAGTTATTTCTGAACTACACCAAATAGTCCCTAAACAAAGCCTCTGGTTTGTCTTGGCATCCACTGATGAACATTAAACCTTTTTTGCTCAACCAACAAAAAACATCCCAATCAGTCTGTGGTGACATGCCTTGTAGCCCTCTCTACACTATTATGAAACAGATTTGAAACATACAAAAAGCTTTTGAACAGATGTTAAAACATTCATTTTTCCAGTGCCCATTTATTTATGTCTTTTTCCCCTCAGTGTGTGGCTTCCTACGCTGCTACCAGCATCTTGACAGCATTGGCCGTTTGCTTGTTGTTCTTGCCTCCTCCGAATCTTTGATATTCGAGCATGAGCCCTCATCCAGTCTGTCATCAGAAATAACTCATACGCTGAACAAATCTGCCATTCTTGTTTGACATCAGTTAAAAATAGACATTGTGGGAATTTGCAGGGAGTCTGAGCTGTAGGTCCAGGCAAAGGTCAGACTTAGAGTCGGACTAAGATGTGTTGACTTTCTAGCTAAGTGTTGTACTGTTGTTCAAACGTATGACCGTTCTTTTCTGTCATTGCTGCCCAGACTACTCTGGTAGGCTCTGGGGAGAGCAGTGAGCTCCATTCAGTGTCTCAAAAGTGTTTCTCCACTTACATAAGTGCACTTTCTCTGTTAAAAATATTTACACAGCCAGTCACAAGCTAGGAAGTGGCGGACATGGTGAATCCAGCCCTTGTTCTGTGTTTATTTGTTCTCCCTTACATTAAGGCATTAAAAGCCCAAAAAGACTTGTAGATGGATTAGATTTTGTGTCTTATTTAGACATAGGGCTATATTAAAAAGCTGAGGTCAGCTCTTTTAAACTATTCTTTACCCTATTCCCGAAATTCCATGCTGAACAGAGTGAAACAGAACAAAAACTTTACAGCCAGGCTAGCGTAGAACTAGTACAAGATAATAAGTTAAAGTGACTATTTTTCTTTGTGTAACACGGCACAGCACGCTGTGAAAATGGGTATTAATGAGTTAGATGGGCAAAATGGGACCTCTGCTTGCATCAGGTGGCAGCTATTGAAAGCAAAGGGGAGCAGTGATGGGGATGGTACCTTGCTCAAGGGTACCTCTAGTCAACCTACGGGTCTGAAAAGTACAAAAGTAGTTTCTTTATGGTAAATTACTCCAAAATTCCACTCAATTACTTTGCAAGCTGTATAATTTATTGGCAAGCATGCTAAAAAAGTATGTAAAACGAAACCATTCAGGTTTTGAGAATAGCCTACGTTTAAAGGAAACTGACTGCTTGCAAACTGATCAGCCAGTATGTTTAGCATGATGTGTGTGTGCATTAAGTAGGTAAAGAAACTTGCCTGTTCAACCGATCAGCAAACAAACACAGATGACTTGTTTACTTATGTTTTACTTTTGTGTACATGAGCACCCTTTAGAAAACTATTTCACAGTGCAAAAGGCTCAGTGCTACAATCATTTAGGATGATAAACAATGAATTGTTTCCCACTTAACAGCCCAATAGTGCGGGTAGCTAGGAAAGAGAGAATTCTGAAATGTGTGGTGATCAAAGCACACTGTCAAAAAGGAAACAAAAACATTTTCTGCGCATGCCCATGGAGTTTTGATGACCACAAGACAATGTGACCACATGTGTTTATTGGAAGAAAATGTCACGAGGACACTCCATTATTATGGCCCTCTTAGAGCTTAGAAAATAAAATGACTCAGGTATTTGTCTGGCTGAACTTCTAGCATCTTGGATGACTACACAAGTTTACAGTGGTCTATTTCAGTTCATTTTGCCAAGTTACACTTTCCGCTTTCTCTGGAAGCAAAAACATTGCATTTGCCCACAAATGTTAATGCCTCAGGCCTTATGTTCTTTTGAATGGCATGCATGGACTTTATGGACTGTCCTTTTCTGATTTTGGTCCCTTTCAGACTCTATCAAATTATAATGATCTGTGCAATCTAAATCAATCACATTAAAAAGGCAAGGGCACTGAGTCTGATGTTTATTACATTTATATTATATGCATGCCTAGAACTGGCTGTATGAGTGAATCCAGCTATTTTACTGTGCAGTTTTTACCAAAAAAGGTAATTTACTGTGCAGTCCTACTTTTCAGTTCCATGAAAAGTAGATTTTTTTCCTAATGCAAATGTTAGACCTCACAGACATTTCTGCAGTGGACCATTGGTGTTGCAGGGTTCACACCTGCAGTAGAAATCGCTACACTGCTTGATTGTATGTTTTCACACAGCTGACATACATCATCCATAAAGCTGTCACTGCAGGTGGGAGTTTTTGGGTGGGTGCCATCCTGTAGAGAGCAGGTACGCTTCCTCTTCTGCGTCACTGCCTGACCCTTGCCTGGGACGTTGTTCTTATCACCCGTGCAGGGCTTTCCTGTGACGCTTCTGGAGGGTTTTCACACACCGAGATAGAATGTGGGGAATCTATGTACTGTTTCCTCCCTGCAAAAGCAGCCTGTCGACTGCACTCTTCTTTTGGGGAAAACACAACACAAGAGTTCCCACATACTTGTACTCATCTGGGATGCAGCTGGGATTAAACATAAAAAGCACGGGTGTACATGAAAAGAGCCAGAAATCACACCAGAAAATGTTTACTTGTGTTTCATCATTCTGGCTTTGTGCATTAAGACAATTCAACAGAATGTAAAAATGATTAAGCATGACTTGCCTTGACTCCCAAGTGGATAGCTAAGTTCTCCCAAATGTTGAAAAATTGAAGGTTCAAATACAAGATACCACAGTCATCCATGAGTCCAAGAAAGCATTGGCAGACTTTGGTGTTCTGCTACCCAGCACTATTGCTCAATGGATTCTCCTCTATTGTTCATGTCTTCAGCATGGTAACTGCCTCACTAGGAACAAGCTCATATGCATCCCACCGACTGCTTCCAAAATTATTTGCCTCTCCATCCCCATCCTCACAACAAGGTCACCACACACAGAGCACAGACGTTCCCTCAACCCCATCTTCAAGTTGCTCACATTAAGTCACAAAAATAGACTTCACATTCATGTAATTTTATCTTAACCTCTTATTCTGAGTAGGATTGCAGGTGCTTCTTTATCTTATCCAATTGTTTTTGGATTTAAATAAATTTACTCAATTGTTATTTAGCTCTTAGGCTTGCAGGTAAATAGCTATCATGCAAATGGAGGAGACCTTACTAGCCTGTGAGTAAACTGGAAGAAAACAGGGGAAGAACAACTTCTTTTTTAAACCTGAGCAAGCATAGCCACTCCTAATCTCAAAAGCCCTCAAAATGACCCACTGCAAAGATTTTCAAGATGCACCCAAGTCCCAGAATGGTTGGGGCTACACGGCATATGTGGTTAGAGCTTAGTTAAGAGCTTAAGATAAAACCACTATTTATTTCTGGCCTTTTTCAAGTTTGCTGGGCATCCTTTATCTTGCGCGCTATGAAAATGGCAAGTTTTCATTTTCCTGTCAAGTCTGATTCCTCTTAACATAAAGACACCAATGTAAGTGGTAAGCTTAAGACAGCAATGTGGAATAGATAAGACTGACTGGACAGACATCTGCTTTCGATTCTCCCATCTTATTGAATTTAGGACAGAAGCGTTGCAAACACAAGGATAATCACATTCTTCATTGCTCACAGGCAGAGCAAAAGCCTTGTTTACATTATTTTACAAGAGGATGAGCTAGCGTCTAGAGAGAACTGTGATTTATTGTCTGGTCAAACATATTAATTTATACCAGCATTTGTTGTGATTAGAAGGTGAGAGAACTTATCAGTATAATATGAATTTGTGAAAGGCCAAAAACATTTGACTGCAAGGAGCATGAACTGGGCATGAACATTACTCCTGCTGAGGTATAACAACTCTTGTTGTTGTTTTTTGTTAGGATATTTAATGGTTAGAATTGCATTCCATTGAGCCAAAAATGTATTTGGCTCGTTGGTCTCATAGATCCACAAGAATCTGTCATTCACTGCAGTTGAGGGTCTGGAGCCATCCGTTCTCCATGCGAGGTAATACTTTGGAATGGTAATGAGGTGGTAAAGGAGAAGCTGAGTGTATTCTTTGGAAGCGTTCCTACCCACAGCCAGTTTACTTACTGTAATGTTCTGATGAATCACAGCCTGCAATTCCAGTAGCTCACTCCCAGCTGACCTATGTGCTGGCAATACATACAATACACTCATATTCTGAGTTACTTATCCTAAACAAAGTGTCAGAGGTTGCTTGAGCCTATCTGATCACTCATATGGCAAAGGCTGATCACCCTGGACAGTCCACTGGATGCTAGTGGGCACTCCATTCCACCTTACATCAATGTTTTTTGTACTGTGGAAGGAAGCCAGAGCACATGGAGACAGACACAAGGAGAACATCCACACTCCATACAGAAAGGACTCAGGCTCGCTCAGCTGTGAATCAGACCCAGAACATTTGGTTAAATATATTTTCTGTAAATGATTCAGCTTTGCAATGGACTTGTGACCAATCCAAAGATTTTTCTCAGTTTTTCACCCAGTGAGTACCATAATAGGCCCTTTCAAAGTAATAGCCCTTTCAAAGTGAAAGTGACTATGTGGCATTGTGAACACACAGCAAAAGAGAATGAAATGCATCCTTTGCATTGAATACTCAATGTAACAGTGGGCAGCGATGACTAGCACCCAGGCACCGTTGATAGTTACCTTTCCCCTTACTGGTAGCTTACTGGTCTGGGATTCAAACCTATTACCTCCTAGTTCCTAACCACTAGGCCACCGATGCCCCACATTTATCCCTTGCGACTTTCCTAATCACAGGACTCTCCCCGGAGCAACTTGGGGTTCAGGGTTTTTTTGTTCAGGAACCCAATGGTGCTGGACCTCTTGGTCCATAGACAAATATCCTACCACTAGACCACCAACACCTTGCTGTGAGAAGATTTTTGATTCACAGTAGGTGTACATTTATGGACTGTAACGCATTTGTTGTTGTGCCCTCTGCATACCATTGGCATTAGCTTCTGATCCAAGCACTGCTGTTGAACCGATATTATTTTAGTCGTGGCTAATTTAAAATAAGTACAAGTGTATCGGCCACAAACTGTTGTGCTTTTTATGCCAGTGTCACTGTCTAGACCGAAAAGTGTCTATTGATGAAGGACTACAAGATGGCTAGTACAAACTATGCATTACACTAGATGGAATATGATATCCAAACATACACGTTAAAGTGGACCAACAAAGTGTTTCTTAAAAAATGTTGTTGACATTGGCAACCAGTCTTGCAGAAATTTTTTAAAATAACCACAAATTATTTCCCAGAACATTTTAAAGCATTATATAAAAGAACATTACTCGATATTGTTCCATCACATGTTTTCTATTAACATTGACTTTGATCAATGTTTATTTAAAAACAGTTCTATAGCATTTAACATCTGGATTGCTTTACCCACATTTTTATATGTTTTAGAGCAAATAGTGAGTCAAAAAGGGTCCCTGGTGTATAACATGACATGACTCAACACTGAATGGGCTGTTTTTTGAATTAAGAAGTCCACATGCCAATACTGCCCTTCACAGGCTAACACTGCATTATGCCGGAACATTCCAAGCTTGGGATTTTTGGAAAGCATGTCAAAATAAACACGAGCGTAGAAAGCCAAAGTTTCAAGTCCAAGCTAATATCTTCTTGACGTTTGCTGTATCTGGCAGGCCACATGTGGTCCATCTGTTTTATCTTGACTATGTTAGTAAAAGTGAATTTCCCCAGCCCATATCTATTTTTAAACCAGCGTTCCAAGCTGGTCGTACCGCATTTTAATACAACGGTTTGGTCTGTACACCTGATGTGATTAAAACGTGGAAAAATTTGTTTCTGGGAAGGTCGGCTGTAACTTTTTTTTTTTTTTACTTCATCCATTGTGTACTAATGAGTTAGATCACAAATCTATTCCAGCTTCTGCTCTCCATTAGAGCACACAGTTCTGCTGTTTCTCAATGCCCAAAGACTTTATACCTAGTATCTAGGAAATGCTTGGCTCCAATTTGGCCAATCTAGAGCATCCCGATCTATGGAAAGTGCATTTTAACTGACATTTTACAAGAAATAACTGTGTAGAGTGCTTTTCACCCATACACACATGTGCAGCAGGGGGCAGCAGTGCTGGGCACGGTACCTTGCTCAAGGGCTGAGTTACCTACTGATCTGGGATTCAAACCCACAATCTTTCGATCATGGAGCCTTGTGCCTAACTACTAGGTCACCGCTGTATCTTGACATAGTCCATATTTTTGCTGAGTTAGAAAATTCAGTAACCTGTGGCCAGCTAGCTTTTAGATAGCAATATGACATAACTGACCATGATATTTTTCTGCAAATTCTAGCAAATGCCATGACATCTATTCAGACAATCACATTACTAATTACTAAAGTAACCTAAAGTAGACTGTCAGAAAAAGCAGAAGCTCTAAGAATATAAATGCTGTGACTTCAAGGGTAGGTCTTCAGTATCTGTAGTAGTTTTTACTATAGATGTATTAAGTTGACTCCACTGACTATTTTAAAGTGAAAAGTGAAAGTGACTACCCTTGTCATTGTGAAACACAGCACGGTAAAACACAACAAAATTTAACCTCTGCGTTTCACCCATACACACACATGCAGATGGGGGCAGCTATTGAAAGCGCCCGGGGAGCAGTGACGGGGACGGTACCTTGCTCAAGGGTACCTCAGGGCAACCTAGTGGTGATGGAATTGAACCCACAATCTTCCGATCTGGGGCAACTCCCTAACCACTAGGCCACCGCTGGCTTTTGATTGTTAAATGAATGTACCTTTCAAACTCATAAAACTCATAAAAAATACTTAGGATTAGAATTTAAAGACTTTAAGAAAGTAAAATATTTTATAAGTCTACTTTCCAACCTATCTTGAACTGTCTTGTAATTTGCAGCATGGTTGATTGTTGTTTCATCACTGTTTGTGTGCTTCTGTAGACCTCCAGTAGGCTCATTCTTTCCAGCACATGCTCTGTGTTATGTTGTTGCCGTTCTGGGAAACATTTTCTCCAGATTTTATTCTCCAGATTTCTTTAGAATGAGCTCATCTGTTGTTCACTGTTTTCACTTTCAGTTTTCCGCTTTGCTGAAGTGATTCATGCTTAACTAAATAAGCTGCTCATTACACTCAAATTTACTGTCCAACCATGCCTATGTCATCTTCCTCTGCCTTCTTTAAAGGTCTTCCTGTGGCTAATAGTTAGACCCTGCCTTTCATCCCTCTCCACCTTATCAGCCATGGGCCCTCATTACCATCAACAATGGGGGCCAGACACAAGTCTGTCTCTTGTCCATGCCAGATTTTTCTCCACAGCTTGAGTTTTTAGTGTTTAACTGTAGAGCTGGAGTGGGGAGTGGAAGCAACGTGCAGGGATGTGGAATTTGAAACATTTCTGATTGCTGGCCAGGCAGTGTTTACACGGCAGGCAGGCCGTGACATCAGAGGGGGGAGAACTTTATAAAAGTCTGGCCAGTGAGCCAGCAGTGGCCCCAGCAGCTCACCACACACTGCAGTGAGAAGCTGCATTGGCTGGGATGGACAGCCAAGTCAGAAACACCCACACGCTGAGGCTGGCATGCACACTGCTGCTCTACCTGTACTGCCAGGTGAGATCATTCTCTGCACCTGATTCACTTTCTAGCAGGTATGATGTGGTTGTTATTGCTTATCCTTATTATCCTTATTAGGCTAATTATTAGGTGATATAGGATTAACCCCTTTATTTGCATGCATATTATTATTATCGACTGATAATTGATGTTTATCTAATTTCTACCTGCTGTTGGTTCAGACAAGCCCTGAAACATGGGTCCACATGCAGGGTTAAATAATTTAATGTTGGAAGTTCTTTGATTTTTATGTGTAAAAGTGTAAAAGTTGTAAAAACTGTAGACACATACTGAAAATAGATAATGTATGCAGACATGTCTGCTGGTCTACTGAAGGTATGGATGTACATTATGGTATAGGCTACAACCACACTTCATTATGCCAAAGGTGCATTTTTCCATATTAGTTTAAATGTATTTACAATGGTTCAGAATCTTTTCTGAAGAGATGAAAAACTCTTTCATGCCTATTATATCCAAAGTTGTTCTGCTGGCTGGCTCCAAGTTCGACTTTGTAATTGAAAGCATATTTATATTGCCTCTAGTGTCTGGGAACTCTTACCGTAAGTGATTCACAAGAGATATTTTTTTCCCTTTTCCTCCCTTTCCCAAGATTGTGTGCATGATTTGAACGAGTCAACCTATGTGAAATATCAGTTTCTCCACATAAAGAGATTTAAGGGAGTAAAATTATATGTTATACAGTCTCTCATTCAACCAGATATGAGCCTTCCAACAGTGTTACAGAGCAGATTATCATTAGATGAAAGAGTGATCACTTGGAACATGGTTGAAGAAACTGAGGCCTGAGGGGCTGGCAGAGCAGCATTAGGCATGTGGCTTTGGCTACATACTTTCTGTTGTCATTAAATACTATCGTTACTCTTTTCTTAACTCTGAATGGTGGCAAATCGAATGTCTGCCAAAAATGGTTTAAATTTTTGGCCCAGTTAGCTGTTTTTAAAAAGGTGGAGATCCAATTTGATGACCACATTGGTGTCAGCAGTAGAAGTAGTCCTGTGCTGACCTCTACTGGCAGGGAGAAATGGGCCCAAATGCAAAAGTCAGACTGTGGTTAATGCTGGACTGGGTGCACATAATTCTACATAATTATTACAATACCTTTCAATAACAGTTATATTGCTGTTAATGTGAATTACTGGATCCATGCCACTTGGCACTCAGAGGAGTTTCAGGACTAATTTTGCTTTTCCTGAACTGGAATGGCCTGATTAGAGTGATCTTAGTGATCTGATTAGGCCATTCTGATCTAATTAGCTAGATATCTAAACTTTGAACGTATGACAGTAATACATTACTTTTTTTCAAATAATTACCTGCCTCATCCCTCAAGTTTAGTGCATTGCCTTTCTTCTAATGTCACTTGCAGCAAAAAACAGGGCAGCATGTCCCCTCACAGCCAGAAGGTTCTGAGTTCAATTTCCATGCAGGCAGGCCTTTCTGTGTGGAATTCACATGGTTACCGCCTCCCACAGTGTAAGGTAATACAATCTTCAGGGTTTGTCTGTTTGTCTGCCAAGGTTGGCTTGTCAAGGGTGTTTCTTCAGCTTTCGTCACATGAGCACCTTGGCATAAGCGCCAATAACCAATGCACCCAAGTTAATCTCAGTGACTAAGATAAGGGGTTGACAAATATATAGTGACGATGTTTAAGCATATCAAACTGAAATATTGTGCTATGGTTTTATTGCTCTAGGTTTTCCTATTGCCCAACTTCCATCTCTTGATGGCATAGGGCATCTACATTGAAGTGGAAGTTGCTAAACAGTTGAAATAAAAGGAACATAATAGAAAGTATCAACTTGAATGCTAACTGCTCCTTCTGCAGAGTGTATTTGTTGTGGTTTTCTTCATTGTGGAATTGTAGATACCATCTGTCCAGTATCAGCATTAAGTTTCTTCTCAATCACTGTTGATATTTTGCCCAGTCCAAGGACAGACTACAGTTTTAGAACATGATATTTTCTCTCCTCCACCACAGGGTTGGTGTCAGCAGTGTGCTGGCCCATGCCAGTGTCCCAGCTCGGAACCAGTTTGCCCCAACAATGTCTCTGTGGTATTAGATGGGTGTGGGTGCTGCCGGGTTTGTGCTCGCCAGAAGGGAGAGTCCTGCAGTAATGTGCTTGTTTGTGACAAGCAGCGTGGTCTGCAGTGTGACTACAGCGCCAGCTTCCCCGGTGACCCCGGGGAGTGTGTCAGTGAGTATTCAAGCATTTATTTAAACAACACTAAAGTAGCTTGCTACATCTAAAACAGAGTCCATAGAATAGAAATATAAAGCCTTGTTCCAAGTCTGAATATACAGAGCTCCCACATAAAACCTAACAAATAAGGCCAAGACTTCTCTTTAAAGCATCCATCCACCCATTATCTGCCGCTTGTCCCAAACGGGGTCGCGGGGGAGTGCCGGTGTCCAACCCAGCGCACACAGGGCGAGGACGGGGGACGCACCCTGCACAGGTCGCCAGTCTTTAAAGCATCCCATTGTCTAATTACCACCACATTGCTTACAGTTCTTTGCTCTGTCACATGATCTCAGTTACAATGAGAGATCAGACAAGAGCAACTAACACTGGTTCTGTAGCTTAAATAACAACGTAGCACAGAGTAATAATGAGAAGTATGTCGACTAAGCCTAGTAAGAAGATTCTGGATGCTCATTCTTCATGGAAATCTAGCATCCTGAAGAGTTCTGATCAAATACACATGGTTGTTGTACTTAGTTGCCCCTGAAGGCCTTCATCCCTGGATCAGTTGAATTGGATGAAGGTCACAGCTGATCCTGGAGTATACCTGCATTGCATACTATTTGTGTTTTTCTGCTCTAGTGTAGTAGGCACGAATAATCAGAAGATTAACAAGCCCTTTCTAAGTAGAAGTGAATCATGTAGCAGCTGCACACTTCCTACATTACATTCCTACGCACATCCTACATTACCTAGGTTTTAGATTTCAGGCAACATCCTGTAAACCTCTACCCTTTAGCAGGTTGCTGGGATGATTTTTGCAGATGACACCATAATTAACTTTATGCCAATTCCTTCTTGATATGCGATGGCTGATGTTGTACATGTTCATATGATATGCAAAAAAGAATATATAGTCTAATCCTAAAGCTACTTGTTAATGGGTTCCACTTCTTCATAGGTGAGGAGGAGCTTGTTTGTGAGCAGAATGGAGTCACCTATCGGGAGGGCGAGGTTTTCCAGCCATCGTGTGCCATCCGCTGCCATTGTGCGGGTGGAGGGGTGACCTGTGTATCACTGTGCAGTGAAGATGTCCGTCTGCCCACCCCAGACTGCCCTCACCCTCAGAGGGTGCAGCTGCCAGGAAAGTGCTGTAAGGAGTGGGTGTGTGAGAACATGGACAACAGTGTGCTCGAGGATGCACAAGCAGGTAAACAGCCTTAAAATAGAGAGTAATGGGGCAAAGAAATTCACATTTGGATAAGCCAATACTTGCTTCATGTCTTTTTGTTTAGTCCTGTTTTGGAGCTAAGAGGCAAAGTAATCTTAGATACAAATGCTTGTCACAGAAGAAGAAACATCCATCCTTTATAGAAGTTCACATTTATTGAGTTTATGTTCCAGAAACAACTGGTAATACGGGTAATTACAGATTACCTGACAGATATGTAAACCTCTGATCTGATAAAATGCCCTGTTTTGTGTCTCATTCATAAGCAGCAGCTCTGGAAACACTCCTAATAGCTTCTGCTCATATTGGGTGAAATTGGCTGATTGCCAGATATATGTGCCTGTTTGGGTTTTCATAACATTACAAAAACTATCCATTAAAAATGGGTGGATTTTGCAGCTTCCATGCATGGTCTGCTAAGACTGAGGAGTGAATGGAACATTCTGAGGCTTTAAAAGTCTTTTCATATTACATCAAAAGTGCAGAGCATTTGGTTTTCCATGATATGAAACCTTTAAACTCTAATTTTATGGGATGGTAATACGCTTTACTGTTTTCCTTGTTCAAAACATGGTTACATCACTTACAAAACAGGTGGACTTTAAGAGTATGTCTCCTTCCATGTTTATATAATGATTTTCACAAACATTTAGAGACAGAATTCACTTTCCTGCATCATTGTGGTTAAAAAAATAAATAAAATTCATAAAAGTGATGTCTCTTGCCTGAACTGTTTGACAAACCCATGCAGGCAGGGTTTATCTAAGGCCTCTCAGTGACATTCCAGTCTGAGGTTTTTTAACTGTGGGATTTTAAGCATTTCATTGAAAATGTCTTGCCAAGATGGAGCCTAATAGTCCAAACAGCAAGAACTTCCAGAAACTTTCCGTGATTCATAACCGGACTTGCGTCTGTGTAACTAATGCCCAAAAAACAGTTGGCTGCAGTTGAGCAGCTATGAGGGGGGCTAGCTAAACGCTGACCACTCAAAGAACATCTGGAAATTTGCTCAAAGTCACCTAAGTAAACTTAGACTGTACATTTTGTTCTTTATATTTCTGAATGCAAAACAAGGAAGATGCATGGAAAACTCTGCCAACAAATGGCTGATTTCTATCCCTCAGCTTTTGATCTCATTTAGACTATAAAAAGGTGATTTTAGAATTTTGCTGATAGAATAGGACACTTTGGAGCTGCTGCACATGATGCTGTCACCCCTGCAGACCTGGACACAATTAAGGAGATCTAGTACAGGCCTTTCCATTAACTGTAAGTTAATGACTATAAGTGAATTCAGTGAATACAATGCATCAAGAAATGGATTTCCAAGCTGAGGTGGAGTTGCATGGTTAAAAGAAGCATCCTAAAATATGAGTTGTAGTCGTGTTTGTCATTTAGAATCATCCAGCATCAATACCTGATGTCACTAAAGCTCTCATGACTGAATGCAGTCATATCTTCACATGTTAAAATAATTAGTGTAGAGCCTTGAAGTGAATACACAGCAAAACAAATAGGGAACCACAACGAAATGCAGCCTCTGCATTTAACACACACGCGCACACACACACACGCACAGCAGGGGGCAGCTGTTGAAAGTGCAGGGGATGGTACCTTGCTCAAGGGCAACCTACTGGTCTGGGATTCAAACCCTCGATCTTCCGATACTGGGGCCTAGTTCCAAACCACTAGACCACTGCTGCCCCCTTCCTAGCCATCCCAGTAGATTAGTATCTGTTCTCCTGACAAAACAGGAAAAACCATCATAATAATGTCAGAATTTCAGAAGAACCACTGGCTAAAACTGTGTCCAATGCAACAACCCATACAGAAGGGTAATGTGTGTGAATTGATACAGCACTTTTATTTATTCAGATAATGAAGAATTGGGACATGGACAGATTATTGATCTTCAGGGGAAAAAAGAAGATCAGATCTTAATTCAGTTCGTTTTATCTAAATTACTTTTACTTTTACTGCATTAATTAATGAGTTATTTTACAGCTTACAACTCAGTCCAGTCACTGGCTCCCCAACCTGGTTACCAAGCGAGTCCTAGATTCAACTGCATCGAGCAGAGCACAGAGTGGAGCGCTTGCTCACAGACCTGTGGTCCAGGCATATCAACACGTGTTTCCAACCAGAACCCAGCCTGCAGGTTGGAAAAGCAGATCCGGCTGTGCCAGGTCCGACCCTGCCATGCCTCCCCTCCAAGGATTCCATTGGTGAGTCCATTCTAATCACATCATACTGAAATCTTTGTTTTGTCTAACTTTTTCAGTATCTCGATATCATACAGTTCAGACTTCTTTCTAACCTTTTTCACAGTTAAGAAAAAGAAAATTTAACTGACAGGTATGAATAGAGCAAACAAGAAGCGCATGATGTGAATTTTGATGTCTTTTGGCAAATACCCCAAATCTAGTCTGCAGCTCATTCAGCCAATGAAGGGCAGATGCAGAGTGCTGCAAGATCTGCTTGTTTAAGGGTCATGGCAACCCACAGCAACATTCCATCAAAATCAATCTGATGAGAGAAAGAAGACAAGACACCTGATGTACAGTAAACTAAAGTCAAGCTTGCAACAAAAAAACGTTCAGTTCAAACATTTATTGGATTAGTAAACACATCTGAGAGTAAATGCATCAGTGAATATTTGGAGGTTTATTTTGATGGGTAAACAAATAAAATAATCATTTAGTTCACTATTCAATACCCAGAAAAAAGAAGAATTTTCCATCAGAAATTCATTTTGATTGTGGAGCTATGAGGTTTTCTATCACCAGTGGCCTATAGCTCTGGAGGTTAGTTGACTGTTAATCAGCAGTTCCTGAAAACGATAAAGAATACATGCTGGTTTTACAGCTATAGCTGGCATCTGTTGTGACAGATGTGTGAGTGCAGGAGATGATGACTATGACACATCCAGTGAAGTCACTCGCAGTCTAGTCTAATGATGTACTGTAGGACCATATATGAAAATGGCCCAAATTTGATTGGAAAATATTAGAATATTTATGCTGAAACATTCAGTTCTGGCAAAAAATCATTTTTGGTCAGTGCAGTGTGAAAACTGCCTTACAGAAGTCAGCCTGTTCAGTTGTTGTTCCTTTATTGCATATTCTTTTTACATTCCAGTGGCAAAGAAGATGCCAGTCCAGCTATAGGTCAGCTTTCCCAGTGCGCCTGCTCCACCAGGGCTGCTACAGCTCTGGCTTTTACAAGCCCCGATACTGCGGCGTGTGCACAGACGGCCGCTGCTGCACCCCCTTTAACACTCGCACCGTTATCGTCCCCTTCCTCTGTAAGGATGGCCATCTGATCCACAAACCTGTCATGATGATTAGCTCCTGTGTCTGCCATTACAACTGCCCCCACTCAGCAGGTGCCCACTTCAGGATCCCTGCTGTCTGGGGTTAGAGGCTGTCCCTCTCATGCACTGATTTATACAAAGTCCCATCTCAGTCCACTGGGCATGTATTTACCTATTGCAAGCACTTTACACATACCACACCTTTTTATTTGACTGACTGGAAAATGTCCTTCCATATAAACAGCTCAAGTACACAATCAAGTGTTCCAGGCAAGCTTGAGAGAGGGATGGCTTCTAAAGGCTGGACTGGCCAATTCTGCACGTATCGCCTGTGTGTTTAGAATAATCGTGGTCTGAATTTCATTTTATCATGAATTTGATAAAGAAAGTCTTCATGGAAGCTTCTTTAAATAGTTGATTTCTATTTATCTGTTAGTTAGATCTATGTGATGGCAGCTATATTACTCTTGAACTAGTGCCAACAGCTTCCATGTTATACATGATTACTGTAGCTTGCACATTAACTGCAACTGAGTGATACTCTTTGGTATTGTACTGTCGAACCGTAGCTTTGGCTGTTTGAGCGTTTGCTGTGAAACAAAATACATTTTCCCAATATTGCACGATTTTGATTTCTGGTCTAGATTAAAATTATTCATCCAATCCCAAATCCAAAATGCATTTGAATAAGAGAAAGAAAAGAAAGCAGTAGCCCCTGAAGCACTTCTGAATTTGCTGACATGCAACACATAACGCTGAATAATCTGAGAGAATGATCTGGGCTTCTTTCATGATTTGATGACATGCTGGAAAATGAAAGCACCAAATACTTCTTAGGGTGCATGGTATCACAGGTCAAGACTTCTAGATGTTTTGTTAAAAAGCAGTTGCATCTTGCTCAAATTTGAATAGATAATTGGATGTTCACTTTTAAAATGCTATTTATTTTTTTAAATAAAGTGTGATTTTACTTCCTGTTCCTTGTTTTATTAATTTTGTGAAAGGATAATTAAAAAAAGCGTCATCAGTGTTTTGTGGGTGTATTGCCTCTGTTCTGTGGTTTGTTTGTTAACCACAACTCTGAATATTAGGGCTTCAACAGTGTACAAGGGTTGTCTAAGCAAAACATGATTTGATATTTTCCAGCCGTTTACACTAGAAATGCTTAATGAAACATTACATTAAAGGGCCATATTTTACTTTATCTCCTCCTGAGGTCCACGTCATAATATCATATTTAATAGAGCTGTAATAAATAAATATAATAATATATTATATTAATAAATGGGGCGGGAAGCGGTGGCCTAGTGGTTAGGGAGTTGGCCCCAGATCGGAAGATTGTGGGTTCAAACCCCTTGCCGGTGGGTTGCCCTGAGGTACCCTTGAGCAAGGTGCCGTCCCTGTCGGCTCGCTCCTCCCTGCGATGGGCTGGCAACCTGTCCAGGGTGTGTCCCCATCCTTCGCCCTGTGTGCGCTGGGATGGACTCCAGCACCCCCCTGCGACCCTAACTAGGACAAGCGGCCCAGAAAATGACTCACTGATTAATGAATTTTTAATGTAGTTCAGTGTGCCAAAACCAGTCATATTAGTTGTTGACATGACCCATTTTCCATTTAAGCTTGTAATTAAACAGGCTGTTTTCATTTCTGTGCCTTTAAAACTGATAATCCATAGTAAAGTTAATCCATTCTGTTCTGATTAGCTGCTCTGTACCGAGCCTCTTTTAGTCCAGACTGAAACATGCACAGTGTGCAACGGTGTGAATGAGCTAAACCACTGCAGGAGTGAAAATATGCTAATGTGATGGTTTGCATCACATCACAGAAACAGTCAATTCGAAACAAGGGTTTTTTCAGCACCTTACTTCTATGTCTGTGGGCTGTGTCAACTATAAAAAGGATGTCTAAACTTTCAAATGCTTTACAAACTGAAATAATTTGTACATACTTTTATTTTTAGAGTTCATTTGGCAACACAGTGGTGCACTGGGCAGTGCTGTTACCTCACAGTGGGTAGGAGCAGAGTTAGCCTGTTACCCCCCTTGTCTGCGTGGTTTTCTTCTGGGTACTCCGGTTTCAAAAGACATGCTCACAGTCCAAAGACATGCAAATGAACTGGAGATGCTAAATTGCCCCCCAGGGGTGAGTGTGTTTGTATATCTGCCCTGTGATGGACTGGCAACCTGTCCAGGGTGTTACCCCCCTTTTGCCCTTTGAGAGCCGAGAAAGTCTCCAGCACCGCCCACGACCCGACTCAAGCAAGAAAATGAGTGAGTGAGAGAGAAAAATTCATTTCTGTATACAGTTTTTTTTGTACAGAAATAAACAGTATGAAACTAGTTGATGCTCTCAATGCATGTTTGACTTCTGATGATTCTCTGATGATTCATTCGACTATCGTCTTTATACAAAGATTAAAACTGGCTGTATTTCAATGATAAGGCCTAAGAAATGGGAGTCCACTGGTTTGAATAAATAACAGCAATACAGGCTGAATACAATCACAGTAAGTATAGTGAAACCATTTCAAATGCATCCACATCTCACCGTTAGCAAAAGAAAAAACTTATCTTCAGTACATTATAGATTACTTATGTGTAGTATTTCCCTAAAGTCATGATATTAACAAACAGTATGTGTTCTCTAAAAGGCAGAAATATTTAATTGCTTAATGCACGTCAGGTGCGTGAACACTTCTGTTTGAATTTCTTTTGACTTTGAACTTATTTAAAAACAAAGATACATGTAAAGAGGAAACATTAAGCAAAAAAACAAAAGATTTTAATAGAGATTGCAACCAGCTATGATTTGAAAGTAAAGGATAAGCAAACAAGACGTCCCTATAGAGTGTCCTGTTGTGGCTGGAGTGTGTGGCACATGTGTGAAGTTGCACCCATATCAAAAAGAAAATAACTTATGACCTCACTACATTATGGTACACTCATTTTTTTTTTTTTATATTAAGTCCTATTTTGACTCTAGTGCATTTCAAGAGAGAATTGCAAAATAGTGTTCATTTTAAACATTTCTTAATTCTGAAATGTTTCCTTGATTCAAAAACAGTATTTGATTGCCATGGAGCATTTATATTTAGATTTTATTTTCAACTATAATATTATATATATTATTTGTTCTATAGTTTTTTAACATTTGAGCACCAAGCAACTTCTTCATGCTGATGTTGAATTCCAGATTAGGACAATAGGTCTTTTTTGACACTGTAAGTGGATGTGGAAGATGTGGAAATGCATTGACTGCCACTAGAAAGTGATAAGATTTTTCTTGAATCTATAATTGTACAGGAAAGACCACAATTATTGAGATAAATGTGGTGGCAGGCAAGCTGAGTTTCACCACAGACAGATCACCTTACAGCAGCTAAACCACATATGCATTGCTGATGTTATACATTTTCCAAATGGAAAACCTGCAGCCACAAATCAAGAACTGCTCCATGTGCATCACTGACTGAACTAAACTGTCCATTGAAAGTGATCAGCACACAACTGATCTTTCATTCCTTGTGCAAAAAAAAGAGGAACAGGTTATGGTGCTGTTGGTCAGAGGTATTCTCAGAAACCATTTATGCATCACCAGCCCTAAAGCATAACTGCTTCTGCAAAAACCACTTCCTGTTGCAAGGTTACATGCGCATGTCTACATGTATCTAGACAGATGAAGCTCATTTTTTTCTTCAGCTTTGCAACCTGAAGACAAGACAAACCTGCAAATTTTGGCTTGAATCCGGCTGCTGCAAAATGAACAACTCTCTGACCAACGGGAGCTGTGGAATAGTTAACTTTAACTTTACACACATTTTTTTACCCATAGTGTATGTTGTGGTTTTTGTTTTCGGACTTCTTGGCAACTGCTTTGGCCTGAAATATATGATCGGCAACTGGAAGAAAATGGGAAATACAAGCATTTTTGTTTTAAACTTATGTGTTGCAGACATTTTGTACCTGCTTACTTTGCCATTTTTGATGACGTATTATGTGAGAGAACAAACATGGATCTTTGGAGTCAACTTCTGCAAGATAACCAGGTTTCTGTTCAGCATCAATCTCTATGGAACTATTGGCTTTCTTACCTGCATCAGCTTGTACAGGTATCTGGGCATCGTCCATCCTCTGAAGGCGAAAGGCAGGATAACAGTGGCCTGCTCTGTATGGATAACCACCATGGTCTGGATTTTGGTTTTCCTTCAGAGTCTGCCTGAGGTGTTTTTTGAGAAATCATACTCAAACACACAACAGTGCTTTGACACAACAGTGGACACCAGCATGAGCCACTACCTGACTTTCAGCATTATACGAACTTTCACTGGATTTGTGGTCCCTTTCATGCTGCTCCTCTGCTTCTATGGACATGTGGCTGTTACTCTAGTGACAAAGAAAGACTCTGGAGATACCTTGCTGAAACTGAGGTGTCTGAGGCTGGTAGTGATCCTGGCTCTCCTCTTTTCCATATGCTTCATCCCCTACCACATATTCAGAAATCTCAACCTGCAGACACGGATCTGGAAAGCCAAGGGCTGTAAGCAATGGTATGCCAGTATTTACATCGCCAACCAAATAAGCAATGGGCTGGCATGTTTGAACAGTGCCATTAATCCACTAGTGTATCTGTTCCACAGTGATGCACTTCTGATAAGGTATTTTAAGTTTATAAGAGATGATCCTTTAAAAGACTCTCCAAGCAGATCTCCATGAACTCACCAAGGAGAATATGGGAATCTGTTATACCTTCATCTAAACCCGGACTGTTGAGGATCTAACTTGGCTGGTCATTTGTGTTTTTATGTTTTTGTTATTGTTCAGATTTTTGCTTGGTTTTCAATTATAGTGCATTTTTGTTTGATTGTTTTAATAGCTGGTGGTCCTCCAGTACTTTTAAAGGTGCTCGTTTCATATTAAAAAAACAAGAAAACATTGCATTCAAATAGTTTATAATATCAACCCATGTACATGAGTCTGTGGTTATTGTCCACTATGTAAAATGTGCAGTAAAAATTGTCTCAAGACATAATTTTACATGGAAGGCTTTTTCAGACAGTGCCGATATGCTGTAGGACATAACATACTTTACTGAAATCATGAAAGATTTATGGGAAGGATATCTTTAAGATAAAGTTTAAAAACTCACTGAAACAGCTAGATAAAAGCATATTAAATATAATGCAAGCAAAATAATCAATCATAATAAAGAATGAACAGAGCAGTTATGAGGAAAAATGATCATTTTCTATAAAACGAGCATTTATTTATTTCTATAAGTGCCAAGAGTTGGAAAATCAACTTTAAAATAAGGTTAAAATGATATAGGCTAATTATTTCCATGCACAGGGCATTGCAATGATGAATGATGAAAGCTTGTGGGTAAACAAAAAGTGAAAAGTGGGCAACAGAATAGAAGTCCTTCATTTAAACAATTGTTTGCACTAATAAACATGTAATGCACTATCACTGCGCTCATATCTACACTGTGATACCTACCAGGGCATTCTAATAGTTTTGTAGTCTGCACATTTCCCACGCTTGCATCCTGTGATCATATGATAAATGGAGATTCTGTTGGAAACCAAGGTACGTTATGGTCCTTTTGATCTTTAAAGAACAAGATTGTACAAAATGTGTTAAATTATAAGTTAAATTGTGTAAATGTTTTACTTACTGGGAAATCCCATTAATCCAAGTTGAAAAAGCATTATAGTAATTCATTCTGCTTGAACCAAACAACTAAAGCCCACTTGTGGCTCTATGGCTGACAGTAATTCAGGGAGACCAAAGGGTTAATTCAGTTGAAGCCTCTCCACCATTAACGTTCCCCTCTCCATGGAAAATGTCTCCCTGATGTACCTTCTGTAGGAAACAAGCAGAATGTGTGATCTCCAGTACTCCAATCCCTCATTCACCACTATGCTTTAAATAACGCTTTGCATGTTGAGCTTTTGGAAAGCTGCATTTTAAACACACCACACAGACGAGTATGGGGAAGGTACCTGCAAGAGCAAAACTATCTATATCAGGGATAATGCAATGCTAAAGATGAACTTCTATCAAAGATCGTATTGTCCATCAGCTTAGAAAGCTTCTAAAGTATAAACGTACTGTAGTGATCTCTCTTCTAAGGAAGTGACGTATTTACGTCATTAAAGTTACACAAGATCTTTCAAAAATATGACAAAGGTTTATTTGAACTCAGTGAAAGAGTAGCAAAGGGTTTGTCTAAAGCTACAGCCAGATGAAAAGCTTGAGGGATTTGTAACTGAATATGATGTCAGAATTTCCAGCTCTTGGTGGAAAAAACAGGCTTTTTCAGTGTCTAGATATACATTTATATAAAAAAGTTCCATCCGCATACTTTATATACTTTTATACTTTTTGACTCATTACTCATTACTCATTACATTTATATGTTCAGTTTGATAATGTACTTGTCTTTGTTAACTTTTAAGAATGAGAATGCTGAAAAACTGCTGCTCAAAGAGCTGAAAATGAATGAACTATTAAATGATTTGTTTAGTACCTACTGATTTTCTTTTCTTTTCAAAAAGTGAGGCCTATGTGGTACACAAAAATCCCAGAACCATAATTCAAGCCGATCTCAGTCAAGGATCAGTGAGGGTAAATGTTTTTTTTTTGGCAAAATAGCCATTGAATCAAAAAGTGAACTGAAATCTGGTTGTAATGGGAGATAACTGCTTGCTTCTTTACCATGGAAACAAGACCACGGTATCATATGGGAATTTCCAGTGTTACAACAGATGGACAGAGTCATTGCAGACCACTGCTCCCTGTGTGTGTGAAAAGTGAAAGTGACAACCCTTGTCATTGCAAGGTCACGGCACAGCACACATGAACCACAACGAAACTGGACCTCTGCATTTAACCCATGCACACTCAAACCCGTGCAGCAGTGGGCAGCTATTGAAAGCACCCGGAGAGAAGTGACGGGGACGGTACCTTGCTCAGGGGTACCTCAGGGCAACCTACTTGCGAGGGAATCGAACCCACAATCTTCCAATGCGAGGCCAACTCCCTCACCACTAGGCCACCGCTGCCCCCTGTGTGTGTGTTCATTACTGGTGTGTTTGGATGCATTAAATATAGAAGACAAATACACTGCTCACTGTTCAATTAGTGTCAAAAGAAGTGTCGAGATGCCCCAGAAATTCATCACAGAAGAGTGAAGCCAGGGCAGGCTGTACCTCAGCAATCAACATTAACCAGCTGAACAGTGAAGCCTGCTGGTGATCCTGAGTTACTTCACTGAGCCCAAATTCTCAATGAAGCAAAAGTTATGCAGAAAAAGCAACTACTAAAGGCTTATCTTTATAATGTTGAATGAGTACTGATGAACGTCAATCTCCATAACAATCGGCTTTTTCACTTTTTATCAAGATGAACTTTCTTTCTGTTTCACATGTTTCCAGGGAGCATCTTGGTGTTAATTAAATGCACACAATTTCCTTCCTCTTTTAGTAAAACCTGCATTTGTACAGCTTCAAATTCAAAAGCTTCAAATGTAGCCCAGCTTATTATTTTTTTTTTCCTTCATCAAATTAACAAAGGAATGTGGGATATCTTCAAAAATAAAAATCTTGAAAAGTTCTTCTTGCTTAGGGAACTCCTCACCTTAAACAAAGTCATTTTCCTTTATCAGAGTGTTAAGTAATTTTTTTTTTTTTTTTTGACCATTATCTGATATATATCTATATACATATATATATATATATATATTTGTAAAACTTTGTAACGGTGTAAAACTTTGCCAAGTCAATATGCGGACAATGATACAGAATTCCATACCGGATCGGTCGAGGCCCGGGTTAACAACGACCGCCATCAGTGCTGTTAGCCTACAGGGTGCTGGTGGAAATTGGACTACTGTTGGCCAAAGAAGAAGAAGAAGAGGAGGAAGGCATGTCCAGAGGGAGAGGGAGAGAAAGAAGGAGAGGAGAGTGGAAGTGAGGGTAGGGACGTTGAATGTTGGCAGCATGACTGGTAAAGGTAGAGAATTAGCTGATATGATGGAGAGAAGGAAGGTTGACATTTTGTGTGTGCAAGAGACTAGATGGAAGGGTAGTAAGGCCAGGTGTATTGGAGGGGGGTTTAAACTGTTCTACCATGGTGTGGATAGAAGGAGGAATGGAGTAGGTGTTATCCTGAAGGAAGAGTATGTGGAGTGTTTTGGAAGTGAAGAGGGTGTCAGGGAGGGTGATGAGTTTGAAGCTGGAAGTTGAAGGTGTGATAATGAATGTTGTTAGTGCTTATGCTCCACACGTTGGTTGTAAGATGAAAGAGAAGGAAAAATTCTGGAGTGAGTTAGATGAAGTGATAGAGAGTGTACCCAGGGGAGAGAGAGTGATGATTGGTGCAGATTTTAATGGTCATGTTGGTGAAGGGAACAGAGGTGATGAGGAGGTGATGGGTAGGCATGGTGTCAAGGAGAGGAATGCTGAAGGTCAGATGGTTGTAGATTTTGCAAAAAGGATGGAAATGGCTGTAGTTAATACTTATTTTAAGAAGAGGGAGGAGCACAGGGTGACGTATAAGAGTGGAGGAAGATGCTCACAGGTGGATTATATTCTTTGCAGGAGGGTCAGTTTGAAAGAGATCAGAGACTGCAAAGTAGTGACAGGGGAGAGTGTAGCTAAACAGCATAGGATGGTGGTCTGTAGGATGACCTTGGAGGTCAAGAAGAGGAGGAAAGTGAGGGCAGAGTCGAGGATCAAGTGGTGGAAGCTGAAGGAGGAGGACTGTAAGGTGGAATTCAGGCAGGAGTTAACATGGGCACTGGGAGGTGTTGAAGAGCTACCGGATTGCTGGGAAACTACTGCAGAAGTGATAAGGCAGACGGCTAGAAATGTACTTGGTGTGACATCTGGAAGGAAGAAAGAGGATAAGGAGACCTGGTGGTGGAACCAAGAAGTCCAGGAGTGTATTCAAAAGAAGAGGGAGGCAAAGAAGACATGGGACAGTCAGAGAGATGAAGAAAGTAGACGGGTGTACAAGGAGATGAACCGCAGGGCGAAGAAAGCAGTGGTGAAGGCCAAAGATAAGGTGTTTGGTGAATTGTATGAGAGGTTGGACAGTAAAGAGGGAGAAAAGGACCTTTACCGATTGGCTAGACAGAGAGACAGATCTGGGAAAGATGTGCTACAGGTCAGGGCGATTAAAGATAGAAATGGTAACGTACTCACAGGTGAACAGAGCGTGTTGAGCAGATGGAAGGAATAATTTGAGGAGCTGATGAATGAAGAAAATGAGAGAGAGAGAAGACTGCATGATGTGAGAAGAGTTAACCAGGTTGTGCAGCAAATAAACAAGATGGAAGTAAGGGCAGCGATGAAGAGGATGAAGAATGGAAAGGCTGTTGGACCAGATGACATACCAGTGGAAGCATGGAGATGTTTAGGGGAGATGGCAGTTGAGTTTCTGACCAGATTGTTTAACACAATCTTGGCAAGTGAGAAGATGCCTGAGGAGTGGAGACGAAGTGTGCTGGTACCGATCTTCAAGAATAAGGGTGATGCACAGAGCTGTAGTAACTATAGAGGGATAAAGTTGATCAGCCACACCATGAAGTTATGGGAAAGAGTAGTGGAAGCTCGGTTAAGAAAAGAGGTGAGGATCAGTGAACAGCAGTATAGTTTTATGCCGAGAAAGTGCACCACAGATGCAATGTTTGCTCTGAGGGTGTTGATGGAGAAGTACAGAGAAGGTCAGAAGGAGCTGCATTGTGCCTTTGTGGATTTGGAGAAAGCATATGACAGGGTGCCTAGAGAGGAGTTGTGGTTTTGTATGAGGAAGTCTGGTGTTACAGAGAAGTATGTGAGAGTAGTTCAGGATATGTATGATGTCAGTGGTGAGATCTGCAGTGGGAGTGACGGATGCATTTAAGGTAGATGTTGGATTACATCAAGGATCAGCACTGAGCCCATTCTTGTTTGCAATAGTAATGGACAGGTTGACGGACGAGGTTAGACAGGAGTCTCCGTGTACGATGATGTTTGCTGATGATATTGTGATCTGTAGTGAGAGTAGGGAGCAGCTTGAGGAGAACCTGGAGAGATGGAGATATGCTCTTGAGAAGAGAGGAATGAAAGTGAGTAGGGCAAAGACAGAATACATGAGTGTGAATGAAAGGGAGGAAAGTGGCGTGGTTAGGATGCAGGGAGTGGAGGTAACAAAGGTGGAGGAGTTTAAATACTTGGGATCAACAGTTCAGTGTAATGGCGAGTGTGGAAGAGAGGTGAAGAAGAGAGTGCAGGCTGGTTGGAATGGGTGGAGAAGAGTGGCTGGAGTGATTTGTGACAGACGCGTACCAGCTAGAGTAAAAGGGAAGGTTTACAGGACAGTAGTGAAACCAGCTATGTTGTATGGGTTGGAGACAGTGGCACTGACGAAAAGGCAGGAGGCGGAGCTGGAGGTGTCAGAGTTAAAGATGCTGAGATTTTCGTTGGGTGTGACGAGGATGGACAGGATTAGAAATGAGTATATTAGAGGGACAGCTCAGGTTAGACATCTTGGAGATAAAGTTAGAGAAGCAAGGTTGCGTTGGTTTGGACATGTCCAGAGAAGAGATGAGGAATATATTGGAAGGAGGATGTTGAAGATGGAGCTGCCAGGAAAGAGGAGAAGAGGAAGACCAAAGAGGAGGTTTATGGATGTGGTGAGAGAGGACATGCAGGTGGTCGGTTTGAAGCAGGAAGATGCAAAAGACAGGAAGAAATGGAGACAGTTGATCCGCTGTGGCGACCCCTAAACGGGAGCAGCCGAAAGAAAAAGAAGAAGATATACACACACACACACACACATATATATATATATATATATATATATATATATATATATAAAATGCTGTAAACAAAGAATGCTTTCAGAAATATAAATAATGATTGTTTATTTTGATCAATTTACAAAATGCAAAGTGAGCGAACAAAAGAAAAATCTAAATCAAATCAATATTTGGTGTTACTACCTTTTGCCTACTAAACAGCATTGATTCTTCTAGGTACACTTGCACACAGTCAGGGATTTTGTAGGATTATAGTCGGTGTTTGATCAACCAATTTTACCAAACATGTGCTGATGATCATCAGTGTCACACGGAGGTTGAAACACAGTCATGTTTGGAACGACCTACCAGCCGAGTTCCTTCAAAAACAGTGTGCAAGTGTACCTAGAAGAACTGATGCTGTTTTGAAGGCAAAGGATGGTCACACCAAATATTGATTTGATTTAGATTTCTCTTTTGTTCATTCACTGCATTTTGTTGATTGATGAAAATAAATGATTAACACTTCCATTTTTGAAAGCATTCTTTGTTTACAGCATTTGTTCACACCCGCCTAAAACTTTTGCACAAGACTGTATATGTGTGTGCATGTGTGTTTTGTTATATATGGACTGTTGTTTTATATCTATATATATTTTCTGTTTGTAAGGAGGAGAACGTGTCAGGTGGTTGGCTAGTGCCTTGCGTGTACGTGGTGAACCTGTGGCCTGCAAAACATTAAGGGACTGGACCAGGCTGTTCAGATCATATATCTCTGTGTTGTAAGGGGCCTGGTTGGGGGGTGGGAGAGAATACCTCAGGCTCTCAGTTACACTATAAGAGCATCCACAGCCCAAAGGCATCACACAGCTCATGGCAGGATTCTGAATTCATACTTTTTTTTTTATTTCCTCCCCATGATGGATGCTCTTTCCAAGGAGTTTCGCAGACGAACCCGCTGTGACAGCACAGGTGAGGCAGACATGAAGCAGACCACATTTCTGAGGTGAGATGACAGATAATCATTGCAGAAGATAAACAACAGAAGTTACTATTGTGAACGTATTAATGCATATTACATTAAGGCGATCTGGGTTTGTTTTGGTATCTAGTCTGGGTTACATTGGAAGTTAAGGTCGGTTTTAGGATCTAGGACTAAGGTTAAAGATGCTGTTAACTATATGTTCAAGTTAAGGATGTTGGTGGGGTATGGTAGTTAAAGTTGGTGACAGTGTTAAGACTGAAATTAAAGTTGCTGTTAGGTTTTGGATGAGGTTAAGGGTGGTGTTAGGATTTGGTTTAAGCTAAGTTAAAGCTGGTATAAATATTTAGTTAGTTTGGCTCTAACTTGGTCATGCATGTGTCCAGTTTTAAACAAAAGGGCATGATAATATGTTAGCAGTTTTTGTGTTATCAGCGCTACATTCATGTTTTGCAGATATTTAGAGATCTCAGGTTCATTCTCAGATCTCAAGTCAAGTCAAGTAGGTTTTTTATTGACATTTCAACCATATACACAGTACATAGTGAAACGAAAGCTCTAAGTTAAGCATTTCTGGCCAAGCGTAAAGGGTCTCACCTCTGCCTGTTGCTCTTTAGTTAAAGGCCAGGACATGCTTTCCAAAGGGACAGTTAGTGCCTCCCTGAAGTTCAAAACAGTTTTAAAGCTCCTTCTGCTTCCACCCCTAACATACTGACCAGGTTGCATAACTCCAGCTGGTCAGGCTTTTTATAGCTCCACACATTCATTCAGTAACTGTGATGGCAGGGTAGAATTTGACTCAGTGTGTTTACAGAGACTGTGGTTAGATGTTCTTCAAATGTGGGTTGAACCTTGCTATTAGATTTTCCCCTCCAACAAAAGAATATTGTTTCTGATGCCAAACAAAAACTGCATATCTATATATTGATGCATGTTGGTTGCTTTTGAATGTAGTCACTGTTGAAGGGTAGTCACAGGTGCAAACAGTAACAATAGTCATTAGAAAAGAAATAGACATATAAAACCAGGGCCTGTTTGGTTGTGGCAGAAGGACTGGGGTCTTTTCATGACCACTGTTAAAGGCACTAGACGTGCTACTGTAACAGGAGTTTTACCAGCAGGTGTGGTTCGACATACAGCAGCGACTCCTATAATTCCCCTTTAAAACTGATGTAAGACATTAAAAGATCTGTATACAATCTAAATATCGTGGGAATGCTGCATGATAGATGTACCTTCATTGCTCACAAGGGTAGCATTGGTGTGTTAATATGGGCTCTAAGTTCTGATCTTTTGAAAGAAGCTTTTAAATTAAGCCTAGAACTATTTGTTTGGTGGATTTATAAAATAAATCCATAATAAAAAATCCAATATGGAACATTGTTTGTGATCATGCATTGTGAACCACCGCTAGCAATGGATGGCACTTTGAGTTGACCAGTCAAAGGCTGTGTGCCTGAAAGGATGTATGTGATGAATGTCAGATGGATTGCCATGGGGTAACTTGAGATTAACACCAGTCTACTGTATACAGAGGTTTACAATTACAGCAGCACAAAAGAGTTATAGTATCAAAATCATAAATAATGTCCTTAGACCCCTGAGGGAGAAAAGCCTTTTGTGTGCCATTGGGGCAGCACAGTCTTATTACTGAAACTCTACCGAGTTATTCCAGTGAAACATACTCCCTCAAACTGCCTTCATAAGTGTGTGTTTGGTCAGAGTGACCTTGCTGTGTTCCCAGTGCCTCTTGGGATAATATGTTTGCACATTGTTGGGAGTGGTGGTGAGAGACTATGTGTAGGAGACTCAGCTGTGAACCAAGAAGTTGTGGCTACAAGCCTGGCCCAATCCTATCTCCAGCACAATTTGGGCAAGGCTCTTAACCAAAAGTAGCTTTAAGGAAGCCAGATTTCAACCAAGGTAGTTCCCATCGCAACTAGATTTTTGGTTTTTACTCTTTTTTTTCATCCCAGTCACCTCTAACCATCCCAGAAAAGTGTAAATAAAATGCAAGAAGAGCTGGCTTTGCAGCTGCTCCATAACATAATCAGAGCATGACTCGATCCATGGTGAACAAGTGGGGCTGTTTTGGGTTACATATGAACTGCATGTAAAATTGCATTGTTAGGGAGCGTGGCTTGTCAAATCATTGCTTTGGAAACTCTTCACGCATCTGGCAACCTGTTGCAGTTAACAATCTAAAATGAAAGAAAAATGATCCGAGCCAAATTCACAATACGAGGAACACAGTGATTTTTTCTAGTTTCTTTTGAACTCTTAACCTTTAACTGCCCAAGTTTCAGATTGTTTCAGACTGTTTTTCAGGGCCTGCTCATCCAAGCCTGTCTTTTCTACATCTGAATGCAAAGAAAATCAATCAATGGGTCCTCTTAAAATATGAAGGTCCACCTTAAAATATGAAATTATTTTACATTTTTGGCATTTAGCAGACGCTCTTATCCAGAGTGACTTCCATGTCCTAATCACAGGGACAGTCCCCCTCAGGGCTAAGGGTTTTGCTTAGGACCCCAATGTTGGTGGTGCTTTTGGTGGGATTTGAACCTGGTATTTCTTGGTCCATAGCAAGTACCACTAGACCACCACCACCCCTAATAATGAAGAACTTATCCATGTTCTTGTGTTTATTAGCATGCAGAAATTTCTCTGGACTGCTTGTTAGTAAGCCTGTGTAGTGTGCATTGTTCCGTGTCATTTATTCTTTTGTTATTATGTATAAAATTTAAGAATAAAACTGCTGGAGAAGCAGCTTAGTTTTTCATTTGCCGAAAATGTTTTAGTGAAAAAAAAAATTGTATTTACCACACTTTCTTCAAATACGTTTTTATTTTCTTCACATTATACATTACTCTCACCATGTTAAATACTTTTTAACATATAATAACAACTATAATTTATTTATATCTAATATAACTTAATTTACAATAGTTAACAACTAAATTACTGTATTGAAGTCTTGTACCATTTTTCTGTCTAGATCTATTTTATTTATTTTCATTTTATTTTATTATCTTACTTTTTTCTATTTTATCTTTATGTTTATGAAGATACCTTCCTCTTTCATGTGTTCATGTCTGAAGAGTGACTCAGGGATACCTTTCACTTTCGATTATACTTGTATAACTACGTATGTGACACATAAAGAATCTTAAATCTTGAATCTTGAAAAACGTATTGTTTAATAGTTGTTGCAAAATGTAAAGTGCTTTGAGCTGCATTAAAATTCCTGAAGAGTGCTCTATAAATGTCTATTATTGTTATTATTAAACCAAATGCAGAAAACAGTAGTAGACAGATAAGGTGGCTCAGAAAAAGCAGTGGCATGTTTTTTTATTATTCTGCAGTAAGCATGTGATTTTATGAATTTTTAGTTTTTGGTTTTCAGAGCCAAAGAGCCTTTTTTTTTGCCTGCAGGCATGGAGGCTATCCTTGTCATTGGGAACATCCATTGCTCTGGAAAGAGCACCTGGTATATGCATTATTTTACTTATTTTACTCATCCTCTGTGGCCTACATTCTCTTTTGTCTTATCTTATTTATATTCTTTGGTTCAGCCTCTAGCCTGGTAGTTGGCTTTAAGAATGAGTCCCTCTGTAGTGGAGTGTGATTATGCAATAGCTGGGGAGTACAGTCACAACTAAGTTACACTGGTCTTGTTTAAGAATATTAACTTTTATATTAAAATATTAATATATTAAATACATTCATATTACATCAGTTAAAGTTTAGGGATATTAAATATTAAATGTGCTCTTTTTCACCTTGTGTTATTTAAACCGTATTTACTCGTGTGTAAATCGCACTCGTGAGATATCTTGACATTTGAGATCTTGGATTACATGTAGGCAAAAATGTTAATATGCGTAAAATGACATTGTAAGATCTTTTTCTGCCATTTTTGGGAAACTGACATTGGACATTGATCACATAACTCAGAAATACTGGGATTTACGGTAAAATATGTTGTTTAGTTGTTACGTACGCGGTCACCGGTTTAGGTATTCAAAAATGGTGGCGGCATGTGAATTTCCTGGATTGAAATTTGTGAAATGAAAGTGATTTTTTGTGGATTATGTTGAATGACACTTTCAGATTTTTACAGGTACATGTAGTACTATGTATTTTACTTGATAAGAAAGCAGCAAAAACGTGTATTCAGTAATAATTTAGAGGATAATTGCCTGGAAATGTGAACGTTCACTGGCCTCTATGCGAAAGTGTCAATCACTGAAGAAATTTCCCGTGTATAAGTTGCAGATTAATTCCCCGTGTACAGGTCGCACCCCCATTTTTACAGTGGATGTTGGTACAAATTTGTGTGACTTATACATGAGAAAATACAGTATATTAATTTAAATCCTTTATATATAATATAAAGGATATATAAAGCAAACAGTCAGCAAAGGGGCAGTGGTGGCCTAGTGGTTAAGGAGTTGGCAGAGGGTCATGGGTCCGAATCTCAGTAGGTTGCCCTGAGGTACCCTTGAGCAAGGTACCGTCCCCATCACTGCTCCCTGGGGTGCTTTCAATAGCTGCCCCCTGCTACATGATGTGTAGAGGCAGAGGTTGAATTTTCTTGTGGCTCACTGTGTGCTGTGCTGTAATTCACAATGACAAAATGCTCACATTTCCAGTTAATGAAATACACTGCAGAGGTCTAATAGGCTTAAATGCATGATTGTAGCTAATTAAAAAAAATGGTGCAAGA
The DNA here is from genome assembly GCA_017165825.1 of Hepsetus odoe. Taxonomy (NCBI): domain Eukaryota; kingdom Metazoa; phylum Chordata; class Actinopteri; order Characiformes; family Hepsetidae; genus Hepsetus; species Hepsetus odoe. Next base: position 6,188,689 of record CM029385.1, on the reverse strand, counting down.
AAAATAATAAACAATGAAAACACTGAAAGCATTTTGCTGCTAATCATAATCATAATTTCATTAAAAAATAAATAGACCAGACCAAAAGTGGGCTCACAGAAAAGCTTTTTTTGGAGGAGATGATGTCCCATGTCAGAAAACACCACCAACTTGTGCTTGTTTCTGTTTACTCTTCTCTCTAAAGAACTGTGAACTTATTTTCATACCACGAAACAAGTGGTAACACTCAATCGGCAGTCAATCACTTTTGTCTGTTGTAGATACAAGCTGCCCACTCCAAGTTGATGGCTTTAGACTGCCGTAATTCAACTATTCATGCTTGAAAGTGTGAAGCTTTCTTTGTAACTATGATAGGCCATCTGGTCTGATGAGATGCTGCACTGTTTCTATATCATTTTAGTTAAACAAGTTTAACAAGAGCCGCAGTCAAGAACATCAACAGGACAGGGGTCTTAAATACCTGCACATTCATCTCCGCCTACCTGAATGATGTCTAGGATGATTATGATTCAAAGCTCCTTCGAAAGGCCACCAGGCCAACTCTTCTCCTGCAGCACACACAGTCTTCAATACACCCAAGTTCTCCTACGCCACTGCTCTGAGCTACTCGGTGGCTGCCTGCCTGAAGCCTTAATTGCCTTAAAAACCTCTCATGCCAACAAACCTAAAAATGCTCCAAGCATCTATCTTATCTAACTGCAATAAACTCCTCAAAAATGGAAAATATACGCACACACACACACACACGCACACACACACACGCACACGCACACGTGCACACACACACACACACACAATGTAAATGTAATGAAAAATCAAGGATAAAGTCAATAACATTGATTTTCTCATTACACTGGCACCTAAAGGAAGGATAGTCGGGGCAGCGTTGGCCTAGCGGTTAGGGTGTTAGCCGGAGGATCGGGGGTTCAAACCCCTTCCCAATAGGTTGCCCTGAGGTACCCTTGAGCAAGGTACCGTCCCCATCACTGCTCCCCGGGCACTTTCAATAGCTGCCCACTGCTGCACGGGTTTGAGTGTGCATGGGTTAAATGCAGAGGTCCAATTTCGTTGTGGTTCATGTGTGCTGTGCAATGACAAGGGTTGTCACTTTCACTTTAAAGCATCAGAACTTGACCAAAGAGCAATAAAGGAAGGTAACCTGGTCCGATGAACTACAGTTTATTTTGTATCATGTGAATGGCCAGCTATGTGTTTTTACTTACCTGGAAAAGTTTTGGCCTAAGGATGCACTGTGGAAAAAAGGCAAGCTGGTGGACAGGGTGTCCTGCCCTGGGCGTTAAACCTTGGGTCCAACCATTCATGTTGATGTAGATGTTACACGTTCAGCCTGTCTAATCATTGTTGCCAACCAAATATTCACCTTCACAGCTAAAGGTATTCCCCAGTTGCCACGGTCACTTTCAGCAGAGTACTACACTCTGCCACACTGCGAAAACTGTTCAGGAATTTGAGGAAAGTGACAAAGATGCCTTATTGGGTCAAAGCCGTCACAGCAACACAAGTTCTCGCACTATATTAGGCAGATGGTTTTAATGTTATGGCTGATTGGTTTGATTAATATGCATTTTAAAAAATTCAACTAAGAAATAGGCATTGAGGTCCTCAATGGGACACAAATAGACATCTAATCAAATACGACTATTGACACAATTTGTTGGAGGGTTTTTCAGAACAACCAGCTGTTTTCTGTTTTGGTTGCCATGTTTGATCAATACCTAAAAAACTCCTCCGCTCAATGGATAGGGTTAAAGAAATCATTCAGTTTGGCAGGATTTAACGCTGAAATCAAACCGTTTTTCTATATACAAAAGTGATTGAATGTAATACCAATTGAGGTGATAAAAAAGCAAATAAAAAGGAAATATCTAATGTGGTCAAAGTTCCTCAAAAATATGCTGAATAATATCCTCCGGGTTCAACTGAAAAGATTTATAGATCGCTCATGGAAGTGAAAATCACTAGAATAAAATGCTGAAGGAAACCTTTTCAACTGTTTATTTTAAAGCACACGTGGCTTTCCTGTGGCAGGAAGTCCCATGATATTCTGATAAGAAATGACTGCATGCTAAATGTCAGTGTAAATGCATGAATTCAACCGCAGTTTTAGATATTGTGTTAGACACTGAAACATGCACCACATGTTTTTCCTGTCTGAAAAAAAAGTCTCAAAGTCTACAGATTTCACCACACTCTGTAGTTCATCATTTATAGTTACAGAATAAATCAGTAACAGGTGGCTTGCACATAGAATAACCATTGCAATCATAGAACTGTCACACGTGGGGACGCTGGATTTTAAGGGTGATGCATAGGAACCATCATTTTTTTTTATATGAGAAGGCTTCTTTACACTAACATTTGATTTAAAGAGCTGTTTTTTAAAAAATTGTCACTGGACTGAAAGATTTTTAGAACAATATTTTGATGTTCTATGGCAAGACTCTTTAAACCTTTAAAGCTCTTTTCCCCACCCACCAAAACCTGCATGTCGTGAGTTTCTCATGCATAAGATTACTTACCATCAGTGGGCTGCAGTGGCCCAGTGGTTAGGTATTTGGCCCCAGGGTCAGGAGGTCATGGGTTCATATCTCAGGGTTCACATTTCAGACCAGTAGGTTGATCTGAGTCACCCTTGAGCAAGCTACCATCCCCATCACTGCTTCCTGGGTGATTTCAGTAGCTGCCCCCGCTGCACGGTGTGTATGGGTAAAAGGAGGTTGTATTTTGTTGTATCTCACTGTTTGCTGTGACGTGTTTCACTATGACAAGAATAGTTATTAAACATTTATAAAAAAATATCATATTAACCCGATTTGCTAGCTAACAGGTATGTTTCTGTTTCTCCTTAGTAGAATATTATTTTTTAATTTTGTTTCTTAATAGTTTATAGTTTGTTAACTTAAAAATTTACTATAATTTGCTTTAATTATAGATGGCCAAAGCAAATTTAATTAACAACACATTTAAACATTACAAACAACAGGCTGCTCCTGGTTCACATTCAACAGAACCATTATTCTGCTGTTTTTACAGCTCTTTTAGGAACTTTTTTTAGAAAGGATAACCAGGGTTTTTGTGTGTGTGTGTAGGTGTGTGTGTGTGTGTGTGTGTGTGTGTATGTGTGTGTGTGTGTGTGTGTGTGTGTGTGTGTATGTGTGTGTGTGTGGGTGTGTGTGTGTGTGTGTATGTGTGTGTGTGTGTGTGTGTGTGTGTATGTGTGTGTGTGTGTGTGTGTGTGTGTGTGTATGCGTGTGTGTTTGTGTGTGTGCGCGCGTGTGTGTGTGTGGGTGTGTATGTGTTAATTTGAAGTTCTGTAGCTAAACTCATAATGATAGACAAGTATAAGCTGCATGGTTGAATTTTGCAATATTCTGTTTAAACATTTGACCACTTGAACGTTGATGAATTCTCTTGATCTTTGGAGTGAAGAGTTAAAGATTCATTTTTTTGGAAACAACGTTTAACTAAATGAACATTAAGAGGGTTTTAGTGAGTTTTAAACATTATTTAAAACTGCTTCCTAAAGCAATTTGAAAATCGAGGCCAGTGGGAGAATTGAGGGCAGGATATCAGCAACATTTGACCAGCACTTCTTTCCTGGAGAAAAGCCTGAGGACAGACACCGTGTCTGATTCAGGCTTAGGCCCTCTAATCCTGTTTGTGGCCACACCCCAAGCTGCTGAGACCTCTTGAGGTAAAGAACTTTGCTGACTGCTGGCGACAATTCCAGGCCACTGCTGCCACAACTAAAGCCTGCAGCTGTACACCAAGGTGGAGCTACAAGGTAGGAGTTTCTAATAAAGTGGCCAGCACAGTGGGGGTTGTGACTAAGATGAAATATTTAGAGGAAATAATCATTTCCCACAAACATCTAGGTTCTTAGTATACGAAAGGCTTTGTAATAGAACTGCTTTGGGTTTAAAGCAGTGTTTCTTTTCACCTTGAAGAGCCAGAAATGGTCATCCAGCGACTAAAATGCATCCAAAAAAGCAGCATTAAACCCAAGTGCTCTGGCATGTGATTTAAATGAGTTAAGTAGAAATGTGCCATTGTTTCCCTGAAAATATACTTCAGTTAGAAGATGAGATACAAAACGGGAATTTGCCATTTTTAAAGAGTCCATATCCTGGAAAATCTAATCACGTTTGATGGCGCCTGATGTGAACAGGGTAATCTTTTATTGCCCAGTATGTTTAGTCAATTCATGGAAACTAAGCTGCAAATACTGCTAATTTTAATTGTCCATTTCTTATTTGATCCCAGAAAAAAAAAGTTCATATATTAACTTTTCAGACTACAGCAGTTTAGTCATGACAGTTTATAATAAAGTAACATTAAAAAGTGTTTTAAACAAGGTCATTGGAAATAGAACTCCTAAAAGGAGACTAAAAGCACTTCTTTAATTCTGAGATGTAAAGATCTTCAAAGGCCTAGATGGTTTACTAATGATCACATTGATCACAGTGTATCAAACAATTAATGCAGCATCAAAGCCAATCTACTCGAAAGGGACTTTAAAATGAGTCAAGAAATAAAGTGCCAAAGTCTAAATGAAAATATGCTTGGTCAGCGGAGGAGCTAAAGTTGCTCAAAACCCACTACAATTGTTAATGATTAGTAGATGTCCATTAAGTATTCTTTGTAACTGATAGCAACAATCACTGGAAACCCAGAGTCTCCAGACAGATAATTAGTCAGCTGTGCCATCATATTTAACTTAAGTCTCACATGGGACTTTGTGTTCTTGCTTTACTGTTCCGCTTGTCACCGTTCCAGTCAGGTCACTCCAGCAGGAGCAGGTTTGGCAGGGTTAATTGCTTTGTGTGCATGCCTGCGAAGCTGTCAGAAGAGCTAGGCTTTTGCCGGGGAACATGTCAACAGAGCAGACGGAGCTTACGCAGACCCCTCTGCTGAAGATCTGGGTGCCATGGGCTGGAGTTTCTACAAATCAAAGGAGAGGTTGTGAGTGTTGATTAGGACTTTGTCTTTTTCTGCTTAATAACAGTGTGAACTTTAACTATTACATGCATTTAAAAGCTACTGATCTAGATAATGAAACAGGGTTGTGGGGTTGTAGTAATGTGGTTATGGGCATTGCTGTTTTTCCATGTCTGGGAAAAGCAATCTCACTACTCATTACTTCACTTCTGCCCTAATATCTTAAAAGCTTTCATGGAAAGTATAAAGGAGGCAAAATCCAGCACTCATTCCAGTATTTGTTTAGAGAGAAAGAAAGTCAGTCGTAGTAAACATTATTTAATGGGCATGTTGCTCTGCCTCGGCTCTGAGCAAGACAAGCCAGGACTTGATTAAATTATGAACTACCAGAAAAGTAAAAGGTAAAAGTTAGGCATATTGATTAAACTTCTTCCTCAATAAAAGGTTCTGAAATGTCCTCAAGGGGATAAAAGTAAAAATAGACAGGACAGGAACCAAATGTGGGATACAGGACCTTTAAGAACAAGCAAAATGTTCTCTTTGTATTCTTTTGTGGGCGCTTGATCAGCATGGTCTGGCCTTCAGAGGTAATAAAAACGACTGAAAGCCCTAGGGCTGTGATGTGGGCCATCTGGCTGTCTCTTGTTTGTTGGTGAGATGACTACCGAGTGCGCCTCTGTTAGTCTTTAATCTGCCAAAAAAAAAAAATTCAAGTTTTTCATATTGTATTGCGAGACAAAATTATTAAGCCATGTTAACTGCATGATATATCTCCCTACTTTCTTTTTAAAGCTTATTATCTTACTGAGGATAACCGTAGCAATAGCAAACATGGTAGCCCAAATGGCAGGCAAATGTTTGTGCCCGAGTGATTTTTTTTTATCCTGGTGGCAAATTTGAAAAATAAGCACGGAGGCTGCTGCGAAAAAACTTTAAATACGTTTGGTGTCACTCGTATAGCAAAAAGACAGTTTCCCAGCAAAGAAGAAGATTAACACACCCAAAAAGAGGACACATACAATGCTATTGAAATGAATGATCTGGCTGAGATCAATAGGCTGAGCTCCACATGGTGTCTGTTTTGGGCTCCGGTTAGCTGCAGGGGTGCAGCTTGGGGTCAGTAGGGAATGAGCTTTCCACACAAAAGCCATTCAAATTCACTGTGGATAGGATCAGCACGTCAGAGGATGTTTAATGCTTTGTATATATTGTTTTGATCCAAATGCATTCAGTCACATGTAGTTATTATTTGTTTGTGATTGATTCAGTTCTACTCTGTGGGTCAGAAAACTTAGCTGTTTGTTTTCTGCAGTTGTACAAACACTATCATGTAATGGCAGCAAGTTCTTAAAAATGGGAAGTACTACATGTAAGAGTTGTATGTGCTAAATTTTTAACATCTACATTCTGTGGCTTTGTTTGGAATAAGTGACCACATCCTCATCGTAAGATTGTGGCTTCGATTCCCTCATCATTTGGTCGCCCTGAGGTACCTTTGAGCAAGGTACCATCCCCATCACTGCTCCCCGGGCGCTTTCAATAGCTGCCCACTGCTGCAGGGTGTTTGTGTGCATGGGTTAAACGCAGAGGTCCAATTTCGTTGTGGTTCACGTGTGCTGTGCTGTAACCTCGCAGTGACAAGGGTTGTCGCTTTCACTTTCACATCTTCTAAAACAAATTTATTGTGGCATTCTCAGCAACTTTTACTGTACAGTTTGTAATAAGGAGTTTAAAATACAGAGAAAATAAATTAAAATATGTACTTGTGCACAGATGACATATTGGGTTTTTCTTTATATATATATATATATATACACACATATATAAATAAGCAGCAATCATTTGCATTTTAAATGTGTACCCAGCTGGTGGTTTTGGTGTTGTGGGGGTTCCGGGTAATTAGAGTGTAGGAATGTTTCTCATCATTTGACACATCATATATCGATAACAGTTACTGTATTAAAGGTTCTTTCTGTTCTCTTTATGATATTCATTGTTCTGCAGCGTCTCGACCTCAGTTTACAAACTCTCCCACCATGATCGTAATGGTGGGCCTGCCTGCAAGAGGAAAGACCTACATCTCTAGGAAGCTTACACGGTACCTTAACTGGATTGGGGTTCCAACCCAAGGTGAATAGTCCTTGCAGAGATAATACTGTATAGAGTACTCAATAAAAAAATAATCTCTTCATGTGATCTGACTCTTCGCAGTCTTTAATTTGGGCCAGTACCGAAGGGAGGCAGTCAAGAGTTACAAAAACTATGAATTCTTCAGACCAGATAATGAAGAAGCCATGAAGATCCGCAGGTACTGAGCAAGATACGCTGCATTAATAAAGCTCTGTGTTTGAACAATGTCTGAACCTTTTAGATGAGTAACAGAGGTGACTCTACTGTGTGCAGGGCCTGTGTTTCAGTCGCTCTCAAGGACATCGCCAACTACTTTGCCAAGGAGCAGGGACAAGTAGCAGTGAGTAAGGGGGGCAGCTAGAACACTGACCTGCTGCTTTTCAGTGTCCAGCCAAAGATAGTTTGCATATTTTTAATTTCATAAATTCGTTCAGTTTTCCCCAAAAATGGTTGATCTTTAAAACTTCATCAGAGGTCAATCAAAGTGAACCTCCAACACCAATCATAAACTGGCTAATCAGTTACATGTAGAATAGGGAGAAATATGATTTTATTATTGATTTTGGGTTTCAGAAGTCAACACTAAGAACACCTGCAGTCATGAGTCGTATTTAAAGATTAGTAAAGTATTAATCCTATTTTAAAGGGACATTCAAACCAAAATTTAAAATGTTTCATCATTGATATATGTTGTAGAGATGCTCTCCCACCATTTATATAAGTGCTGTTATAGTACCATAAGCAATATTTAAAACCTCCTTCCGATTATTTGGTGGATAGAAAGTAGGAAAGACTTGTACTTTGGGGCGAACAACTGGAGAGGTGGGCTGTTTTACCTTTATTCAGTTATGCTAGCTGGTGAAATGATTCCTTTAAGCCTTTTTCACAGTAAACACTGAAACGCAACTAAATGGCACTTTTCAGAGGACCTCTCAGTTCAGCACTGACCTTTAAGATTATAATAAACAGCTGAAGAGTCAGTTTCCATTCTAATAAATGAGTTGGCCAATAGGGGCCTGTAGAAAGGGGTTAAAAGAGGAAAAAAACTGAGGTTAGAACTAGCACCATTAGTGTCTGGATCAATGGAAGTCAGGATTAGTTGAGCACCATAGGGATTCTAAAGGATCGCAGGGTATTTTTTAAAATGCCTGCTGGGTATTGTATTGGGAGAACCCTAAAGGACAAGAGGGCTGTTCAGCAGAATACTAAATAAGACTAGATTAAAGCTAGGTTAGAGTCTTATTGTCCCTTTAAATAATATGATCTCAAAATAAAACAAACTCTATTAATAACACTTCACTTCACATAACAGGTTAGGTCTCATTTTAATGTGGATGCTTGGCAAACAAAAAGTTAACCATGAGTGACAAAGCTGTCTCGCCTGTGTTGGACACGTTTTGCAGGTATTTGATGCCACTAACACCACCAAAGAGAGGAGAGGGGTCATCCTCACCTTTGCCAAAGAGAAGGGCTACAAGGCAGGTGCAGGGCTTTGAATCATCCCATATCGTCTTTTTAATCTTTCAGTACCTATTTTCATCAGTTATTCTGATGAGCAGGGATGTTTTCGAAATGTGTCTTGGTTGCAGCAATAACGGAATAACTGTTTTCAGGTGTTTTTCATTGAGTCAGTGTGCGATGACCCTGATATAATTGAGGCGAACATAATGGTAAGGAATCTTGTAAGAAAGCTTAAAGTTCAAATATTTCTCAGGGCAACCGCCCCCTTTCCACCAACCCCTCAAAAACAATTGTCATTTGGTGTGCCTTGACAGGAAGTAAAACTAAGCAGCCCAGACTATAAAGACTGTGACAAAGAAGAGGCACTGGAGGACTTTCTGAAACGTATTGAATGCTACAAAACAACATATATACCCCTGGATGAAGAGAAGGACAGGTATTGTAATGAGGCGCAGCAAGGATATAACATGATTAGGGCTATATTAAACATTAGACACAGCCCAGGAAATGATGGAAATAGCATCAAAAGCATGAAACATAAACTTGCTATTGCCTTCTTTTGGAGACTCTTGTGGCTTAAAGCTCAAAAAAGAGACCTGTGAACACCAAATAAGTACAGATGTTGTCAAATCACAGAATCAGACCATTATTAAAGCCTGTTACCTGTCACAATCTCAGGCCTAGCCAGGGACGTGGGCTTGCTTGAGCCTCTCACACCCTCACACAGCGAAAGGCAGAGAAGCACACTGGCCAGGTTATCAGTCTATGGCAGGAATATTAGTGTAATACCGATTTCAGAGTATTAATGCCATTAAAATCTATCCAAATGCCACTAAACTGCATGAAAGTGAGGGAATTTAGCTCAGTGTCAATTCTGCCATTGTTCAGAAACATGCAAAAATATGAAGCCAAATGCCTCATTGCAGAGTGGTGATCAAAGGACTAAAGCCTGTGTGCTCTGTCTTTCAGTCCCTTACATTGCCATGAGTAATGTGAGACTTACTTAGCATAACTGTAGGCTGTTTCTTTGTAACTACAATGAATCTGGTTAAATGTTTATATAAAACAGTGCATTCAAAGGCAAAAGAACTCAGCAAGATGAAAAGGGCAATCTCCTTTGACATTTGTAATGATTAACGAGGCTATTAAAAGGATATGTGCTTTGTTGTCATAGAAATGAAGTAAAAGTATGCCAAAATACTGGAAGGCATAAATAAGTAAAACAATACTTAAGTACAGTTACTCAAGTATTTCCCACCTCGTATCGCCACAGGTAGAAACCCTTCCTGGTGTTTCTTTCAGTGGTCCTTACATTATGAGAACATTTCATTATGAATGTAGAAACAGAAATTCTCCAAAATGAGTCACTGTTCTCTTTACTTTAACATTGCGATGTAGTTTAAGAACTCACCATGACTCACTATAAAAAATTATAATTTTGTTTTTACAACAAACACTGATATTTTTTTATAACCTTTCTTCTTCTGTGTACTTTTTCTGTATTTTCACTTCTTCACCCTGTGTGCTTTGTAGGCATCTGTCCTACATCAAAATCTTCAATGTGGGCTCCAGATATTTGGTGAACCTGGTTCAAGATCACATCCAGAGCCGCATAGTGTACTACCTCATGAACATCCATGTCACTCCGCGCTCCATCTACCTCAGCAGGCATGGTGAGAGTGAGCTCAACCTGCTGGGGCGCATTGGAGGAGACTCAGGCCTCTCCCTGCAGGGATATAAGGTGAGATGTTTTTTGAGGCTTGGCAGTGGAGACTCATTATTGGGTGGCCTAGTGTTTAGATTGCCCTGAGGTACTTTGAGCAAGATATTGTTCCTGTTGGATTCTCCGATTGAGAACCGAGGTTCGAGGAGTCAGTGATGAGGCGAAGAGGTTTTAAGCTATATCCAAGTTTATTAACAGAGTTCTTGCAAGATGTTCAAAAGACTGGTCAGTGTTCCTCTCTATGTTGAATCCTTTCTCTCTCTAACTTGCACAGTTCAGAGTGTGCCTTTTTATCTGTCTCCGGGAGCTCCAAGGCCTCCGGTGGAGACACCTAATCTAAGACTATGACCTTGTTTGGGTGTTTTTGTGCAAAGAAAGTGTTACTCAGAAGAGAACATAGAAAAATAGAGATGCAGTCAAAAATATATAGGTTAAAGGTAAATACTACCTGGGGAAGGGATTTACTACAATCAACCTACAATCCGTCACTCCCCCCTGTGATTCTATGTTAACCCATTGAATCAACATTAAATCAACATTAAATCATTAAATGAACATTAATTGAATCGAATTAAAACAAAGACCCTGATCATCATGCTAAATATTCAAAATCAAACTGTGATTAATGATTGAACCATAATCATACCATCATCATCATGTATCACTAAAAGTAATGATTAATTGTTTCTACATCTGGAGACAGAGAGACTACATTGACATGTGCAGTCTTACATGTCCTGGAAACAAAACATAAAACAATCTTGATTATCAGGAGAATCAGAGTAATCGACCACATGAGTACAACCAAACCTTGAAGAATATGAGTGGTCAGAACCCCAAACGTTCTGGTGAACCATCTGAAGAGGTCAGCTGAAGCTGTAGAGGCGGTGTGCATAACTTTAACAGCACAAGTTCCACCTTTTTCAGCAGCAAGACGTCAAGAGCCAACCTGTTCTGTGGAGTCTTGTGTCTCATGTCAATTAGTTCATAAATAATTTTGATCTAAAGCACGCGTTGTATCATTATTAACATCTTCCATTACTCTCACTACTTCTCTAATTTCATCTAAAGCTACTGTCGTTCCATAATTAGGAAAAAGAGCTGAAAAGAATCTTTTAGCAGGTTGTGCTTCAAGTTCATGAGAATGAAATAAATCCAGTTTTTGTAAATGATTTAGTCTAAAAGCTGGTATGATGTAAGCTGTATAACATGTACCTGACCATCGTTCAGGCAGATAACTGTAAGCTATGTTACCACAAACGTACACGGTCCCGTTCACAGAGGGAGCGTCATCTGAAAAATATGCAGTTTTGAAAATCAAGGTAAACCGTACAGAATGATCGTTCAGATGTACTATGACCGACGGTACATCAGGTGTGATGGTCAAATGACATACACTAGTACCTAAATAAGGCCCAGAACCATTATTACTCCAACATAGATTTCCTTTGGGTGTGTACACTAACTTTATGGGTGTATCTGGTTTAGTTATTGGTCTTACGTGGTGATTAGCAGTTACGACTGTCTCATTACCCAAATCCTCACGTTTCAGAAAAGGCAGGTGCCGTCGTGATCAGTGATGGCGAGGGGAACTTAATTTGTGGGAATATTTCCGCACCATGTGGAATTAGGCCACAGATCCAACAATCTGACTTGTTAAACACTTTTGCAGAACCATGTGCTGCGGCTATAAAGGTGTTTCCCCTTAAACCGTCATCGTGACCAACCACTAGGGCAACCTGTAAACACAAACACAAGAGAAGGTTAAACATCATGGTTTT
>CM029385.1:5810169-6171723 GCA_017165825.1 Hepsetus odoe | reverse complement strand
ATTGTTAGAATATAATATGAATATACTTTAACTATATATATGAGCTATAGAAAGAGCCCATAGTGCGTTGGAGCATATATATATATATATATATATATATATGCTCCAACGCACTATGGGCTCTTTCTATAGCTCATATATATAGTTAAAGTATATTCATATTATATTCTAACAATATAAAATGAAATAATATTTAAAAGCTTTATTTAAAATTTTATGGCTCTCACAGTTGTCAGTAGATTTTGGAGAAGTTGTGTCAGTAGCTACCTTAAATTACTGTGGCCTACTGTTGGAGTAGATGCCATGGATGAATGAATTATAAAAGGGCTGAACTTTATGGGTTAAAATCTTGTGAATCCTTCTGCGCTTGTACTGATGGCAAGACTCTGTGAAATTTCCAGCAGCCCACACAGAGAACAACAACAACCCCCGTAACATTCATCCTGAGACGCTGAGGAGAGCGTAGTCATACATGGGCTTTGGGGCACTAACATCTCCTCCGCCTTCTCAACTCCCTCCCTGGTCTCGGAACAACCTTGATGGCTTAAGTGGAAGGGAGGGGTCTGAGTAACTCTTGCAAAAGCAGCTCTCTGTCCTAAAAAGCAGCACATGTGGCTAGAATGAGGTTAGAAACAGAAGACTGAAGGAAGGGCTGGACTACCAGAGCCTTTAATTGACCTGAATGCAGAGAGACAACATCAGTAAAAATGAGTTTTAATCTTGTTGGGATTACACTAACTCTGCTGGTGACCATAAGCATTGGATGTGTGATGGGAAATGAAGAGCAAAGTACCTCTCTCAAGGTGAGTGGAGACTGAAAAATGAAGAAGGGATGCTCTAGGAGAGTCACTTTTGGTTTCATAAAGAACCTGTAAGTAAATGTAACAATTTTTTAATTTTATTTAAAACAATGATTATTGTAAAATAATTATGCTGCATTTTTGCAGAGCAAAATATTTGCTTTTAAGTGTTTTCAAGCTAAATTTTTTGCATCTTTAATTTCAGGGGTTTTTTTTCTCTCTGAGAAGACTCTCAGAACTTTAAGAAGAAAAAGATTTACCTGCTGGATTGTAAACATCTGGGTGTGAACTAGTACACTCGGTCTCGGTCAGTCTCGGTCAGAAAGACAAACGTGTTGGTTTCCATTCTTCGTGAGGCTTTGTTCTGGCAGAGTGTTGTGTAGTGTTGATAAAATCTAAAAACATGCTTGTTGTCAAATTGATACTGAGAAAATACATAAGCTGTACATTATGAAGAACTGTCTTTGCTTTTGTCTTTACATTACTGCAAGCAATTGCACAGTGAAGCATATAAACAGACCAATAATCAATAACAACAATACTCAAAGAATAGTTCTTCTTTTCATTGCTTTCACTTTTTTCATCTACCCATTGCACAAAGAAAAAAAGAAACACGGTATAATGTGCTAAGTGTGCAAAAGTGATTTTCTAAAGAATGCCTTACTAGTGCCAGCACAGGCGAAGCACACACTCAAAGAGACCCCTTGGATGGTCTGTTTACGGTGTATTTACAGCATCCCTCCAGGATGTGTGGTAATATATTGACACAGCTATGATCTGTTTGCAAAAGTTAACATATGATACCCCTCACTGGCCCTCTGTGTACAGTACTGACATTTAGTTCCATTTGCAGCCATTCTGTGAATGGCTTTGATTCAGGCTATTTCAGTGTGACATCAAGCAGCCTCACACACTGGCATCTAAGAGCAACTGGCCCATCTTTACATCATGCTGTTTTCTTATAATAAAGTTATCATATTGTGTTGATGCTTAAAGAAAATAGGTATTCTCTGTTAAAGTGCCAGTGTGGTTCCACTTAGCCTTTAATATAGATGAAATGTTTTCCAGACACTTAAATTAGATCTCACTTTCATTCATACTTGTGCCAATCTAAAAAAGAAAAACCCCACTGTATAATTCAATGTGGTATAAACACTCAAAGTGTGGGATTTTGTCATGACTTTGACTCTGATAGAAGCGGTTCCTATAGAAACATTTGTGCTAACTCAGGCTTATTGCAAGCGTGAACCATCCTATTTTCATTCCATGATGTTGTTTCTTCTCTAGAGACTGAGACGTCAGAGCAGCACGGCTAAACCAGCCGTAAGTATATCATTTACACAGATATGTTTTTATTGCTGAAACTCCTGAGACAAGTTTTCCATGGTGCACTCTGACTTGGTGAGGCACAAGAGTGTGGTTACTGTTGAAAACATGCAACCCATGTGGTCTTTGTAATTTTTACAATATGTGGGTCAGTCCTGCCAGGGATTTTAGGCCTTGAGCACTTAAGAACCTTCAAGCTTCGATGGAGTTAAATGATCACTGACAATGCAGGGTGTTTCCCTCTGGAACACAATAGTAATGACTAATAATCATAAAGCTCATTTAAATTCTTCTATCCCAGAGTGCTGCACGTGACTGCAAATGCTTTCTTGGGGCAGCAACAGGCATATACTTTTAGAAGCAAAACTCTTGCTAGACCAAATATTCACTTACTGAGCGTTTTAAATTGTAAACTTGTGGAGTCCCACAGCTTTAGTAACAGCTTTGACTGTTTCAGTGCCTATAATTCTCGCCTCTTGCGAAATTTCTTTTGTTTGCACCATATTGTGCTGTTTGTCATGAAATTTTAGTTTACTTCATGATGTGCAAGACGTACTATTAAGTGATGTTTGACCTTAGTAGGGATGGCACCAATCAAGCCTGGCTTTGTCTGATGTAATTAACTAAGGAATACAAAAAAGGCTGCTGGGTTGGGGTAAACTTTTCCCTTCAGTAGACTGAAATGAAACACAAAGCATTTTGTGTTTACTCAAGTTGTCTTTGCCTTAAGATGGAAAACAATTCAGTGTGACAAATGTGCAAAAATGGGATCAATACTTTCTCACAGCATGTGGTCTCACATTTGCAGATATAAAAGAGCTTTCATTTTGTGATAATGACAGTTCAGGATAGTAGTGAAACCAACAATGTTGTACGGACTGGAGATGATAGAACTGACAAAAAGACAGGAGGTGGAGCTGGAGGTGTCAGAGTTAAAGATGCTGAGATGTTTGTTGGGTGTGATGAGGATGGACAGGATTAGAAATGAGTATATTAGAGGGACTGCTCAGGAAAGAGGAAAAGAGGAAGACCGAAGAGGAGGTTTATGGATGTGGTTCCAGGAAGAAATGGAAACAAATGATCCATGGCGACCCCTAAACGGGAGCAGCCAAAAGAAGAGGTAGAAGAAGAGGTTTTAGAGGTTACATGAGACAGAGCTCATTTAGTCTATAGAATATTTAGTCTAGAGCATGGCAAGGGATTTGCTTTTTTAGATTTTCTTCTGTTGTCTGGGTGGGTTATTGACAGTCTACACAAAGGAATCAGAATAGTTCTGGCGGGGTGTTGTGTGCATGATGACATCCTCACAAAGATCAGAAGACATTTATATTAGTTTCCTTTTACCCCGTTAAATTAGGCTGTTTTTCTGTCTATGCCTTTAAGATAGGGGCAGTGGTGGCCTAGTGGTTAGGGAGTTGCCCCGGATCGGAAGATTGTGGGTTGGATTTCCTTACCAGTCCTGAGGTACCCTTGATATGGGCCCTTTGAAGAATTGAGCTTAAAATGACCATCCATCCATCCATTACCTTCCGCTTGTCCCAAACGGGCTTAAAATGACCAGTGGGATGAACTTTAATGCCAAATATTTTGCATTTCAGGTTGTCTTTAAGTTGGTTTGTTGTATTCTCTATTAATATATTACTTATGAATTTGCGCCTCAAGCATAATAAACATTTAGGAAACTGAAATAGTGAAAATAGTAAACAGTGCACCACTATGACTATATGATTAAAAGAAAATTAAAAATGCTTCTCTGTTCCAGTGACACATTTATAAACAGCACAGTTCATGAATTAATGCAATGAGTAAAACATATGCAATCAAGTATTTTAATTACTGGTGATACCAGTTATAATTATCCTTCTTCAAGAGAACTTATTCTCTAATAGATAGCCTGGCATCAGCTGCCAGACCAATGTGGTCTGAGTGAGGGCCAAGCAAACTGAGGGTGAACTATTCCCTCCAATGTGGGCTGCTGTCTAAACTCAGGACTGGCTTAGCTGACGGCCCGGGGAAAAGCCAACTGCAAAGTTCTTGCATCCCAATAATTGGGTTGGCGGTGGTCTAGTGGTAGGATACTCGTCTACAGACCAAGAGGTCGCAGTTTCGACTTCCACCTCCAGCACTACAATCATTGGGTTCCTGACCAAACCCCTTAACCCCAATTTACTCCAGGGAGATTGTCCCTGTAATTAGGAATTGGAAGTCACTCTGGATAAGAGCATCAGCTAAATGCTGTAAATGTAAATAACCTCCGGGATTTGAGTACCATCTTAGACAGAACTATTATATTACGAGAAGCCTACAACTCTTTCAGGGGGCTTACTGGTCACTGGCCTTCTCAAAATGAAAAGGCCACTCAATCCTAGACCAAAGCCACATAAAGAAAGTCTAGGATAGTGAAACTACATTTTAAGGTTTGTAAACAGCAGGGATGATGCAGCAATCAGAAACACAACTGTTTTTTGTTTTTTTCTCACATAAAAGGCAAAACCACCAGCACAGTTCGATTTAAAGCTGAATTCATTTTGTCCATGTGTTGGGTTTTAAATTGCTATTGAATTTTTGCTTGATAATACATAATGGAATTGAACCAATTAGTCTTCAATTCATTTTCGGCTGTATAACATGCCAACTATATTACAAAAGATGAAAGCAGTGCAAACCGCAACATCATTCCCTTTTTTACTTTGTCAGTTGATCTATTGATGTGTCTAGAAGTTTATTAACACTTTCTTAGTAAATTAGTTGGCTGAAAATGAACGACACTGTTTATCATTTGCTATTGAGTTTTGATGCCTGTTGCTATGGTGATAATGTCTTTTTTTCATGTCTTTTAAGTTGTACACTGAATGCTGCTTTCATAATATTCAGTAGGAATACAGGCTTGAACAACTATTCTGTGACACTCACTGTTCAAATGAACCGTTTTTCTTACATCTTTATCATTTAGACTTTCTTTTTGTTCTGTGTTATTTTCTCAATCCTGTATGTCCTTCTGACATCCATAATGCCCCTAGCTGAAGATCACAGACTACCATGTGCGATGCACCGTCATTTCCCGCTATGCTCTCACAACTGTGGAGAGTACGGTGTGGAATCAGCTCCATCTCACCAAGGAGGCAGCCTTTGAGGTAGACCTGCCTCCCTCTGCCTTCATTTCCAACTTTACCATGTGAGTGAAGAATTGCCCATTTGATTCATCCACTTAATTTTGCTAACTTACCAAATGTGTATCTTAAATGTGTATGATAAACCTTCACTTTTTGCCTGATCATGTAATGTAACTGTATAAGCACTGGCCATAACATCAGTAGATCACAAATTTTTGACTCATGGTGATGCCATAACTCTGTGCCCTGCAGTTCAAGATAGCGTTATTAACAAAGCTCTCTCTCGGGAGGTAGGACAGTCCTCCCTCTCCTCTCAGCTTTATGCCTGTTATCATAGCAAATGTTCCAGTTGGGGTTCTTCTCCAAGATTGCTGAGGTGTCCACAAGAACTGGATACGTCAAAACATGACTTTACAGAGCTGTGGTTTAGTGTAAACCAAAAGGGCATAGTGAAGCTCATACCAGAGCAACTAACTCATTCGTCGTCATTGACACTTTATGGAAAAAGACGAATGGGTGGATCAGAACAAGTACATTCTCTTATGACAACAGTATTCCTTAACAACAGTGACCTCTTTCAGCAGTATATTATGACTCAGTTTAGGAATGGGTTGATGAACATGACAAAGAGTCAAGATGTTGGCTTGCTCTCCAAGATCCCCAGATTTTAATGCAGTCAAATAGCTGTGGGATGTGTTGGACAAGCTAGTCTGATACATGTAGCATCAGGATCAGGATACAGGATCTGTTGTCAAAGTGCCAGAAAGGTTTAAAAAGCTGACATCTGACCATCATTAAAGAGGCTCTGAAATAGCAGGAATGATGCAAATGGCTACACTATGGTTGCCACTCTGCAGTTTTATATTTAGGTGTCATTGCTAGTGTAGGTTTAATTATGACAACTAAAGCCAACACATTTGGAACTCTGCCCAAGATCAGAAGGTTGTGGGTTTGAATCTCAGACCATTACTCCCTGGTGCAGCCCACTGCTGCAAAGTGCGTGTTTGCATTAAATACAGAGGATGCATTTTCTTATAGTTTACTTTGTGCTTTGCTTGGTGCTCACAATGGCAAATGGTCACTTTCACTTCACTTCTCACTTCACTTCCTGGCTGAACAGCATAGGTCAATCACAATGATCTGAGTGCTTTGACCAGAATAATCTGCTTTGTGTGACGTGTCAGGGTGTAATTGCAGTAATGGTGTATTCATTGGGAAGAATCACCTACAGATTAATAAAAAAACATATTGCAAGGAAATAGGGGGGGTTGGGGGGGGGGGTGCTTCATTCCAGGCAGGCCAGTAAGAGGTGCAATCCAGAAATATAACATCTGAGGACTTCTTTGAGGAATTTGAGCTCTACTGAAAAAAGGAGACATATGTGAGTGTGAGCTTAGTGCCTGAAGACCACTTTTCCTTTAAAAAGTATGCACAGTGCAAATAAGATACCCACAAATAAGAAAACGGCAGCCTGGCAAAGCAGCCAGGAGCTGGATTTGGGGACGGAAGTGGTTGAAGAATGAGGGAACTTTCGGTGTCGATGAATAGCAGGCTTTGTAGCGAGAAGTCAGAGAGTTAATAGAGAAAATGACATGAGCTGGCCGTGTACCCCCTCCTTTTTCTGGCCCACTGGAGTTTACCAAGGCACGTGTCCAATGTACACACACACACACACACACACACACACACACACACACACACACACACACACACATACACACACACATTTATACAGTAAATGCAATACACTCTCACAAATGCATAGGCTCTAAAGTTGTAGTTGAAAGCCAGTCAAGCACATTCGTAGACGCATACAATGTCTCTCACGTACTCCCTCAAACAAACCAGCATATGTTCACATACATACCTACGACGTCCGCTTGTGGTCGAGCCAGATATATTTGTGCCTTTAGTGTGGTACCATTAAGCAGCCCATAACTGAAAGCCTGTGTTCATCCCATCACCCCTGCACAGTCCTCTTATATAGCACACATACAGCGGCCTCTATTTTCCACTGGCTGTTAAACTCCCCATTCAACCCTGCTCTGCTCTAAACAAGCTCTGTTTCAGATCTGCCAGTTTATTTTGGTGGGTCTTTGTTGATTTTTATTTAAATATGTTTGGTTAAAAGGTCAGTCTTAAATTTAGCTCCTTTGCCCCATGCTTTGCCACAAAAAGAATACATAGCCTGCATAAAGGGTTTGGTGAAATGTTGGTGTGTGAGGTAACAGGGTGTGTATATGTGCATACAGTAATCAAGGTCTTCCAGTAATCATGTTTTTTGAGGGAAATGACTGAATGCTCACCTCTCTGTTGACCCTTGTTCCTGTTTGCATGTTTTTGAGAGTACTTCATGGATAAACAACTTGAGGGAGGCAGGCACTTTTCCTTTTTTCAGTCTTTTAGCCAGAGTTTGAAATAAAGCTCTTATGTTTAAGTTGCATATTTAAAGTAATATTCTGCAAGTATGCTACCAACTATTATCATTTCCTTACCATAAATGCTGATGAATTAATGGAACAGTGAAAGAAAATGTGTCTCCTTTGACAGGATGTCTCCCCCTGTTAAACAATATCAGCAGTGTAGGGCTGATTGATTTGGTGGAAATCTTATTGCACTTTTGGTGCACCCTTTTTTTAAACTAAAAGTAAATAATTGTCTGGACCGAAAGGTTTGAATCATTAGATTTTATTAAACTCCCACAATTAGAACTTGTCAGCTGAATAATGTAAGACATGTTTAATTGTTCAGTCCTATAAAACTAGGATAATTAATTTTATTTGGCACCAACGAAACTTCATTGGACAGCTCAACACACTTGGAGAACACCAACAGCCAATTTTGTTACATCAGCTGGCATATTTCCGTGTTGGCTAGAATTGCACTATGCGACGGGGAGAGGAAGATAAACCTTACCATCCCAGAGAGAGACAATTATGCTTTCTCTGACTCCCAGCCACTGATAGTTCTGGCATCATTTGGAAAGGAACTTATGATCTGCCAATGACAGGGTCACTAATTATGCCTCTGGAGACCCCAATATTGCTATATATTAATCCCATTTTCTCCTAATAACCTCTCAGCAAGTCTAATCATAAGGTGTATGTGGCTGAAGTGAAAGAAAGAGCTGCTGCCAGAAAGATCTATGACACTGCCAAAAAACAGGGGAAAACAGCAGGACTTGTTGCCACCAAGTAAGTCCAAAAACATGTTTGATAGCTTCTCTTTTGGGATAAGGGTGTTTTGCTTTTGCCACTGACTGAGTGAGAAGACATCCACTTAAAACCGCTCTAAAGCCCACTTTTTTAAAAACTTTGCCACATTAACTGATACAAAAATAAGGCTGAAACAGACCAAAAAGTCAGCACATCAAAGCTTTGACTTTGGATATTTTAATCTAGCACCAGTGCTTTTAGAATTCTGAAATAATATCAATATTTATACATAAATAATATTAATAACATTGATCTTGCAATTATGCTGTGCCTTTGGTTCAAAGGGAGCGAGAGATTGAGAAGTTCAGAGTGGCTGTCAGTGTTCCTCCAAGAACCCAAATGTCCTTCTCCCTGACTTACGAGGAGCTCCTGACACGCCGACTTGGTCGGTATGAGCTGGCTTTTGGCCTGAGACCAGGACAGCCAGTGCAGAACCTCTCTGTGGATGTTACGATAGCAGAGAAGACAGGAATCAGCTTCATCCAAGCCCTCCCACTCAGGACCAGCCGGTTGCTCACCAACACTGTCCCAGGTGTAGTTCAAAGACAGCTGTTTCCTAATTATGGGTGCCACCTGAATTTGGAAAGTCCATAAGTTTCTTGTACCACACTTTTCTCAGCTCTCAGGTTCTCTGTCATCCAAATCAGATTAACCACAGAGACCAATGTAGCTAATTCTGGGCCTAAGATTTAGCAAGCCAGTTCTCCAAAAGACCTTCAAAGTGTAGACCAAGCAGAATCTGAAACTGTTTGTACATGTTCACAGCTAAGGCAGGGGCTCCCCCTTCCACTCAGGTGCAGCAGAACCCACGCTGTGCTCATGTTCTTTACAGCCCCAACCTGCAACAGCAAAAGAGCATCTCCCCCAAAGGGCTCAATGCCGACTTTGTTATCCAATATGATGTGGAACTGAAAGATCTCATCGGAGACATTCAGGTTACTCTCCCTTTACTTAAATCCCAATGACACATTATGCTGTAACCAGACAAAGTATCTATTCAAGGTCTTTCTGGTTCTTCCTTTCAGGTGCATGATGGCCACTTTGTTCATTACTTTGCCCCACAAGGTCTGCCAGTAGTTCCTAAAGATGTCATTTTTGCTATTGATGTCAGTGGCTCCATGATCGGCACAAAGATCAAGCAGGTACCAAAGAATAATAGCAAACAGGAGTTATAAAAAGTATTTCTTAAAATACAGTAAAAGCAGCCATTAATGACCAGTTTTCAGTTTCAGGAAAAAAGCAGAAACTACATATTTAAATGAAAATCACACAGTTTTTTGACTCCAAGAAAGTGATATGTTGCATGCTTCTTTAAAAAAATCCAAAGTTCTGTCTTAGACATTTGCTGCCTTTTCGGGTTAATCCCAAACAAGTTAAGGGACGCTGATATGTAGATTTGTGAGGTGCAGCGTTGATAAGTATGCCTTGATCTCAACAGCATGCTGGATGTCACCTTGTTTTAGAGTGTATAAAGAATATGACTGATGGCATTAAAAAATTTGTCTTGTCCTTCACTGTCCTTAACTAGAAGTTGTATACATTTCAAATGTATGTATTATGTCACTTCCAAACCCTAAAATTTAGATTCTTTGTTTATTTCCTTTCTTTAGTTATGGCTCTCTGGCAGCTCAGATTTATTTCACACTCATAGAGTCATCTTCTCACAGAAGGATGGGCACCTGTGGATTTTTCAGATCTAAAGCAAAGTGGAGCTTAGCTTTCTCTCTTGTCTCAAGTGTTGATGTTTCTTTTAATCAGTTAATTATTTTGATAGCGACAGTTCAGGACCAGTGAGACCAGCTATGCTGTATGGGCTGGAGTTGGTGGCACTGATGAAAAGACAGGAGGTGGAGCTGTAGGTGTCAGAGTTAATGATGCTGGGATTTTCATTGGATTTGAACGAGAGCAGCTAAAAGAAGGAGAGGTTTTAAGAGGTTACATGAGACAGAAAAAGCAGCTGAGATGAGTGAGGATAGTTGCGTGTGAGCATTAATGTTTAGAATAACAATGCCAATGAGCTGTAACTGGTCAGGTTTGAAACTGTTGGGATGGAAGAGCTACAGTGGCAGTGCAAACGTGGTGGAAAAATTAAGAGTTTGTAAAATAAAAGACTGCTATATCTGACCCTGAAAACTGAATATGGGATGGTATGGGTTGGATTTTAGGTCAGTGAACAGAGATCTTAGATCTTCACTTCTGCTTTGACACAGACTAAGGCTGCCATGTCCACTATCCTGGGTGACCTTCGTGAAGGTGACTACTTCAATATCATCACATTTTCGGATAAGGTGCAAACCTGGAAGAAGGGTCGAACTGTGCAGGCCACAAAGCAGAACATACGGGATGCAAAGGAGTTTGTCAGGAAAACTGTCGCAGAAGGCTGTAGGTGTCTTCATAACTTTTGTGTCCCTTTTTCATTATATTCAACAAATATTCTTATGAAGTTATTCAGGTTATTCTCAGTTATTCTCTCCATTTCATCTCTTCAGGGACAAACATCAATGCAGCTCTCCTTTCTGCAGCCCAGTTGGTCAATCCTTCCTCATCCTCACATTCATCATCCCGACATGTTCCAATGATCATCTTCCTTACAGATGGGGAGGCCACCATTGGAGTGACTGCGCAAGACATCATTCTGAGTAATGCACAGAATGCCCTGGGCTCTGTTTCCCTGTTCTGCCTGGCATTTGGAGATGACGCAGATTTCCCTCTACTCAAACGTTTGGCCTTGGAGAACCGCGGCATAGCACGCATGGTAGGGAGTAATAAACCCCTTTTCTTCCTGACGTATACAAATTACAACTGGAACCACCAGAAAAGGTCAACTATAAAAAAAACTTAGATACTTAGAAACTGGAGCTGTTCTTTTTCCAGCGCTCCAAAACTGAAGGGTCTAGTTTTTGATTCTTGATATTTGTACCACCAGGAAGCATCATATTTTCATACTAAGAGCAGTTTGATGCTGCTTGCTGCTTAACTGTGTGTACATTTGTCATCATTTGTCGACATTTATGTGCGTGTGAAAGGGTATATGAAATAATTTCCTGTCGGTATAACTAGTGTTCCATAACATGCAAGATAGTAGAAGTAATACTAATGGTTTCTTTTCTAAAAAGAGAAAAATTCCTTGATTCTACATCTAAATGTGTGTTTAAATGCACCACAACACTTGCAAATGCAACTGTGTGAATACATAACAAGGCAGTTTTTCATTTTATGGAACTTAATCTAACTAGCAAGTATTTCTTATAGTAGTGATGGTTGTCTTAAGTGAAAGTGACTATTTGCATCATTGTGAAAGGTAGCACAGCACAACACAACGAATTTCACAACGAAACTCACCGTGCAGCAGTGGGCAGCTATTGAAAGCACCCGTGGATCAGTGATGGGGACAGTACCTTGCTCAAGAGTACCTCAGGGCAACCTACTGGTGAGGGAATCAATCCCACAATCTTCCAATCAGGGGCAACTCCCTAACCACTAGGCCACTGCTGCCCCTGGTGGTGGACAATGAACAGGAACTAGAATCGAGTGTCCCGTTGGATCTCCTCTGTGATACGTCTTGTATTTGACTGTGCAGTATAGTGCAGGCAAAAGACTAAAAGATGATCAGCACCAAATAAGTGCCTAACTTTCCTTTGTTCCTTTGCTTGTTTTCTTAGGTGTATGAAGATGCAGACGCTGCACTCCAGTTAAAGGGTTTCTATGATGAGGTGGCCAGTCCATTGCTGTCAGACATCCAGCTGTCCTATTTGGATAACCAGGCCTATGATGTCACGCGCACTCTCTTCCCCACCTACTTCCAAGGTTCTGAGCTGGTAGTCACAGGTAAGATAAAGCCAGGAATACAGGATCTGAAAGTCTCACTGATAGCAAGAGACTCAAAGCAGAAGCTTAAGGTGGAGAATGAACTCTCACTGGCTAAGATTGATGGAAATGGAACCGCAGCCCTTCTGGGTTGTACTGGAGGATTGGACGGGATCACTAGCTTTGTGCATCGCCTCTGGGCCTATTTCACGATCAAGGAACTCCTGCTAGCCAAACTCAACAGCACAGATCCAGTGGCACAACGCTTGCTAATGGAGAAAGCAACCAATCTTTCACTCAAATACAACTTTGTCACACCAGTCACCTCATTGGTAGTGATTAAACCAGACACAGAGGAGCCAAATACAACTACTACATCTTCCACCACAACTACAAATAGGCCAACCACCACTACTACTACTGCTACTACTACTACTACTTCTACTACTACTACTACTACAACTACTACTACTACAACTACAACAGCAGGCGCTAGAAAAACAGTTACAAAGACCTCTGGTGCCACCCCTAAAATGACCACCACTATTGCAATAGGGATTAAAAAAGCCAACATTTCAACTCCCAAAGTAGCAAAGCCAACTCTTACTAAACCCCCACGACCACATCCCCCTCCTCCAGGGCTGCAAACCACAGGGCGCCCAGCAAACACTCCTTCTTCTCCAGGCAAAAACACAGCACCTCCATCTTCTAAGAAGACTACATTACCACCCAGCTCACCTAAAACCACCCTTGCTTTTCTTTCCAGCAAGGCCTCTTCTGCTCCAACCAGCACCACAAGAACCTTAGCAGCTCCAGGCCCTGGAAAAGGCACTTTTCTTACACTAAACTCCACCAGGACAGCTACTCTATCCACCAAAAGTTCCACTGCACAAAACATTGTAAAAATCACCACTGCACCTTTTCGGAAATCCTTACCTGACAGCGAGAATTCTACAACAGCTGAAGTTCCTACCCTTCAACCAGACGTCCAGCCACACTCCTTATTCACTGTGTCAGCTGCGGACCCTGACCCAGACATGAAAGAGGATGTGGACATTGCCACCCTTGTGGTTGCAACCTTTGCCCCTATGCCAGGCATCACAGATGCACCCAAGCTGTGGGAAGCTTCTGGGATTTTAGGTAAGTGCCAGTATCATGCAAATATACTTTTGATGGGCAAGAGGTGTTCTGTATGTATCAGTATTCTTCAAAGTGAGATAGTGGCAGTCATTAAATGCACTGTGAATATTTAGAAAAATAGGTCAAAAGGAGCAACCAATGTTCATGTGTGTGTGTAGAGTTTGTATCAGATAAAGAATCCCCAGTTCAGAGTGTCAGGGAAGGCGCAGTTTATGAGTCATTATCAGGCCTGGCTGCCTTTGTACTGTGCATCAGTCTTGTCCTGGACTTCACGCTTCGCCTTCCCTGGATAGAAGAAGTGTGAAGAGGCTGATTTGGGGCGTTTTCTGTCCCTGAGGATGTCTTGAGCCCTCCTTATGACCTTGGGGTGATAAATGTCCTGCAGTGTGGGAAAGACTGCCCCAGCAATGGACTTTGCAGGTTTCATCACATGCTAGAGAGCCTGCTTTGCATGTGCACTGCAGCTTCCACTCCAGACTGAGATAGAGCTGGTGACTCCAGTGCTTTGTGGAGGTTGAGATTCAAAGAAACAAATGTGTCAAGCTGGGATCGTCGAAATGATCACTATGCTAACATAGAGAAATTTTCTCTATATCAACCCCAGACCTAACACACTTGATAAGAATAATGTAGTTTATCATTATTGTTGTTGTTGTTGGTCAGCCTTGAAATAAATAATAATGGGTAATTTTTCACGACTCAGCATTAATGTAAAAATGTAGTCCTACTGCCTTTATTATAGATACTGACCCAATGTCTTAAACATCCCCTACTCTGTTTGTCAGATGTTTCTTCAACCATCCAGTTTCAGACAAAAGGTAAGGAACACATGTTCTCCACCTAAATAACGTCAAGGTGGTATTAGAATGGACGGTGTAGTTTAGGAAAGTGGTCCTTATGTTAGATGGGTCTGTGATATTTTAGAACAGATGGACAGTGTGCTTGTGTAATTCTGTAGTATCAATCATATGTTTATTTGAAATCAGATGGTACAGCACTGAAACAGTTAAGGGTGATGTTTTGTGATAAACACTGAAAATGTATGAAATGTCATTTTGATTTTTTTCACCTTTAAACAGACATAGAAGCTGACAAAGGTATGTACTTTTAACAAAATCACTATCAGAAACTTAGTGGATGACTGTGATGCTCTTTTTCATTTTTTAATAAAACTTTTGTAGAATATGATGCCACATACGACTACGACTATGATTACGCCATCCATTACGACACTTGTAAGTCAAAAACGCACACCGAACCAATACAAATACACAAAAACATCAGCACAACAGTCTCACACAGTTTGCCATTTTCATTTCATTCACATGACCATCTTCAAACTTTTTACAGACTCGAATGCAGAAGGAGCTGGTAGGAACGTTTTACACCAAATATTCCAAACATTGCCTGTGCATTTATAAAAATCATTTATGAAATATCTGATGAGTCCTTTGACAGTGTTATTCCAGATTAACAGTTTACTGTAGAGGCTTTCCTAAGGCAACATGACAACTACATAAGCTTTTAATGACAAATGACATAAACGTAGATTAAGACTTCATGAACGTAGCCTTTGTGACAAGTGGCAAGAGATGTTTGTTTGAATATCAGTTGTGATAAATCACTATACATTTATAGATGTTATGTCACTTTATGAATGCTGCCCTGCAATAAGGTGTTGCCAAATTTTGGATCTTTTTTCAGCCGCTCCAGACAACCCTCCCTCGATGAGTTCTGTTAGAGTTTTCTCCTCCTCGGGTATTCAAATGTCATTTCCTTTCACCAAATTTGAACAAAAATGCATAAAGGCACCATTGCTGCACGTTTTATTAAAAATCTAAAAATTGTGCTGCTTTCCTGTATGCAACTCAATGCTTTTCATATTCCAAAACAAGTTTTTTGTCTTTTTAAGTGGATGGAGACCCCCATTTTGTTGTTACCCTCCCTAAATTGCGCCAGAATCTGTGTTTCACCGTCGACGGCGAGGCTAATGATGTGCTACGTCTTTTGGAAGACCCAGACAAAGGTAACTGTGTTTCCTTTTGGAGCCTTTCAACTTAACCTCAAATCACACATCTGAAAGACATTTGGTTACTTTCCTGCAACTGGATCTTGCATTTGCTGATGCTTGCTAAAGTTTCTCTACCTCTTATCTGCAGGCATTACAGTGGATGGGCATTTGATGTTGGGGCCTGCTAAGCTTGGACTGGAGGATCGGACTCGTACCTTCTTCGACAAGATAACAATCAGGGACGCTTTAGATGATATAAGAATCATACTGACTATAAACTCTGTGGAAGTGAAGGGGGAGGGTCTTCAGCATTTGCCCACCAATCAGCAGGGCTCTGTAATTGGCCCTGGCTGGAAGGTTGTGATAGATGGACACCAGAGCTGCTGGATTGAGCTTGGGAAAGGTGTGCTCTTCTTGGTCCTCTTCCATCGATATAGTCACCCCAATTACTTCCAGATGGAGCATCTGGGATTCTACATTGCTGATGGCAATGGGCTGTCCACTCTCACAAAAGGGATACTGGGTATGTTATGCTGCATTTTGGACCTCTTTCTATTGATATTTTCACATACTTTCCCTGCTATAGGCCAAATTCAATGGACACTTCTCAGAGAAGTGTAGTATTTCTCATCCTCATGAGGGGAGGCCTCTTCGGATGCATACAAAGCTTGTCATCACTTCTGACACGCTGTCAAAGTGTCTGCATGCCTCCGAGAAGATCCAGGAATATGGGACTGGGTAAAGAGAGTTCAACGGGCATGATTTCTCCCTGAACCTTGACCACTGATAGCACTTTACATGACTTGTACTTGAATCTTCAAACTAGGTGTAGAGCATATTTGCATTTTGTAGCACATTCCAAAGGTACTGCAATAAAACATGATACATGGCTTGAAATGTTCTCTTCTTTTTGATCTACATAGGACAGTTCCAGCACAGTCGCATGGAAGTGGTCAGGACACTGGACAACCACAGAAATGAGTTCCACCATGCTCAGACAAGCACGAATAGCTCTCTGGCCATGGGCCTGCTGAAAAATGGGGATGAGCACATTCCAGTCACCTTACAGGATAAGACTCTGAAGGACACGCCTAGCAAGCGCCACTTGGCCCGGTGTTGGGTAGTGCCCAAGGTGGAAGTAGAACGAATTCTGGGTCATTCATACCAAAGCTACGTGGTGGATCACCTATAAATGTTCTGCTTTAATCGAGCTGACTCATATCTATGGAATCACAGCAGGGCCAGGAAGGACAATGGGACACTATTGTGCTCACAGACAGACGGTGAGATACAGCGATGTAGCCTATTATTGGTCGAGGCCTATTCAGTTATGCGGTTACATTAAATACAAGCCTGGGAGGAAGAAACTGACACCATGCATAGAAACACTGAGTGGATTCATCTGGGACTGGTTGCGTGGTCTTAACAGAAAGATAACAGTTAAGGACATTCTTATATTTTAAATGAAACTGCCAGTTACCATAAGGCACTACTGACACCATACTTTCAGTAGTGACTTCATTGGGAAGCTTGCTTGATGCAAATTTATAACAATATAGAAATGATCTATTTTCAAAACAAAGATTTTTTCTAATATAATTCTAGTTATTCATGTATATATTTAATGCCGTACAACATTACTCAACTTCTTTCAAGAAAAGTAGAAGTGTTTCCGTTTGTCTTTCCCCAAAGGACACCCAAGACATTGAGATTCTCACCATTTTATTCACATTTGAATTTATTTCATTCATTGCACAAGACTGCTCAAACACCTGTGATAAAATCACAACTGAAAGTCATCAACTGCTTTGTCTCAAGTTCATGTCAGTGTTACATGTTTAGTTTCATGACACACATGATGGAAAATAAATAAAGTACAAAATAACATTTAAACAGCTACTAGAAATCAAATAAGACAAGGCAGAAGACCATTCCAGACGCAGCTATGCTTCTCAGTAATATTAATGGTTTTCGAATCAGCTTCCAGTGAGAACATTGTTGTTGAACATTACACATGGATGAGGAAATAGAATGACGCAGCACAGTAAGTGGGTCTGAACGACCATAAGCACTGACCTTGAAAGTGAAGGAACTTGTTGATCTTTTGCATGACTCCTTGTAAAACTAGGCTAAAAATTACAGTGGCGATCGTATGCTCGGAAAGGTGAACAAGGATATCAAGAAAGGACATCCACCTGATGAATTAGCTACACCGACAGCAGCATAATTAAGTACTTAAAGCTGCACAGCTTCAGATGGCACCAGGAGGCCAGTGTCAGCAGAACCATCTACGTCAACAAAGAAAAACACTAAGCGACAAAGAAAAAGTGCTGGAAATCAAAATATTAGAAAAAATGAGATGTGCTAACATAAGCTGAACTCTATATACACTGACTTAGGCATAAAACAGTTACGAAGCGGATGAAGCATGTCAACTGCAGGTTAACAGTCCATAGTGGGATTCACTCCAGCACACAGGCTGAGTCACAAAGTCAATCAAAAGTGACAGAGAGAAAGAGGAGTACGTTTATAGACCAGGGTCCAGCCTAGTTTACAAAGCCAGGACAACTAGAGGATGTTTTAAGAGTGAGAGCGCAAACAACACAAGATTCATGATCTTTCTGATTCACATTAGTATGGATTTTCTGCAAACTGCTGCCTCTGTAGATAATGAACGGTAAAGGCTTTTAACTCTAATTCCATTCTGCATAAGTTGGTCCACGCCTCATATTAAGCATATGCACAACCAAATATGAGGGGCTGCAATAAAACTGAGCATTTTTGTTACAAACAGGTAAAGATTAAGAAAAGCAGTGCTGAAATATGCAGCAGAATGTAGTTGAATCTTTACATAAAGATGTCAGAAAAATGCATGCATGTCCACTGATAATTATATTTAAGGCAGTGTTTTAGTTCAACCAACTGCCGTTACAGGACTTAAACGCAAAAGGATTGAGTCGGCACGTCCAAAGAGTTTCTCGTACTTGCCAGTGATACTTTACACTTTCCATAGCAGGGGACAGTTGTTGCCTGAAATCCTGGAACTTTGATTCTTTTAGTGTCTTAAAATGAAATAGTATTATTACTGAAATTTTCTAAGTCACATCAGCCAAGTGGAATGAAAAAAGGAAAAAAAAAACAAACTTTTGATGTCACATTTCATATCTATTCAAGACACTGTTACATTGTCTCTCAGTAATGTTAGTGGATTATGTACAGACATGAGGACTGTGGCCA
The DNA here is from genome assembly GCA_017165825.1 of Hepsetus odoe. NCBI lineage: Eukaryota > Metazoa > Chordata > Actinopteri > Characiformes > Hepsetidae > Hepsetus > Hepsetus odoe. The sequence goes on along the minus strand of CM029385.1, from coordinate 6,153,074 downwards.
AAGGCATTGTTCATAAATCAAAAACTCCCAAAACAAATAAGGCTGGGAATTGTGTCACTTCAACAGGATAGTAGCTCAAAACGATGCATAACTTGTTCACAAAAAGTCTAAGACAAGAGGAATCAGCCTGCTTTGTGAAGGATGACCTGGGGAATGTGAGTGTAAGAGCATTGTGCCTCTGTGCTAAAGTGTACAGACTTGGAAAATACGGAGCTGGGAGACAGAGGAAGAAAAGAGGAGCAAGGTGAGACAAAGGAAAGGTAAGAACAGCTTAATGCCACCTATCACCTGGGTTTGATCTAAATCAAAATGATCTCTCTAAATTCCTCACAATCAACCGCTGTCTGTTCCCCTTGGAGCTGTCCACATCTCCCACCTCCTCTTTCCTCCATCTTGTTTCCGCCCTCACTGCTCGTCCTCCCCGAAGACGTCGTTCTGTTTACGCTTCATATTCTCGAAATCAAAGTCGCTCCCTGTCATGCGCTTGTAGATGTCCTTGATGTCATTGCAGGTCGTCTCAAAGTGAGTGGTGGCGTCGTAAGACCGTGATGCGAATATCTGGGAAACGTCACAAAAGAAACAAATGACAATGGTCAGAATAAGACCTCGTATATCCGTAACGGTGACATCGTTTTTTTTTCTTTATATTTAATATTCGGCTCACTTTTGAAAAACAAAGGGAAAGCTGAAAGACCAGACTCTCACCTGACTCTCTGAACCATCATCTGTTGGTTCATACATGTCACTGATGGCCACAAACCTGAAATAAAGTCAGAATTATATAGCGAACAGCTGTTAGTGAATTTTAATGATGGATTTTTCTGTGAAAAAAAAAACAATAAAATACTTTTGGTCGATGGGTTCAAGGAGCTCCAGAGCAGGCTCAATTTCAGCTTCAGGCTCTGCTGTTTCCACAGTGGTGCTCACGATGGCAATGTACTTCCCCTGGGCTGCCACGTTATGGGCATAGGAAATCATACACACGTAGATATCTGTACAGAAAAATAACAGGGTTATTGTTTGACAGTCAACAAACAGACTCAAGTCCACTCACATAAAGCGCCAATCGATGTACATAGAGAAGATGTAAGCATGCCCTCTAGTGGCAATACTGCGCAAGTACTGCATTGACCTGAGAACCATTTCTGCCCATCGCTATTACTTACCAGACGGATGTTTTTGCTCAGTCCTTTTGATCATCATACAAAAGGAATGACCCAGATGGTACTGATGCATAAACAAATAGGTATATACTGGGTACTGACCTGACTTCCGGTTAACTTGGTTCTGGGGTATGATTATCTGGCAGGAGTTTGCATCATTAGTGTTTTTTATAGGGTGGCTGAGGATGCAGATAACCCGGATCACCTGGCCTGCTTTGCGCACACGATCCGGAATGTAGCTTGGGTCACAGATGAGCTGCTTGCATCGAGCAATCTTAGAAGAAAAACACAACATGAAGAAGCCAATATGACATTCTTACTATATATCACTACATAAGATAGATTTCTTTACAGTCCGCTTTGCTGACTATGTCACTAAGCTGCATTATGACATTATGGCCGATTGTATATATTATCATTTATTCGCTTCGTTTATTAATTTATAGACAGTTGCTAAATTCTTCCTCCTGTTCCTTATTTAATGTTTTATTCTGGCATACAATAAATTAGAAATTAGAATAATTGTAAACTGCCTTTTAATGGACCCGTATTCTACTTTTTTTAAGAGGTCAACTTTATGTACCAAATCCAACTTTATGTACCAAATGATTCATTTACATTCCATTTCCAACCTCTCTTCTCCTAAGAATTAAACAGACTGTTTTTGTTACTGCATCTATAGGCTGTTATAGGAAGGTGACAAAGCAAAGTGAGTAAGCAAATGTCTTTGTTACTTCAGTGAATTCAAATGACCTGCACAGACAGGGGAGTGGAGAGTTGTCTGACATTAAATTCTTCCTTTAAACAAGCTAAAACAATCTCTTCCAGTATCATGATGTTATATTTTTGCCATTCCACCCAAACTAACTTCCACTTATGCCAGCAGGCCAGCAAGAGCAGTGTGTAAGCAATCTAATCAATCATGGGACATGCCTTGAACAAGACACAGTTAAGTCATCCAGCTCCAGCTCAGCTTACCTCTCCTTCTGATTTCACGCCAATAACATGGCCATCCTCCACAACTATATCATCCACTGGTTTGTTCAGCATGTAGGTTCCTCCATAAATTGCGCTTAACCTGAAAAGACAAAGACAGAGCAATGCTACGGTCATGTTCACAATCCTACGTAGGAAAAATTAATGTCTGGAGATTTGGCTGACAGCAGTGTTTTGCACACCTGGCGAAGCCCTGAGGCAGTTCCCCCAAGCCGTATAATGGGTACAGGTACGGGCTTTTGCCGTAGCGAGCCAGAGATTCGCTGTACAGCTTGATCCGATTGATGGTCTCCAGGCATGGTTGCTCAAGGTAACTGTGGGGATGCAAAAAGAAACAAGTGTTCTGTTAAGAATGTTTCAACACATATTCTAAAGAATGTTTACGTCACAAACCCATGATAACACAGCAACACTGTCACCCAATTTTTGTGACTAATTAGAAAAGTTTTATTTGAGCTATTTTAGTAGTTAAAAAAGACAAGAAACAAGTCAAAAAAAATGGACTAACTGAACAATAATAAAGCTTGCATAGAATGTACATAGACAATGATACACCGATAAACCCGCAAGATACATTTTTTTTAAGTCAGCTTTGCTTATTGAACAAGGGAGAAGGGATTAAAATAGGCATTACTGTCAAATCATCATGCCAGTTAATGGGGTTTAATCGAGTGATCATGACAGTTCTATTACAAGGTGTGGTGAGAATAGTTTTCAGAAGTTGCAGAAGAAAATTACAGCTGAATGATTTGAGAAAAACAGTCATTACAAGTGTTAAACAGCATTGCCCTAGTGGTAAAAGACTAGGCCTCATGATCTAAAGGTTGTGGGTTTGAGTTCCACACCAGTAGCTTACACTAAAGCACCCTTGAGCAAGGTACCGTCCTCAATACTGCCAGGCGCGGCTCCTTGCTGCACGGTGTGCGTATGGAGAAAATGCAGAAGTATTTCATTGTGTTTCTGCAGTACTTAAAACCTCAGCTCTTTCCATTTGTTCATTGTGATTAAGTTCCACTATAAAAACTATTCACCATTCAGCCCGGCTTTAGAGGTGGTTACGGTTGGAGATGTATTCAAATCTCATCAAGTGTCTGCAACTATATGTAACTACATGGACGAACTAAAAGGGCAGAGTCTTTGGAAAATTCCTTTTACGAATACTGAGTGAAAGAATCTAAACTCAAATACAGAATTTACAAGGATAACAGATGTATGAAAAGAGGTCTTCCTACTCGTCTGTCCTGTAGAGGGCCAAGGCATGTCCAGTAAAGTCGATAACGTCCTGCCCCAGGTCAAACTTTTTATACACTTCTCCCATTGTTGTCTGTTTTGGGTCAACACCCTCAAAGGTCTTCGGGTCGTTCTCATCAAAGTTGGCCACGAAAACTAAGAACTTACGGAAACGTCTCTTCTCGAACATCCCCATTAGATCTGCAGAAGATGTAAAATAAGAAAGTAAGGGTGTGTGGTTTATTCCATTCTTGCTAACTAAACATATATGCAAATAAGTATTTGGATTTCAATGATAAAAACAAGTATTTTAGAACGAGAATATACTGTAAGACAAAGATGTTTTTGTGAAATCTTATCGGCAGATTAGATTAGATTTAGATTTGACCGTTTAGATTTGACCAATGGTATTTAATGATGCATTTATTGCACAATGTTTAGAAGCTGCAGGAACTTTTGAGATTCATTTATTATTTTCTCATTTTATCTCATGTAATGTGCAAAGTTTAAATTTACTATTCTAAGCAGACATTGTGCCAGTTCCTGTATTCTGTGAAATCCTTTTCTGTTCCTGCATTGGTAACGACATTGATAGAAATGTTGAATAATATAAAAATCCCACATCGGTGCATACCTACAAAACTGTGTCGTATAGCGTTTGATTTATCTGCACACGATATTCATCTGAATCAAACACAATGAATGCATTACTTTTATCTGTGAATCAGAACAAATATTACATTTATAAACAATATTTTTAATACGCACTTGAAGCCAGAGCTTCCGTCTCTGTAGAGGGCACTTTATAGATCTTTCCTCCTTTATACACAAAGCTTCCTTCCACTACTTTGAAGTCCAGATATCTGGTCACCTCGGTGTAAAGCAGCATCTTGACAAGCTGTCCTATAGAAATCAGAGCCATAATAACCTCAGAAGTATTAGGTAAAAGAATTTTAACATGACAAAGCCTCTGAAACAAGTCTATCATCCATGAACGTGAAATCTGGCTTCTTTATTACCGTTGGCCATGAGAAATTTAGGAATGAGGTCAACGTTCCAGTCTCTTCCTCGACCCATTGACTCTGGAGGCCCATCTGGAAGTTCAAACCGCTTGTACAGCTTGGAAAGAAAACGCACACGCAAAGATCACTATTCATAAACAGTATCTCTGGAAAACATCAAAAAGACACCTCTCTCTGTCCCACCATCCAAAAGTGCCTTCCTCACATGGACAGATCCTGAAATTGGTCAGTGAGGCTTTGGATGGCAGCCTGACAGTTTTGCTGAAATCAGGTGACAGGGGCTGAATGAGCATCCTTACCTCCTCCAGAGGGGTGATAGAGGAACTTTCTCCTCCGTAGTACGGGTTCCTGTCCATGTGCAGAACTTTCTTCCCATTGACCGACATGATGCCAGAAAGAATACATTCCTAAAATAACAACAACAATAATAATAATAATGAGGTCATCTTGCTAGAATCTTCAATTGGTTGATGTTTCAGTGGGAGTGGACAGTATTTAATTCATGTTTCATACCATCACCCCCTAAACATGATTTATCTATCTATCTATCTATCTATCTATCTATCTACCTATGTGTATGTATGGATAGATAGACAGATAGATAGATAGAGTTTGAGAGCAATACAATAAATGACGCATTGGCTTACAATCATTGTACTCTTAGTTTTGATCATAATTTATTGTGTGTGTGTGTGTGTGTGTGTGTGTGTGTGTGTGTGTGTGTGTCTGTGTGCGTTACCAGAATTCTGCATTACAATAATTATGAAAACATTAGAATACCACAGTACTAAACAATCGATAGAATAATAATAAAAGTACATTATTCAGTATTGCATTACGAATCGTTTATTTATAATGAAGCCAGCAATTCTATTGTTTCGCTCAGATGACAGGCCGCGTCCCAAAATACACACTGCCGCACTACATGGAACGTGGCAACCATGATCAGAGAACGCTTTAGTGCAGTATGTGGGGTACAGGGGTGCGTGATTTGGGACGCTCCCACGCCAACGCTCCGTTTGGTCCATTAGCCGGTCGCTGTCCGCGCTGCACTCTGGGATGCGTCGCGCTCACCCCACCCAAACACCCTTCATCCCTTCACACCGCCGCGAAACACACCCTCCACTTGGCTTTCCGCATTTGTGTATTTAGTCACTATAATATATGCATTTTAATTGAAAGGACCGAGAACCGGACGACTTGTTCGCAGGGGGAGCGTTAGCTAACCAGCTAGCTGAGGCGAAGTTACAATACCGAGAGCCCACCCTCCTGCCTGAAGCCCCTAAAACCTTTTGTATAAAACAGAAAACATAAAAACGTCTCTTTAACACAGCCGTATCCTTCATGTAAGCACGTCTATTATTGCTTATTGAGAAACGGACGGTTGGGATGACGCACCAACCGTGACACCTGATGCCACTCCTATTGAGAGGACCGTTATTAATTTTTAACATGTTTCGACACATTATATTAACGACTTTCGCCTGATAATGGCTCGAAAAAGCAGAATTGTGATCAAATCTGAGGTAAACCCTAATTAACCGTGCGGATTTGAGTGTGAAATCGCCGTTATATTCATATTGTCCGTTCCACCTTAAATGGTGCGGCGGTTTCGTGCGGTGCCTGCCCCACACTCACAGCTGAACCAGTGCAAGATTTAAGGTGGAACGGCCCATTCGAACACACCAGTCACGGACAACAGACGATGCGTCAGCAACTCGGCCTTACAGCATCTGCGTGCACAACGCCCCGCTTCACCATCTTTCCCTCTCTAACCCATAACATGTGCTGAAAATCCTGCTAACAGCCATTTTTATGCGGAGTGTAGAAGCTGGTACTCACCGTCAGCCCGGTGCCCAGAACGATCACATCATATTCCTCATCCATGTTGTATCTCAACGGAGCCTACTGCGACCTCCCTCAAAATCAGAGCCCGTGCACAAGGGAAAAAATCAGAAAACACCCCCTTAATTCGAGGCGAACGTGTGCAAGTGAACACGATGTTTTGTCGGGGTTTAATTTCTGTAGTTATAGCGCGACCGGCGAGCACCACCAAAGATGGCCCGGACCACAGCACTCATTTCGGGTGGCTCTACCACATCCGCGCCGTGATATAGTGCAGGATGTTGGTCTTTGCTCAGGGGACTGATGCTCTAGTGACGAGTGGGTGAGTTGCGATTTAAGAGCCGTGTTTGAAACAGAAATTTTAAATAAGGGAAATATTAATAAGCGACATGACATCCGAAGTCACTTTTAGGCCACTGATGGGCTGGGTGCGTTAGGCTCCTGGATATCGAACTGTATCCCTCCGCCTACGGCATTGTGATAAAAGCCTCTTGTGCTCCCCTGATCATCATCATCATCATCACCTTCATCATAATGCTTTAGCTGTAGGAATCAACAACAGGAATGGTTTAAAACATATTACAAACAGTTCATGTGGTTGTGACCGTGTTATATTCAAGCCCTATAAACTTGTGTTATTTAAGTGTTATTAACTGATCTTAGCTAGTAATTGATTCACGATGCCTGAAAGTCGACAGTGTTCACGTTTTTACAACTTAATTCTACAAAAGGCATCTTTCCCAAACAGCTGCAAAACGTATCTCGCCTCTTAAAAAAATGATTCAGGCGATATAGGGACGTAAGTAAAGATTTCCAGGACCAGATAGATCAATTAAAATCTGTTTTAATGATTAACATAAATTTCATTTCTTTGCCTTATTTCCGAGCTCTATGAGTTTTACAAAAGATAGAGAAACGAGGATTTCTCCCACGGTGATTTGGCTACGTGTTGTGTAGGAGATGTAAATAGCAGACTCCTATATCATCCGCTATCTGGCTGGGCGTGGCCCCAGGCGCTCCGTGTTGTTTGGAGATCCGCATGTGGTGCAGCACAGCGCATGCGCAAGTCCTTGTCGAGCGCCTCGCATCACCAGGTGCTCACATGACAGAAGAGGATTCACGTGACAGAAGATGACGGAAGAAGTCGGCTCTCGGTCTGTCAGTGCCTTAAAGATGGCCTTTAATTCGCTTTTATTTATTTTTATTACGTTATGTACGTGCAGGGCTCAAGTGCCACTCGTTTTGTGGACCAGCGACGGGTATGTAACGCTTTAACTTTCCCCTTTAACTCTCTTTTACAGAGTAAGGGCCTGAGGCTATGACCTTAAGCTGAGAGTTTACACTCTTCAACACTCTTCACATACAGCCAACTGAGAGTTTACACCCTTAAACACTCTTTACATACAGCCAACTGAGAGTTTACACCCTTAAACACTCTTTACATACAGCCAACTAAGAGTTTACACCCTTAAACACTTTACATACAGCCAACTAAGAGTTTACACCCTTAAACACTCTTTACACAGCAGCAAGCCGAGAGTTTACACCCTTAAACACTCTTTACATACAGCCAACTAAGAGTTTACACCTTTAAACACTCTTTACACAGCAGCAAGCCGAGAGTTTACACCCTTAAACACTCTTTACACAGCAGCAAGCTGAGAGTTTACACTCTAAATGCACTCTTAAGAGCAGTCTTTTAACAGAGTCATTTAAATTTTCCCTAAAAACAATGGACAGGCTGCATCCAGACTCCTAGTTTTGTTTACTGGCAGTGGTCTCCATTAAGGACAAAAAAAAGGAAGAGATCCTCAGAAGAAACCTGCATTGGCAATAGTTAAAAAAAAAATTGATGAACTGCTTTTCATGAATGTGTTTATAGTTACACCCCTACTTTCTCCTGTAGTTTACCTTCTGCCGTATCCTTCTGAAAACCTTCTTGGTGTTCGGATTAGTTTTTAGTAACTCGGCCATCAGTCACTGCATCACAGCCACAGTTTGCTTTCAGAATACATCCACACAAGAATTTGATTCCAAAAGAGAAAAGGATTCCTACATTCAAGCTTTGGTAAGGCAGGATACTGTATAATACTGCATGTTCTAAGATATTTAGTATAAAGGATAAACATTAATGTAAGTCCTTCCAACATATTACAACATATTATCTCTCTCTCTCTCTCTCTCTCTCTCTCTCTAATGGGACCAATACCTAACTGCATTGACTCTTGGGCCTTAGTTTGGACATTTGGAACTGTGCTATGCTATATTCTGTCCATAATATTATTAATTATAAAATAAATGTAACAAATGCTGCTTATTTACAAAATTATATAATGTAAAATAATTTCTTTATTTGGCTGTGATTCTTAGCAAAAATGATAAATCCTAGACTAACACTACTGTGTATTCAAAAGAAAATTGAATTAGTCCCTTATAATCTTATGAACAATTGGTCAAACCTCCATAGCCATTATTTCTTTGTTTCCTTTACCAGTGTTATGACTGAATGATTCTGAGAATTGCACTACTTTAGAAGATATTTTTTCACATTCATGTTTTCTCATATCCAGTGAAATATTCAGTAAGAATGTTTGATCAACTGACACAGGAGCAGGAGCCCAACTCAAGCCACTAGCTTGACTAAATCATTTTAATAATTTAGGAAACTGTCCATTTAGATGTATTTAATTTGCTGCTTCTTTTTCTAGGTACCATTTGCCTCCAATGACTGAACCAGCAGCTGGTGAAATCATCTCTGGTGGAAAATTGGTATCCTATCTGAAATCTGCATTAACCACTTCGCCACACAGTGTTGTGCTCTTTTTGCAGGACCAGGTGAGGATGGTGCCTCTGAATCACCAGACATTTTAAGCCCTGTCTTGTTTCAGTCCTCTCAGTGTGGTGTGACCCTGAGCTGTGGTGTGACTCTCACTTCCTCAAACATTTTCCATGGGATATACCAGAATTGTGTCTAACATTTTCTAGAGGTTTTATTACTGAACTAAACTATTCTACCTTGATAGTAGGCAGTTAGTGTGGAATAATGTTTTGTTAAAAACTACTTGTTGTTTTTAATCAGGGAAAATGCCCTTATTTTGTTTTGCCCTTATATAAAGTGTTCTAGTCCTGGTCCTTGAGAATTTCTGTCCTGGACATTAGAAAGCAAACTCATTTTCAACTGCATTAAGACTTGTTACTTAGTGAGTTAAGCCAGATGTGCTGGAGTAGCCAAAACCCAGCAGAGGATTATTTAAGTACCAGTATTAGAGAAAAAATGGCAAAAACTTGCACATAGTCTCACATAAGAATTTTGTCACTTTGAAAATGTGACTTAAGGCTGTTGTGAAATATAAGATTTGAGAGAAAGACCGTGTTCTGACAACTCCTTCATCATGTGTGATTTCCCTATTTACTATTTCTGCTTTCTGTTTACGTGCTGTGAAATAAGGTAGGAACGGGTCTGTGTCGTAGCTCGAGAACCCCCTGTTAAATTTTGTCCTTCAAAAATATTGTCAGTGTCAAGAACCTATAATTTTAACGGATCCTTCTTTCTTCTGCATAGTTGAGCATAGATGATTTCACCGTATATGGTGGAGTCTTTGGGAACAAGCAAGACAGTGTCTTTGTAAACGTAGAGGTGAGTGTAAAACTATAGTATTTATTTATTATTTATGACATGCATACACTAATACATTATTTTAGGAAATGCTTTTGTTGACAAAAACACATGATGTCGTTTACCAGCATCTCTCCTTAATATCGCTGTGTTTGCATTAAACTTGTATTTGCATTACCAGATTCTTTCAGAAGAGCACACCTGAAATTTGCAAAGTCAAAAACAATTGGATCCTAGAGGCGAACCCTTTTCACACTTAATTTCAGGCCTCGGTTTGGCATAGTTGTTTACCTCTTCACACCTTTTTTTTGGTCTGTTCTTTTCCTTCATCTTGTAAACCATGTGTGAACTGAAATCTGATTAGGGTTTCATAACATAACTCAAGCACATTTAACCCATACTGAAATCCTGTGGCTTTTGTAAATTTCATCTTGTTGAAATGGCTCTTTTACATTAAACCTTGATTGGAATATCATGGTTCTATTAAAAGGTATGATTTAATAAAGACTCCATAAGATTTTATGTTGACTCAAACTGTTTACACAACATTATTGTATAACATGATTGTACTTTTTTGTGAGTTGTGAGGTATTGCATGGCCACTATGCTGCCCATACGTAGCTTGTGTATGATATGCACATAATGAAGTCCCTAGCTAGGGTAGAGAATATTTTTAATGTCTGTCTTTCTGTAATCCAGTCAGCATTGCAGACATCTGCTCACCTGGTGCTGCCCGCTCTGGCCTGGTCTGCAGCGGTTTCAGTTCAGGAGCTCTTCCAGGAGGAGCTTGGGATTCCAGCTCTCCATATCAAACCAGCTGAAATTTCCCAGCTTGAGCTGAGCTCATCACTATCATCTCTTCTGGTTATTAATCTTCCCTACACCACTGGGTAAAGACAGTCAATTTACAGTGTAATTATAGCAAAGACACATATATATATATATATATATATATATATATATATATATATATATATACACACACACACACACACTGCTCAAAAATTAAAGGAACACTTTGAAAACGCATCAGATCTCAACTGGGGAAAAAAATCCTGCTGGATATCCATACTGATATGGAATGGGTAATGTGTTAGGAACAAAAGGATGCCACATTATTTGATGAAAATGAAAATTATCAACCTACAGAGGGCTTGAAGTAATTTGAAGTCATCAAGAAACTTAAACTGAAAAACTGATGCGGCAGGCTAGTCCAAAGGCAGTGGTGGCCTAGTGGTTAGCGAGTTGCCCTTGCATCGGAAGATTGTGGGTTCAATTCCCTCACCAGTAGGATGCCCTGAGGTACCCTTGAGCAAGGTACCGTCCCTGTCACTGCTCCCCGGGCAGCTTTCAATAGCTGCCCACTGCTGCAACGTGTTTGCATGGGTTAAATGCAGAGGTCAATTCCGTTGTGGTTCACTGTGTGCTGTGCTGTGACCTCGCAATGACAAAGGTTGTCACTTTCACTTTTTTTTTCTTTCAATTTGCTGAAATGTCACTGCAGCTCTGAATGGTACTCAGTAGTTTGTTTGGCCCCCATGTGCTTGTATGCATGCCTGACAACGTCGGAGCTCCTTATGAGATGACGGATACTGTCCTAGGGTATCTCCTCCCAAATCCTGACCAGGGCATCACTGAGCTCCTGGACAGTCTAAGGTGCAACCTGGCAGCATCCGATGGACCTAAACATGATGTCCCAGAGATGCTCTATTAGATTCAGTTGAGCGTGGAGGCCAGTCAGTGGTATCAATTCCTTCATCCTCCAAGAATAGTGCCAGTGTGCCAGTGCCGAACCTGCCAATTCTGGTGTTCTCTGGCAAATACCAGTCGAGCTCAACGGTGCCGGGCAGTGAAGTACAGAGGGCCCAATAGGGCGGCCGGGCCTCAAGCCCTCCCTCTGCCAGTCTGTTTAGTGTTTGGTCAGACATTCAGTACCAGTACTCATCCTGTTCCTCCTTGCACAAGAGCATATACCGGTCCTGCTGATGGGTTAAAGACCTCTGGCTGACCCTGTCCAGCTCTCCTAGAGTAACTGCTATCTCCTGGAATCTTCCATGCTCTTGAGACTGCTGGAGACACAACAAGCCTTCTGGCAATGGCACATATTGATGTCCTGGTTGAGTTGGACTGTCTGTGCTGGAACCTCTGGCACAGGGTCAGTATCGCCTGCCACTACCAGTGACACTGACCTAGTCCAAATGCAAAACTACAACAATTAAAAAAAAGATGAGGAGGGAAAAAATGTCTTTGGCCTCCACCTGCAAAACCATTCCTGCTTTTGGGGACATCTTATTGTGGCCCCTTTAGTGCACCTTTATTCAGAATTCATCAACACCAAAACCAGCTATTTTGATTAACAGCCCTCGGTACTGAACTGACCAAGATCAATTTCCCACAAGTTTGAACCCCCTTGATCAAAGACTTGATACTTTACTCTGATTAAAAAGTGTTCCTTTAGTTTTTTTAGCTGTGCCATGTTATTGTGTGTATATATATATATATATATATATATATATATATATATATATATATATATATATATATATATATATATATGTAAAATATTAGTGTGGGTGATGGCAGTTATTTGATAATGCATGCTCTGTGACTGTTATTGTCTTGACTATTATTACGATATCGTTCCTTTTATAAGCTGGAACAATTTAAATGATGGGAATTTATTCTTGCTTGATTTACAGAACTCAGTCAAAGGAGGATTTAAGGAAAAATGGTCAGTTGTTTTTATATTTCTCTCTTTACTTTTCTACACTATGAAATTAATGTCATAGTTTGGTTTGAAATATTCCAATATATGGAATTTATTAATAACTATTCGTATGTAAATATTATTAACATTAATTATTTTGCATAATTTTTATTGAATGATTCTCTCTTATTAGACAAAACCATTGGAGATATCCTGGCTTCACTGAAAGCTCGGGGTGTGTCTTACACTGCTGTTTACACAGGCCTGAGTCCTTCCCATGTAAGCGTCACACTGTATCATATATCATGCTCATTTATAAAATTGGGGATGCTTTTATTGATTGGGATGTTTACAAACTGCAGTTCATCTTGGTTGCTTATTATAAACTAACAACAGAATATCAATAATCTGCCATGCATTTCAAAATCTGTTCTCTTTCTTCCACCAAAGGTGACAGAGGGTGCCCCAGGGGCAGGATTTATGGGACGCTCACTGCTGCAAGCACCACCAGAACCAGCTGTCAAACCACCTCTGATGTTCAATAGCACCACCGGGGGGCCATGTATTCTACTTTGGGCAAATCTTCTAAATATCAGCTATAAGAATGGAAATTGGTTTGACTTGGCTCTGCTTACTTTTAACAACTCTGTCACCCTGGATGGATCCGAGTGTAATGAAACATTTTCCAGGTGATCAAGTTTGGTCTGTATTGCTGTCTCACCAAATGCTTATTTGGTATCGCTGATATATTGAAGTCTAAATTTTGTGAAAGTGACAGTTTATCATTGTGAACAAATAGCACAGCACTTAGACCACAAAGAAATGCATCCTCTGCATTTAATCTACTTACACACAATGCAGCGTATACATGCAGCACCCCAGGTACCTTGCTCAGTGTTACCAACTGGTCTGGAATTCAAACCCACGTCTTTACAATCCTAAGGTCTAGTCCCTAGAAACTTTATATATGATCTTGCATATTTGACCAAGATAACCAATCCAACCAGCCTAGTGATGGAAAAGAACACGGGAGTAAGTTTTGTGTTAAATATAATAAGTTCCATTCCAATGTAATTTTTTCAGTATTTTGGAGCATTTACAGCATAAACAGTAGCAAACATAGCCAACTTTTTACCTGTGTACCTGGCACACTGGAATTTTTAAGAATTGCCCGTGGGAGGGATTAGAGTGGAATGCAGTGATGGAGAAGCATCAGGAACCACAATATTACTAACAGTCCTAGGAGTGAAACAGTCCTTGACAAGTTAAAAGTGGTTACAAGAGTAGTTTGAGGAAAATGTAGCTTTACTATTGGCTTCACTTCACTGTGCTGTTGTGTTCTGCAAAGCTGTGGAAATTTTAAGGTTTAAAGTTTAACTTTAGAAGCGTAGATATAAAAAAAATTGCTGAAATATTTAAGTGGCTAAATGTTTTAACTGAGAACAAACTATTTCTTTTAGTATACCACATTAATATGAAAAATGTTTAACATTAAATTTTGGCAAGAACTGCAATGCACATTTTTTTTAACCACCAGTTTATCACTATATTTTTTTAGGCTTGTCCTGAATTACAGAAATGTGCTGAGTTTCCAGTCTTTCCAGCTAATGTGAGTATTCAGAGTAAACATTGGTTTAAAGTGTTTCAAGGCATACTCCCAGTGACAGTGTATAATCTACACTCTCCGAATGAAATATGTTTCATTTGCCACTCTCTAGCTTCTCCATGCGGAAGATCTTCTTCCCTGTGTCCGCTCGTAACTGGTCTGTCATTGAGTATGTGGAGTTCAGTTATGATGGCAAGACTGCCCTCTTTAACGGCAGCCGTGGTATCAACACTCCTGCCGAGTATTCCTTCCACTGCCAGAGTGTGAGCAACACTGTGAACCCACTGCTGGTGCCCAACCCCAATACAGATGAGGCTAACAACTGGCATGTCCTCTTCACTGACTTCCAGGTACCATCACTTGCACCAAAGCCATGCAAAATGTTTGAGAATTTTAAAAAATATCTGTAATACATCCTGCAGAATCACTTAAGAATCACTATGAATTCTCAGCGAACAACAGTAAAGTTAGTGGTGCAGTCATGGTGTTAGCTCTCACTACCTTTTTTTTGTAAGCCAGCTAGGTGATTACTGTTCTGCTCGACCTGTTCATTTGTTGCACTCTGCAATTCCTCATATGCATCAGAAACTTCCTGCTTTAAATATATATCAGGTTCCAGATACAAAGTGTGGCCTTCTTAGCATACTGTTACATTGTCCAAACACAAAACTAAAATAAAATTCCCTTGAGTCAGGAAAAAAGAACTGCAGCCTAAGTAGATCCTCTGACTACATTCATTGTGTTTATATAACGTAAAAAACAGAGCTTTGCTTGCATTCTGGAACTTACACAATAGCACCCACACTGGGAGGGTGAAGGCTAGCATGTGCTTCCTCCAGAGACGTGCATGTCCTTCCTGTGCTCACTTATCAGGAGGAAGGAGTGTCATCTAACCCAGAGAGCAAAGCCAGTTGTTCACAGGAAAACTGTGGTCCACAGGAAAACTGTGGCGTTGCTAAAGATCATGTTCTCAGTCTTCCAATGATGAAGGCAATAGGAGCCCAACGTAGGCCATTCTGTCTGTCATGGGAAGTATCTGCTGTTAATACCAAATTTTCAACAATTTGTATTTTACCCTACCAGAGGACCCAACACACTAGATTAAATTTACACTAATATTAAAGGTATATGCATGGCTTCATCTTGCTCACATCTGGGCCAATCAGAGCTCTACCCTGCTCTAACCCTGCTTGCAGACCACTGATCAACAGGACAAAACTATTATATTAAAGATAAAGATTATATTACATAAGATTATATTATATTCTGAAAGAGCCTGCTCACAACTCCTAGACTTCTTTTAATGCACCAACTGTGAGTACAACTTGGAAGAATAAATATCCAAAGGAATTTAACCTCAATAGTTGTACTCTAGACAAACTCATAAATGGATGAATAATAAAAAAAAAAATGCAGTTAAATAGACCTTTATATCTGCTTATGAAGCATGTGGTTATTTGACTGCGGTAAAAGAGTGACAGCCGCAGACATCTCAACCACAGTTTACAAACAGGTTCCCTCAAACACATAATGGACTTTTTTCACCAGGGAAAGACTAATCATCAGAGGAACTAATCATCAGCTTCATGAGGTACAACAGGATACATTTGCTTCCTTCTTCATTAAGAGAGAAGTTGGACAGGGTTTCAGCTTCAAATATAGGAATGTCAATGTCACTGAAGACCTTGGAGCATCAGTGCAACAACAGCACTTGTATTTGAAAGTGAAAGTGACCATTCTTGTCATTGTGAGGGCACAGCACACAGTGAACCACAACGAAACCTCTGCATTTAACCCATGCAAACACCGTGCAGCAGGGGGCAGCTATGAAAGCGCCCAGGGAGCAGTGACTGGGACGGTGCCTTGCTCAAGGGTACCTCAGGGCATCCTACTGGTAAGGGTCTTCTGATCCTGTGGCCAACTCCTTACCCACTAGGCCACCGCTGCCCGTTTCTATTTCTTGAGAAACTTAATTGAGCTTAGCTTCATAACAGTTGATCAGTGAAGCAATCTGCACCTGTAAAGATGCCACTTTTGACAAGTGTTGTGCTTTAAAAATGATCTGCCTGAGAGTCAGTTTTTACCAGTTATTTGAATGTCTTCTGGGTCTTGCCAGCTTGAAAAGCCTTTCTCAGGCTGTTTTTGTCTTGATACCCACAGCTGGTCATAGCAGAAGTTAAAAAAAAATGTTTACTTGCAAATGGTCTTCAGTGGGATAGTAGTTATTGTAAAAGGAACTTCTTCACTTCATCACCAGGTGGTGTACTTCTCAAGCAGACCAAGATATTTTTTGTAGACCTCAGTCTTGTGGTCAGATGAACTGATAAACTGGCTGAGCTTAGCATGTCTATATAAGACAGGCTATTGGACTCCATTGTGAATGACCTGAATCTGACCCCAGGGCTAAACTGGATTAAAGTGGTTAAAGTAGTGATTGGTTAAATGCACCTTTATTTTGCCCTGATAAGCCGGTTTATTGGACACAGCTTTATTGGACACAACTCCTCACACTATCCATGGAACCAGAAGTATTCCATTATGTGCTTTTCACACACACACACTTGGTGGCCACTTTAGATCTTTTAGCTTGACTTTCCCTGCTATGCAATAAAAAAATAAAGGACACCTGTTGTCATGAGCCTCATGGCACCACGCAGAATCATGCTGACACCATTTTCAGTGTCATGGCCATGTTGAGAATGGTTCACTACCCAGATCACTACCCTATTGTCCCATCAACAATAGTTTTATGGTCAGAAACTGAGCATTGATACACAGCGTCTATAAGTCTGCTCAGTGGACCTGTAGGCTACATATTTCTGATACAGCAGCAAGTGAGGGAGTGTGGTGGATTTCTTGTCACTGGACTTATTTTTGCCATTAAACAGATCCAGGGCTTCAACGTGACTGGAAACTTCTCGTATGCCAGCGATTGTGCAAGCTTCTTCACGCCGGGTATCTGGATGGGGCTTCTGACCACTCTGCTCATGATCTTCATCCTCACCTATGGGCTGCACATGATCATGCAGCTGCACACCATGGACCGCTTCGATGACCCCAAAGGCCCCACCATTTCAGTGCCTCAAAGCGAGTAAATGAAGCCTAAGTTTGCCCCCTTCGGCTTTCATTATCAGGTTTAAAAAATGTATTTTAATATATTCTGCTCACCTGTATCAGAAATCTGTTTTGTCATTTCTGGTTGATAGCTGAGATTCAATACTGTAGCTTCAGCTCACGGCTGATGCTTCTGTTTTATTTACATCGAGTATGAAATCTGGTCGAAAGAAACTTATTACTGTAGTCCAGGGTTCAAACTCCGGTCCTCGAGACACAGAACTGATTTGGTCCTGTTCTCTACTCAAACCCTCCCACTAAAAAGGCTCTAAACCGGGGAGGTTTTGAGTAGAGTCAACACTAAACTGAGCTGCCCATAAGGACCAGAGTTGAAACACCCTCCTCCAATCAATGTACATCAGCACTGTAATAGCTTTCATGACAAAATCGCCTATCTCCCCTCTCAGTCTTTTTATAGTTTTTGACTTTGACACTTTGAAGTTTTTCTTTACACGGTGTTCAAAATTTATGACTGGACCAAAAGAAATCGGCCCACAAAAATCTTATGCTGACTGTTAAAAGTTGGAACCATTGTAAGTTTTTTGCCTCTCCTGTGGTGTTACCCTTTTTGAGATCCAAGGTTTTGTTCTGAAAGCAACTTGTTTTTTTTTTAATGCTACTCCTTCAGGGCACCTTCAGGTACTTGTATGTTCCTTGTTGTACAGCTACAATTTTTTGTTTGTAAATTACCACTAATTTTCCACAATTCTGAAGTGCTAAAACTGCTGAGTTTGTGTAAGTAGAGCTGCAAAAATGTAATCATGTCAGATGTCTGACTTAAGTGCCATTTTTACAGTTTAAACGTGTCCGAAGACTGCTGAAGTGTCCTTTGATGACTTTGAAAGCCAAATGCAACAGATATTGCCTTTTATTTTTGTGTGCCTTTTGCAAACAGTCTTGGAAGACCTAAAACTGTTAATTCACTACTGAGTTAACTTTATGCTTTATTTATCTTTTAGCAAATTCATTTGATCTTCTCTGTGTGCTTAGCAAATGGGATTAGCTGTATTCCAGAGTCGTCCTCATACTCATGCACATTCTGACTTAAGAAAGTTCATTTTCTCAGTTTTTGTCCAGATTTTACAGCTGTGCACTCTGCCGAGTATTTCTCTGTGTAACCCCACAGGCCTCGGTCTGTGCAGTCATCGCTTGTGTAATTGGTTCACGATGGATGTGCAGATTCTGCCTGATAAGGAAGAAATGTATATTTGTGCCATTTGGAAGTGCTCATTTTACTGCATGGCCCTGGACCGAGATTATTCCAAGGTGATGTTAACAGTGTTTAGTTTTAGTCTTTGCATCTTGCTGTACAATCAAATGAATGAAATGAAACTATAAATGTGTTTTCTGTCTAACGTGAGATCCACGCAAGGAATGAGCAGTTAAATGATCAGAGAAAGAAAACAGTGGTTTTATTGCTACGAATAAAGGACTGTTTCAGTTCAGATTATATTGCGTTCTTGTGCTGCGCTGACTAGACTGACTGTAATCCAGTGTTCATTTGACCTGTCAAGTGATGTTTGATGAGCGTTAAAAGTGTCAATATTTTTAGTGGTCATTTTAGAAGCACAATGAGATTGTTTCCACTAATGTTGGTAATACTAGAGGCCCTTTTTTTTGTATGAAGGATTCCTACATGGGGTGTAGTTGAGAGGAAGCCTGTTCAACTGGTTTATGCAGTAATCTTGTTTGTAAATCAGAATAAAACATTTTAAGGAAATACCTCCCAACACAAATATGAAACATTTCAGCTCATGTTCATGTAAGCTGTTCAGCTCTAGTTAAAGACATTCTAAAAGTGACACTATGTTCATGAATGAATCATTTGGTGTTTGAAGTTTCTTTACACAGTGAAGCGAAAGTGACTAATCGTCATTATGAAACCCTGCACAGCACACAGTGGAACAAAATGCTTCTTCTGCACCAAGGGTATCTCAGGACAACCTACTGGTCCGGGACCTTCTGATCCAGGGTGCAGTTCCTAACCACTAGGCCACCGCTGCATTACCTTTTACATTCATTTTTGAGAGGAAAACGATTAATGACATTCTTTCTTTTTCATGAAACAGACAAGAGATTATATTGCTGTTGTAAAAACTGAAACTAGCTGAAGGTGTTGTTCATGTCACGCCCTTCCGGATTTGGTCAGGGCAATGAAACCTCCCACCTGAAGCAAGGAAGCAGGCGGAAAGAAATAAAGAAACAGATTCATCAGCCATTTATCTTTGGCTGTATTAAATCATCTTTACCTAACAAATTGCTGCCCACCAGGCCTACAAAAAAAAAAGTGCACTTCTGACTTTTACCTGCTGTACACGTAACCTCAGAATGAAGGTTAGCACTTGAGGACACAAATATTTGCTCACAGAACGGGCATGAGCTTCCAACAATGGAAGCCACTGTTCCAGCTGATTGTTTCAAAAGGACATCCAGATTGTCATACATGCATGACTGATGAATCATTACTACACCCGGTCTGAACCAAGGCCTCTGGATAAACTAGAGTATTTGCTTCAGTGTCTCAGCAATCTGTGTCCCCGCACCTGTTGGCTACCTGGTATCTACAGATCTAGTGCACGTTGGCAGCTTGCTCGTTCAGCAGGTCTCAGATATAAGGTTTAAATTTTTTGATCCTTCAGTACTTTCAGAACTAGACATTAATATTCTCTACATTTCTGATCAGCAGCCTAATCACAACTGCTGCAACCATTTATGATGTTCAGATTTCATTTTTTTCCGTCTTGAATCAAAAACACAAAAGGTAAGTGGTTGTCTCACAGTGCTCCCCCTTCCCTACCACAGTGCAGCCTCAAGGATCTACACTGCAGTCGTTAAAAGACGAGTCCACAACAGACTTGACGTTACATTCCTTTTACTGGCTGCTCAGTCAAAAATGGTGAGAAACTTGATTTAATGCAAGCATCTGCGTGAAACTCTGACATTTATACTGGCAGTCAGTTGACATGCCGCCATGTATAGATTGACGTTGCAGCTTATTAAAAAAAAACAAAAAAAAAAACAAAACAGATTGTACATTAAATAATCATAATTAAGCTGCCAATTGAAAGGGAATTTAAACAATTAGAATCTCAGTAGCTCCATTAAATAAATACATTCTCTCAAGTTATTTTCATTTGTGAAATTAGGATTAAATAAATCCTAAGGGCAGTTTTGGCATTTGATGCAGACAACAGCTTTTAAAGGCAATTAACAATTATTCGTTCTGTGCAGACACGTCTTACTCTCAAAGCACCCACTTTTTGTAGATCATCTCCTTTTGACGCAGTATACTGTTGAACAGAAGCATCTAGTGGCAATTTGGATTTCTAAAACACGGGCCAGAATTTGGCAAAATGAACAAAACATTGGAATGATTTTTTAAAGATATTTGAATACATGCAGAATCCCTCACAATAACTTGTCGTTCTTAGCAAAGCTTAAGCTCACATCGATTCTTCTTGAGCTCTACAACAATCAGTAGTCAAAAGTTAAACGTAGCAAATAAATTCTACAAAGAAAAGGAGTGATACTGTTGGATTAAAGAGGAATTTTACTGCTTCTTCAGAATTTGGGCCCAATCGTTCAGATGTAAACCAAGTCATGGTGGTTTAATGTGTAATGCTCCATTTCAGAGAACCAAGTTAAAATTGTTCACTGCAAGGGTGGCAGGACCCAGACATTCAAAGTATTCCATGTATTTGAATGAGGAAAAAAAAAAAATTAAACAAAAAGTGCTTACAGATATGCTGCCTGCATAACAAACTTTTATAAGTCTTCAAAAAAGCAATTGGTCTAGAATGTGTTTTAAAATATATGCAGGTTATGGTGTTCCATGGCGAATTTTTAACTTATTAAGAAGTTTTTAACTTCACCTCTTTGAAAGTTTTTTCAGTTATTTATTTATATATTTAGAAGTCCTTACAAATGAAAGTCTAAAGTGAACATTGACACTAAACCACTCTGTTTACATCTCAACAACTGCACAGAACTGCCTGAAAAACAAAGTCCACTTAATAAATAGAACTACATAGGGCTTCACTTTATAAACACTGAAAAACTTCTGTTTCTGAAGATTGAGCCAATTTGAACATTTAATAAACAAAACAAACAGACTATGAAGAGCCCTAAAATGTTATTTTTCCTGACTGCCAATTTGTGCATTCCATAGCTATGGCTGCAAATGAATCTCTGAAATTCGTCTTTGACGTTTTAAACAAAGATCAAACTGGGCCAAACTCCACAGCAGTAGTTAGTGTTTCTAAAGCGCAGAAAACAGTTGATATGGTTTAAAAGCAAATCATCGACCTTCATAAAATTATATTTCGAATCTGTAAGAACAAAAGGAGACATTAAGCAAAAAATAATCTAACCCAAAGTGCATCTTCATGTTTAATCCTTAGAGTGAGAAAGTCCCTCAGCAATAATAGCCTGAACAACTTACAGCAAACACATAAATGAACTAGAGTAGATGTGCTGAACTTGCAGTCATCCATGGACCAGCTGAAGTGAAATTCTCATCATCCATGCAAGGCTTGGGCAACCTCATGAAAGCAAGAGGACACTTAGGCTAGGGATGAGCCAGAGAATGGTCCCCAGATCTAAAAAAAAAAAATTTTTAGGACAAAATTACCGGGGAAAAACAAGGTATGAACACTTTGCCAAACGTGTCCCACGTGCTGTAAATCAGAAGCAATTAGAAGGCCAGAGTAAGACTTTCACGTAAGCTGCAGAGCGGCTTTTAGTAAACCAGTAACAGTTTAATAAAGGATACATGCATAAAAATGTTGGTGAACATGTGGGGGAGGGAAAAAAAAACATTACCTAATGCATTAGTGCATATATGTGAATATGCTTGTGTGTGTAGACATCATAAAAACCCAAAAAAACCCAAATATGGCTAGAGTTTATCAATCCCTGTGTAATCTGCAATAAAACCACAGACTGCAAGACATTCCAAGTTCCAAAAACCATCACTCAGCCCTGAAAATCTCTGAACAATGCAACAAGATGTAACGATTTGAATAATTTGATGGGGTTTATTTACTAGATTATGTATGAACGAGTAAAAATGGACTGAAAATTCAAAGGTCGTGTGACCAGCACTGAGCCAACTTTAAATACTTTCTCTCTTACATGCACAAATATTGGATATTTAGAAAACTACGATAGACAATCTAAAGTTATGGCCAGTCTACTGTTCTAATGATTTGGCCGATGCATCTCTTATCTGATAGGACAGGGAAACAGATACACATTCTGTTTTTTCTTACCAGGATAGTGAGCACGTTATAACGCTCCCTCTTCACTTTTAGTGGCCACATTTCCAGAGTAACCACGTGTAGAGCTGAAACCCAAAAGTCCACCATTGGTCACTTTGGGCATGGCTGAATCCGCAAGTACATTTAATCTCAGCCCACTTCCCCGATATCGAACCAAATCTGCAGAAAACCCTTCTTCCCATTACTTAAAGAAGGACACACCATCCAGTCTCTCAAATAGTTTGGGTTTTTTTTTCCCCTGTCAATTTCATGACCTTATCTTTCATCCATTTTTTTGGAAGAGATGCATTTTCTGTTCTCTGAGGGCCACTGAATATGGTGTGTGCATATCGACAATGAATAAATAAATACACCCCTTAAAGCAAGTAAGATGATGCCATGCAGCTAAAAGCAGTGTAGAGGGTTTGCTACTGAAGCAGACAGGTGAGGGATGGGGTAAGGTTAGGGATGACACACAAAAAAACATAATTAGAATAATGTTTAGAACAAGCTGCAAGCAGTGAGTATGTCAATGCATGACACGGAGATGGACAAACTGAAGTCTAAATTTGCTTAAAATGATTGACTAACAATTTGTTCATCTCCTTATAACGAACAAAACCATAGACTCTGAAAACAGCATTTCACTTACGATTTCTTTTGCCACCAATACACCACTAAAATCAATGCTGTAAAGTAAAGTGGAGTTATAATGGAACATCTGAACATGGATCATGAATTTAAATCAGGGCTGTCCAATTCTGGTCCCAGAGGGTCGGTGTCCTGCATATGTTGGCAACTGGCAATTAAAAAGCAGGTTGAACCAGGTGTGTTTAAGCATAAACACCAAACTGTACTGGAGACTGGCCCCCGAGGAATGAAGTTGGACATTCCTGTTTAAAATGAAAAATTTTTTTAAATGTGAAATGCCTTCAAACATGCTGTATGCAACAGACACAACTGTAAGCAACACAAAACAAAATGAATTCAAAATTACCTCTAGAATGAGCATTCAATCACCAAATTATTAATAAACCAATACAAGATGCCATTTGTTCCCACAACCCCTCAAACTCCAGAGTACCTTATTGGACATAAACTGGTCTGCTGATTGGAGCCTTAAATGCTGATCTTACCTTTTAGTAGTATATAGTCACTTTCTTAAAATTGGTAAACAGGTAAAGCACTATCAATCAAAAGCTACAACACAGTATAGCCAGAAATAAAACTGTGATTTTACAGAACTCGTTCCATCAAATATACAGGAAGCCAAAATCAAAATGTCATATTTAAATCTACTAAAAATGATTGTATACTACTGCATTACAACCCGATACCAAAATAAGTATCGTTGCATTATTTTGCCTGTATACATGGGGCTCAACATATCCTAAAAAAGAAAACAGGTAAAATAAATGAGGGAAAGAAAACAATATAAACATCATGATGAACATGATTAAGAAATGAAAAGCAAAACTGAAGTTCTTGCAATCTATAGATGAAAATTGTTGACTTGCTACTTCTTGTCACAATACCAGTACTACAGAGATGTTCAAGATATGGATAGCACTTAAATATTTAAATAACACACTCAAAACTGAGCAAATAACCGATACATATACCGATACCTTCCAGATCAAGAGTGGCCAGCTCCAGTCCTGAGAGTCAGTGTCCCACACAGTTTAGCACTTGCCTCCTAAAACATACTTACCAAGCTTGGCATTTATGATGAGATGAACCAGTTGTGTTTATGCAGGGAAATCGGCAAACTGTGCAGCACACCAGCTATCAGAGCTTTAGTCGGCCACCCCTCTGTTCCAGATTATCAAGTAAGGTTGATTTTTCTCCAACCTGAAAGCTTGTGTGTTTGAAAGTCTTTTCAAAACTTTATTGGGGTGGGCTGGTGGGGGCTGCTCCTCAGCACTCCCACAAAGAAGATACTGTGGCTCATTTTGGTAGCTTGGAAAAGAGAAAGGACCAATGCCTAGCCATTAAGTTTCAAGTGTCTACATTTTACTTCTCAATGAATCCTATCCCATCACTATTAAGTGGAATCTGTCAAGTGGGTTGCACATGGCGTCGTAATAATTCTCAACAGAAGAGTCACAGTGTTGAATGACCAAATTAACTGGGCCCAAAATCTTTGGTCAAATCATGTAAATAGTTATTCAGGCTTTACTTACCCAATATTGAAGGTATACCAATCGCAAGTCCGATGATTAAGCCTTTGTCTGTGAATAACAAATCACTGATTGAAGTCCTCGTCAAACTTAGATTTTTTTTTTGACTGATTGTACTGCTTTTACAGTGAAAAAAGTACAGGGTGATTTGTTTTACAAGCTCTGCATTAGTTATACTTCACCCACTCGTTTCATGCCTCAATGGTTTTTTGAAAATAGAGGTGGTCAGAAAGATTCTTCGTGATGTCTATATTAAAATTATTGGGTTGGACTTTTTATTGACTGACTAGATATCTTTATATATAAACCAATATCTTATGCCCACTGCATGACAGTTGTCAACTTTATAAAATTAGTCTTTCTGCACAATTCTTCAGAGGGCTGTTAAAAGGAATGATATCGGAAGTGATGTTCAAATCTATTAGAGCAATGGAAAAACCCTGTAAACAGCTTTAGGACTTTTTTTTAGAACGTTGTTAAGTAAAACGGTCCCTCCCAAACATTTTCATTCACATCATCTGTACAGATGAAAGAAGGTTAGGTTCACTGGGGGTTTTGGATGGTAAATAAATTGCCTATATTTGTGTTGCTTGACATCGTCTCAATCATTAGAGAAATTCAGGTTGGCAGGTTTAATCAAACCACTGAATGAATCAGGGCAATTTCCTTTAAAAGACAAAATGAACTAAAAATATTTTATTGTAATGCAAAAGACAAACGGCAATTTCAAGTTAGAAAAGATGCATCAGCCCCAATAAGCAGCCAAATATACAGGCTTAAACAAAAACTCTCCCCTTACATCATTAGCAGCAATGCTTAAACGTTGGAATGCACTGCTCAAAAATCACAAATGATTTAAATTGCAAAATAAAAATAATCTACAAATATAAATATTAAATGATCTAACAATTCTCCAAACAAACAGATCAGTCTTAAAATCCAAATAATTGAAACATTTACACTTGTAAATTAATTGTGAGTACATGGTACAAAGACTACAGAGTAAACAAACAAAAATCTGAACACTCACTTGGTGGTGGAGTTGGTGGAGTTGGTGGAGTTGGTGGAACCTTTTCTTCTAAAAGAGAAGAAAGCAAGCATAAAATGAAATGCATCAACACAAACATTCTTTAGTCAAGTGCTTTAGACCAGTGTTCCCCAACCACCGGGCCACAGACCGGTATCAGTCCGTGGGTCATTTGGTACCGGGCCGCACATACTGATTAAAAAATATTTTATTGATCAGCGTTTAAAAGAAATTTATTTATTTTTTCTAAATTATATAAATAAACAAATAAATAAATAAAGTGCTTGTCTCAGTCACATCAAAAATTAAGCCCACAAGCTAGCAAAAAACAAATGCATTTTTATGCTCTTTGTTAATAGCTGTTTCAATGCCGATATTTTAAACCAGTCTGTGGCGCAAAAAAGGTTTGGGGACCACTGCTTTAAACAAACCAGCACTGTTGTCCTACCTTGTTGTCCACCATGTAGGTGCACAGCTAGAGACTACAGTTCATTAACAATTAATCACCTTTTAGATCTTCTTCACTTTCTGAATATAGGATCTGGTAAATTTTTTTAAAACAGCAGGGGCAATGAGGTCATTAAAAATTACAACAATACCACCAAGCTTGATTAACCTGCACCACACATGCTGCACAGCTTCCCTACTGTTCTGAGCCTCAGCCACCACATATTTTGGTGGTCGTTTACCACTGGACAGGGTAAAATAGAGCTGATTACTTGCAAATCAGTGGTTCCCAAAGTGGGGGCATGTCCCATTATGGAGAGCTATTCTGCAGGGTTTGGGCAGTTGAATTCTTTAGAAAGATAAACTGTCCTGCTCAACAGATTTGTTTTTACCAAAGATAAATCTGTATCTGCAAATCCACAGCTTGCCTTGTATATAGGAGGTTGGGTGGAATGATCTTATCTTGAAAAGGAACGCCCTGCAGAAGAGTTCAGGACCCATTTAACTAATTAGTTTTTTATATGCTTACGAAAGTAAAACGCTTGTGTAGGCATGCTTATTAAACCAGCAACTGTGTGCAGTGAATGAAAGAAAACACAATTTCCACTTTTACACCACCAAAGCCAGTGAATTATAACAGTGCTTTCGAAAGGCTTCTAATGATTAGATAAGTGCAGGGAAAATTGACCAAGCAGTTCTCTGTTCTAGACAAAAGCCACCAAACATGCCTACATAGATCTACTAGGTTTAGGGTAAGGGGAAAAATTGGGAAATCAAATTTTCAGCACACAATCCTTTTAAAGGACACAGCACTAGTGTTAACTGTATTGAGTAAGGCCAGAGTAAAATGCTCCCATAAATAACAGCAATAAACCAGGGGATGCATCTCATACAGGTAGTGATACTAGTTACCAAAATGTGACCCGTTATTTTAGTTGATTTTGGTGAACTTTATGTATATTTATCACATCATATTATTAAGTCTTTTTGGACACTATTCAATTTTATTATTAGCACTTTCCCAATTTTTTCTTCCCAAAGAACTCATGCTGAGAATTTTTTTTTTTTAATCTCTTTTCTAACATTAATGAATGACAATTAATGTCCTTTTGATGCACTAGTTCTTAGACCAATCTCAGATATTTCTTTACCTTTAGTAGTTGACTTTGGGGGTTTAGTAGTTGCTTTGGTTGTGGCTTCAATTGCTAAAAACCATGAAATCATGCAGAGTCAGAGAAGTCTGTAACTGTCAGCTACATGGCACTGAACAAAGATAACTTCTAGGTATAAGGCTGTGCAAGAAATACAAATTACATTACCATTTTAAAGAAAATTATTTTTACCATGTATATGAATGCATTTTTAAACAGGAGCCCATGCTAAAACTAA
Organism: Hepsetus odoe; assembly: GCA_017165825.1. NCBI lineage: Eukaryota > Metazoa > Chordata > Actinopteri > Characiformes > Hepsetidae > Hepsetus > Hepsetus odoe. Next base: position 6,125,474 of record CM029385.1, on the reverse strand, counting down.
CAGAATTGCTTAGATTAATACCAAATGTACAGATAACAGATTTGACATGACCTTAATCTACGAAATATTTTAAAATATTTATTATGGCCATTTCTATCCATCTTCCTGTAACTATACGCATTTGAAGTATATACATAAATGAAAACAAATAAATAAATATACTAGAATATATTAGTAGTAATACTAATACATCAGCACAAGAGATACCTCAATACAAAGCATCTCAAAAGCACATTTGTACTTCACTGGTATACATCAAAAATGCATTTATATACTGAAAAGGAATGTTTTTATCATTATGAACATTTAATAGACTTCGTTGTGCCAAGTGTTAAGAAAAACAAGTGCAACGTAATTACAATGATTGTTCACTGAGATTGTGACCCTATGTTAGTAAGTATTTACTGGCCTATTTGTTCAGGATCACACGTAGGACATACATAAATAAAATATTAAGTAAATAATATGGGCTCTTAAAAAAATAAAAACAATCAAATTTTCAGCACACAAAAGGGACACAGCACTAGTTGTAACTGTATTGAGTGACCGCAGAGATTTGAGTTCCCCAGAGTAAAATGCTCCCATAAACATCAGTAAATCAGAGGGTGCAAACCATTTACCAAAATGTGACCCGTTATTCCAGTTGATTTTGGTGAACTTTGTATATTTCATCACATCAAATTATACCAGCTTTACAGACAACATTCAATTTTATTATTATTGCTTTCCCAAATTTCCCCTCACAGTTAAGAAATCTCATGTTGAGATTTTTCTTTGTATCTCTTTTCTAACATTCATTAATGACATGCATTTTTGATTAGTCTAAGAAAAAGTACAATTTTGGATATTTCTGGTACTCAACCTTCAGTAGTTGACTTCGGGGGTTTAGTAGTTGCTTTGGTTGTGGCTTCAATTGCTAAAAAGCATGAAATCATGCAGAGTCAGGGAAGTCTGTAACTGTCAGCTACATGGCACTGAACAAAAAGAACTGCTAGGTATAAGGCTGTGCAAGAAACACAAATTACACTACCATTTTAAAGTAGTGGGACAGAACATATACATATTAAAAATCATCTTTTTCTTTCGGCTGCTCCCGTTTAGGGGTCGCCACAGCGGATCAACTGTCTCCATTTCTTCCTGTCTTTTGCATCTTCCTGCTTAAAACCGACCACCTGCATGTCCTCTCTCACCACATCCATAAACCTCCTCTTTGGTCTTCCTCTTCTCTTTCCTGGCAGCTCCATCTTCAACATCCTCCTCCCAATATAATCCTCATCTCTCCTCTGGACATGTCCAAACCAACGCAACCTTGCTTCTCTAACTTTGTCTCCAAGACGTCTAACCTGAGCTGTCCCTCTAATATACTCATTTCTAATCCTGTCCATCCTCGTCACACCCAACGAAAATCTCAGCATCTTTAACTCTGACACCTCCAGCTCCGCCTCCTGCCTTTTCGTCAGTGCCACCGTCTCCAACCCATACAACATAGCTGGTCTCACTACTGTCCAGTAAACCTTCCCTTTCACTCTAGCTGGTACGCGTCTGTCACAAATCACTCCAGCCACTCTTCTCCACCCATTCCAACCAGCCTGCACTCTCTTCCACACTCGCCATTACACTGAACTGTTGATCCCAAGTATTTAAACTCCTCCACCTTTGTTACCTCCACTCCCTGCATCCTATCCACACCACTTCCCTCCCTTTCATTCACACTCATGTATTCTGTCTTTGCCCTACTCACTTTCATTCCTCTCCTCTCAAGAGCATATCTCCATCTCTCCAGGTTCTCCTCAAGCTGCTCCCTACTCTCACTACAGATCACAATATCATCAGCAAACATCATCGTCCACAGAGACTCCTGTCTAACCTCGTCCGTCAACCTGTCCAATACTATTGCAAACAAGAATGGGCTCAGTGCTGATCCTTGATGTAATCCAACATCTACCTTAAATGCATCCGTCACTCCCACTGCAGATCTCACCACTGTTACACTGTCATCATACATATCCTGAACTACTCTCACATACTTCTCTGTAACACCAGACTTCCTCATACAAAACCACAACTCCTCTCTAGGCACCCTGTCATATTCTTTCTCCAAATCCACAAAGGCACAATGCAGCTCCTTCTGACCTTCTCTGTACTTCTCCATCAACACCCTCAGAGCAAACATTGCATCTGTGGTGCACTTTCTCGGCATAAAACCATACTGCTGTTAACTGATCCTCACCTCTTTTCTTAACCGAGCTTCCACTACTCTTTCCCATAACTTCATGGTGTGGCTGATCAACTTTATCCCTCTATAGTTACTACAGCTCTGTGCATCACCCTTATTCTTGAAGATCGGTACCAGTACACTTCGTCTCCACTCCTCAGGCATCTTCTCACTTGCCAAGATTGTGTGAACAATCTGGTCAGAAACTCAACTGCCATCTCCCCTAAACATCTCACTGCTTCCACTGGTATGTCATCTGGTCCAAAAGCCTTTCCATTCTTCATCCTCTTCATCGCTGCCCTTACTTCCATCTTGTTTATTTGCTGCACTTCCTGGTTAACTCTTCTCACATCATCCAGTCTTCTCTCTCTCTCTCTCATTTTCTTCATTCATCAGCTCCTCAAAGTATTCTTTCCATCTGCTCAACACGCTCTGTTCACCTGTGAGTACGTTACCATTTCTATCTTTAATCGCCCTGACCTGTAGCACATCTTTCCCAGATCTGTCTCTCTGTCTAGCCAATCGGTAAAGGTCCTTTTCTCCCTCTTTACTGTCCAACCTCTCATACAATTCACCAAACACCTTATCTTTGGCCTTCACCACTGCTTTCTTCGCCCTGCGGTTCATCTCCTTGTACACCTGTCTACTTTCTTCATCTCTCTGACTGTCCCATGTCTTCTTTGCCTCCCTCTTCTTTTGAATACACTCCTGGACTTCTTGGTTCCACCAACAGGTTTCCTTATCCTCCTTCTTCCTTCCAGATGTCACACCAAGTACATTTCTAGCCGTCTGCCTTATCACTTCTGCAGTAGTTTCCCAGCAATCCGGTAGCTCTTCAACACCTCCCAGTGCCCGTGTTAACTCCTGCCTGAATTCCACCTTACAGTCCTCCTCCTTCAGCTTCCACCACTTGATCCTCGACTCTGCCCTCACTTTCCTCCTCTTCTTGACCTCCAAGGTCATCCTACAGACCACCATCCTATGCTGTTTAGCTACACTCTCCCCTGTCACTACTTTGCAGTCTCTGATCTCTTTCAAACTGACCCTCCTGCAAAGAATATAATCCACCTGTGAGCATCTTCCTCCACTCTTATACGTCACCCTGTGCTCCTCCCTCTTCTTAAAATAAGTATTAACTACAGCCATTTCCATCCTTTTTGCAAAATCTACAACCATCTGACCTTCAGCATTCCTCTCCTTGACACCATGCCTACCCATCACCTCCTTATCACCTCTGTTCCCTTCACCAACATGACCATTAAAATCTGCACCAATCATCACTCTCTCTCCCCTGGGTACACTCTCTATTACTTCATCTAACTCACTCCAGAATTTTTCCTTCTCTTTCATCTTACAACCAACTTGTAGAGCATAAGCACTAACAACATTCATTATCACACCTTCAACTTCCAGCATCAAACTCATCACCCTCCCTGACACCCTCTTCACTTCCAAAACACTCTCCACATACTCTTCCTTCAGGATAACACCTACTCCATTCCTCCTTCTATCCACACCATGGTAGAACAGTTTAAACCCCCCTCCAATACACCTGGCCTTACTACCCTTCCATCTAGTCTCTTGCACACACAAAATGTCAACCTTCCTTCTCTCCATCATATCAGCTAATTCTCTACCTTTATCAGTCATGCTGCCAACATTCAAAGTCCCTACCCTCACTTCCACTCTCCTCTCCTTCTTTCTCTCCTTCTCCCTCTGGACATGCCTTCCTCCTCTTCTTCTTCTTCTTTGGCCAACAGTAGTCCAATTTCCACCAGCACCCTGTAGGCTAACAGCACTGATGGCGGTCGTTGTTAACCCGGGCCTCGACCGATCCGGTATGGAATTCTGTATCGTTGTCCGCATATTGATTTGGCAAAGTTTTACACCGGATGCCCTTCCTGACGTAACCCTCCCCATTTACCCAGGCTTGGGACTGGCACAAAGAAATACACTGGCTTGTGCATCCCTAGTGGCTGGGTTATATACATATTAAAAATAAATTTCTATAAATATATGTTTATTCAGGAGCCCATGATTAAACGATATGGAATTATTTTGATTTTTAAAATTTCTGTTGCGTTCCCGTTACTATAAGCATTGGAAGCTTATAATATTCAAAAAAACGCACCACAATATGTATTAGTAATAATACTCTCATGAGAAATTAATTCCTTGATCCCACTGCACTGCCATTGGTGTATTTAGTGACCTTGCATGAACTAACAGACCTAGAACCTTCTAAAACATCAGCATACACTGATAATATCTGTAAATACGGCCCAGTTAATGTACAGAGTTGATTTGTGCTTCTTTACCAAAATGCTCATTAAATTATGTTTTCCAATACTAGTTGCTAAAAACCGCCACACAAAAAAAAAAAAATTTAAATATAGGGATAGATCGATATAAACATATAAACAATTTAAATATATAAATAATTTTTAAAAAATCATTATGAACATGAGCGTGTTAGTTGTAGCCAAGTTAAGAAAACAGTAATTACAATGATAGGGTGCTACAAGCTCAGGTCACAGTCTCAGTGTACCAAGTCAGTGAGCATTTTGCGTTTGCTCAGGTTCACATGTAGGACTTCAAACAATAATAATAATAATAATAATAATAATAATAATAAACAATCCAAAAATTAATAAAGACAACATTGAATAAATGTTTGGGGCCATTTTAGGAGCCATGATCTACAACACACACCAAGTAATCAAATAATAAAAATGCTTACATAGCGCAGTTTGACTTTGCTTTACTTCACACTGCCTTTTCTTACTCCAATATGAGCCAACTGCCTACTACTGTCTCGTGCATTTTATTATACATAATGGCAAATACTTACTAAATAGCTACACTGAAAGTGTCAAATCCCTTCTGCGTTGTCTCATGCACAAGAACATGGATAAGCCGTTATATATTTTGACCTGAACCTCACATGCTCCACTGACTAAGAAATTGTCAGAGCACTTGAATGTATTGTTTGGTCAAGCTGGCCTTGGAAAAAAGTCTACTTTTTTTTTTTTTCACCATTTGTAAAACCCTTAAAAGCTGACATGAAAAAGAAAAGGCAATGGCCATTAACATGAAACTAGAAAATGTAAACATTTTCATTTGTTAACTTTTTGTTTTAGATTGTTCTCTGCAGATATAGCTGTGATATTCTTGAAGCTTTGACCAAACCACCCACTAACCACAAATTTTGTATAATTGTTTTTTTTTGTTTTTTTTTTTAAACAACAAGCAACACAAAGATAAACAAGAACAGCCATATCTGGCAACACTGCTTCAGATCAAGGTCACCCTTAAATCACATACAAGTGCAGCAAGAAAGTAAGAAGCTGTTTTGAAATTTTTCTTGGACTTGTAGGTACAGAGGTAACTAGCGGCAAATAGAATGACTATTCTATTCACAACAAAAACATCTGCAGTCCTGTTGCATGAAATCAGTTTGAAGTGTAAGAAACCTGAGGAGAGTTCCTGAGGGGTTACAATGTTTTCTGAATCAACACACCAGATCACAAATTCAGAAACATTGTTCTCACCTTTGCACTGTGGAGGAGGTGGAATCCAATCACTATCTTCACCACAAATCAGGTAACCTTCACCCACCATTTTGTAGTTAGTATCACACTCGAACTCGATAATGCTCCTGTATCCATAAGGCCCTTTTCCTCTTTTTCTATAGCCATTTAAAACAGTGGGTTCCACACAGGACACCACTAGATGAAAAGAACAACAACTATTTAATGAATTAATGTAAAATATTCCTCATCATGGCATTTCAAATTGATCAACAGCAATAACTAGGAATGGAAAAAAAAAAACAAATTATAAAAATGACTTAAAAAGTGACTTTAAAGCATTTAAATGTGTGCAATAGAGTTTAACAGTGTGCATAATTATTAGACAACTATTAATGTACAGAATTAGCATGCAACTAAATGAAAAACCAAATATTTACAAATAAACATTTTTTTTAAAAGGTCACCAATATAGCCACTCTTCTTTTCAATAAGCCTCATACGCCTTCATAATCCTTCCATTCAGTTTCTTGATCCGTTGATGACCGTTTTTTTTGTGCAGCAGCAACCCCAGCCTCCCAGACACTGTTCAGAGAGGTGGGCTGTTTGCCTTCCCCGTAAATCTCCAGTTTAAGAAGAGTCCACAAGTCCTCAATAGTGTTTAGGTCATGAGGAAGACGGCCATTTCATTATTCTTTTATCTTTAAGGCCTTTACTGGCAATGCAGTGGAGTACTTGGATGGATGCAACGGGTCATTTCACTGCATAAAAAGCATTCTTCTTGAAAAATGCTGATTTTTCCTGAACTACTGCTTAAAGGAATTGTCTTCTAAACACTGGAAGTAAGTTTGGGAGTGGATTTTGAGTTCATCTTCAACCTGAAATGGTCCAACCAGCTTATCTTTAATAACGCCAGCCCATGTGGCAGCAGTGGTCTAGTGGTTAGGGAGTTGGACCCAGGATTGGTTGGTCATGGGTTGAATCCCCTGCCAGTAGGTTACCTTGAGGCACACTTGAGCAAGGTACCAACCCATCACTGCTCACCAGGTGCTTTAAATAGCTGCCCCCTGCTGTACGTATAGGTTAAACAAAGACACTCCTTTTTGTTGTGTTTCAGTGTTTCACAATGACCAACAGTCACTTTCACTTATACCAGTACCCCACCTCCACCTGATAAACATTTGTGTGCATTAATGATCAGAAATGAGACATGTTGTGTATTTATTCCAGCAATACTTACTCTTACATTGAGAAGGAGGAGGCTGAAAGGTTCCATTTTCAGAGCATACCATTACTTTACTTTCAGAAGGAATATAACCTGAATTACAGGTGTATGAAACTGCTTGGTCGTACTGATATTCATCCTCTAAGGGTTGATCAAATTGTCCATTCGGTATTTCAGGAGGAGGTAAACACTTGACCGCTAAAGAAGAACAACATGTTAAAAATGTTGTTTCAAACTACTCTGCAAAATAACAGGTAATGTAAAGAAATTCTAAATTTGAAACCTTCGCACACAGGGCTTCTCCCATCCCAACCAGCATCTCGACAATTTCTGGTTGGTTGACCAACAAGATTATACCTGCAAGAAGAGCATTTAAATACAGTTTTGTTTATTATCAGAGTAAATGATCCGATGATCAAAATGAAAAGTAAATGAAAAGAAAACGAAGACTTTCACAGACCCTGTGTTACACTTTGCCGTGGCTACCGCACCAAATAAAATTCCATCTTCTCCTTCTGGCAAATACGTGAACTTTCCATTGGCGATGTCTTCAAGTGGTCCACATTTTTTTTCTAAAACATACAAAATATCACATTAGATATTGGATTTACTCCACAATCTTTAATTATACAAATTTTAACAAAAATAAACAAACAAACAATCAAGAAGAATACAGTGAGAAGATTACTTTGGCACTGAAGCTCCAACTTTGACCATGTGTTTCCAGTGCAGGTAATTACTTTGGAAGCTGCAGGATTTGAAGGCTGATAACCAGTTGAACATTTAAATGTTGCCGTGGATCCATCGGGGTAGGCTGCTTTGTCTGATTCAGGAGTCAAAATTCTGTTGTCTACTACATTAGGTTTCTCACACTGAGCTGTGAAGACAATAAATCAAACAGTTGAATCTAGTACTGAAACAAAAAAATGGAGAAATCTCTCCTGGGTTATTCTTCACCCACCCCCAAAGTACTGGAACATCAAGGACTTTACTATTTTTCTTTTGTTATATACATGGGTTTAAATGCTTTTTTATAAAACTTATTTGCTAATATTAACATACAGATATGTAAAACAAATTAGAACCTGCAGTGATGAAATTTATCAGAATGCAACATTTTTAATTAAAGTGACACTTATTTGGCTGCATAAGCCTTGCGTGCAATAACTGCATTAAGTTTGCGACCCACCAATGTTACAAAACGTTGGGTTTTTTCTTTGTGGTAAAAGCCCATAGAAAAGTAAATCCAGTGTCTTTCAGATGTTCAATTTGATGATTTCTCACGTGATTCTTCTTTTCAGGAGAAGCATGTTCAACTGGGTTAAGATCTGATGACTTAATTTTCCAGCCCAAAATTTTCTCATGTTCCCCCCAAAAAGTTATTTGGTATCTTGGAAGTTTTGGATCATTTTCACGCTTCAGGATAAACTTTCTTCCAATTACTTTGAATTGTAAACTCAAATAGTTCAGTTGTTGTTTCTTCAGATCTAAGCATTTTGCTACTTATGGTCTGAAAGTCAAGGTGCTACCAAGTTGTATCAAGCTGTCTTGTACCTTTTAATAAGAAATGGCTTCCACCTGACTGGTAGAATGCTACAGTGATGGGGTGATGGGTCTTCACAAAGGAACTCTAAATTGACCAGTGAGTTCTGGCTTACCTGTACGACTGGTTACCTTCATACATTAAGAAATTACTGAAATTGTAGCTAACCAATGACTAATCTGATTACTTAGTCTGTGCTGGCAGCCAGATCCAGGAAGACTGCTGATTGTCCTTCATTTAAAATGAAAGCTTCTGTGCTATTAAACACCACCAATCCTGCTTAAATGCTTGTGTATCCTTCCTCAGATTGGAGCCTTGACACAATGCTTCCATGAACAGGTTTGTGCATTTTCAAATTCTGCCCAATAAACCCAACAACAGTAGTGGAGACGGTCAACATGTAGAATATCAAGACCACTTCTAGAGAAGGATGCACCATAGCTCAGTGCAAGTGTGGTGTCAATACTTAAGACTGAAATATCAGATCTACACTGCCAGTCAAAAAAATAATAATTTGTTGGACCAACTTTAGCTTTGATTACAGCACGCATTTGCTGTGGCATCATTTCCATCAATTTGCATTAATTCATTGCACTTTGCATTAACAGTTGAATTAATTTTTCACCAAAATCTTTTAGAGATGATGGGAGAATAGGTCAGCTACACAAATTCTTCTACTACACATCCCAAAGATTCTCAGTGGGGTTAAGGTTTGGACTCTGGTTCAGGGAGCATAAGCCCCCCACATTCTTTCACAATTTGAGCCCGATGAATCCTGGCATTGCCATCTTGGAATATGCCCGTGCCATCAGGGAAGAGGAAATTCACTGATGGAGTAACCTCACTCCTTAGGCACATAATGTTGCTGAACCTATACCTGACCAACTCCAGATCATTGCACTGCCCCCACAGGCTTTTACGGTAGGCACTAGAGGAATGATGGATGCATCACTTCATGCACCTCTCGTTTTACCCTGATGTGCCTATCACTCTGGAACAGGGTAAATCTGTACTCATCAGACCACATGTCCATTCTTTATGCTTCCTAGCAAACTGAAGGCTTTTTTTGCGATTAGCATCACTGATCAGTGGTTTTCTTAAAGCTACACAGCTGTTTAGTCCCAATCCTAATTTCTTCCATGAAGATGATGGTTCCCCACTACCCTTCCAGTTTTTAATAATGCGCTGGACAGTTCTTAACCTAATTTTAGTAGTTTCAGCATTTCCTTACATGTTTTATTTGCTTGATACATGCCAATAATTTGACTCTTCAGAAGCAGGATGTCTCTTCCAACATGGTTGTTTAAGTACTGAGAAGCTCCTCACTGCATCAGTTAAGGTTAAATAACTTGTTGCAGTATTTAACCAATGGGAGGCTCTTAACTGTCTTACCTAGCTTTGTCATTGTGTATTATCACTTACTGCTACAGTAAATATTCTTTTTGGGGGGGGACTAACCAAATCACATTTAAAAGTCTGAAAAATAATATGGGAAATAAAAAGGGTCTGATATTTTCATATCAGAGAAAGCAATAATAAACAAATATACAGTGCCACCCAAAGTCCTGGGACAACCAATTCATGCTTAATGCTCAATAAGCAGTACAGATGAAAACAATAAAAAAAAACAGCAATTATCAAAATATCAACTCAAAAAGCCTGAGATATGAGCATGAAAGAAAAACAGGGAACTCAGGCTAAACAACAACAAGACACACACATTTCAACATTAACAGGCAAAGAAAAACATCTGAAATTACCATTATAACGCAAGGCCAGCAGCCTTCCATTTTAGTTTATCTAGCTAACGTTAACCTCTGATTCAGACTGTGTGGGCAGTGTCCTTACCTAGACATGCAGGCCAATGTAGGCCACATGGTTTAACTAAAAGTGTCTTAAATTAGACATAATCCTTCCACAAGCCTGCCATTCTAAACCAGGGTTTATTGAACGCAGGCTGAAGTAACTAACATTCTGCCCTTGCTTTAATCTCCAAACACGCAGAGGTTTGTGGTGTAAACACCTTTAACACAGTCCTCTCCCTGAAACTGGACCTCAGGAGAACGCTTTGAGGGAAAGCCCGGTTCTTACAGCTTGAGAACTCACCTTTTACATCAACAGCCTGCATGAGACACAGGAAGACGATCACACTGCAGCAGGTCGCCTTCGAGGTCATTCTGATCCAGTGACTAGTCATGTTAAGGGTCAGTACAGCCTGTGGTCTGGGTGAACAAAACAGCAGGGAGTCTGTTGTTGAGCTGGTTCCCAAACTAGATTCTCTCTATTCTTCACCAGATGTGGCTTAAAAGCATCGACGCTCAGTTCACAATTTAGAAATGTAGCTACGTCACTCGGCTCTAATGTTCATGAAGTAAAAGTGTGGTTAACTATCTCTGAACGGAGTAAACGGCTCGATTTAAATAACGAACAACAACGAGCTCAACATTTCACAGCAGAACACAACGGCGCCTTACTCCGGAGCTAACCTTAGCCTAACAAACACCAGACCAAATAAACGCTTTTGGGAGCAATTTATCACACATCCCGATAGTACTATATAAAATATAGCTTTTTTTTTTTTTTTTTTTTTTACAGTCCTCTGTTGTTTCCCTGTCTGTTTTTCAATTTCACAGACGAACTTTAACAGTCATGCTAGCAAAGCGACTAGCCGAGTCGTAAACAGTAACGAAAACCCTTCGCCCCGAAGCTCTCAGCACCTACCGTGAAGCTAAATAAATAGAAAGGAAGGTTGAAATGGAGACGGGACACTACCTACGTCTTCGCTGTTTGCTCTCTTGAGAAAAACGTTTGGTGAGTAAGACTTTATCAGTGCCAGGAAATGTTGTCAGAGCGCTATGAGGAAACTGGCAACCGGCCAGTGTCACTCCTGCACGGCATTGTGGGAAGCCATCGGTGCCAAAAGCTGCCAAGCCCAAGTTCATTCAAAACAATGAGCGGTCCTGGTGGGCGTTGTTCCATTTCTCCATTGAGCCAGACAGCAAGCCCAAAGTCAAGCCTGGGTCACAGGAAGTGGGCTGAGGGATGTTCCTATTGGATGTTTCTCAAATTTTGGTGTAGGTTACCTGGCTAACTCAGACCCACGAAGCAAGATTGATCCATGAAGCTAGATAACTTAAGCCCAAACTTAAATATGAGCGAAAGAAGGACTGGGAGATGTTCCTATTGGACATTTCTCAAATTTAGGCTAAACAGACAAATCTTGCTTTGTGAATGCCGCAAGATGTTCTTGAATCTGGTGGGATTTTTCAGTTAGCCAGAAAACTTTAAGCCCAAAGTCAAGCTTTCCCAAAAAATGAGGGATTCTGGTCAACTTCAGGCTTAAGATATCTGGATAACTCCAGAAATCCTGCGTTTGAAATGCACCCCATCCAGAAAATGACTCACACTTACAACTTTACATGTAACAGTGATGGTGAACTTGAATAACATTTCCAGGATTTCCCACAGTAGCATTTCAGTTTTATAGCCCACAACATTAACAGAACAGCTTTGAGTGTTTTAGTCTGAAAGCTATTAACCGTTTTTAATGTCCATCTACAGATGCTAAAACACCACCATTAAGTTGGAATTAGCAAAGATCTGTGAGCTTGCTTACTAACTGCCATCTACCAAAATTAGAAGCAACAGTATTATAGTTTATTTTATAAAGGCATAAGTGGGTGGAGAAGTGGGGGATGTTCATGTCCATCCATCCATCCATCCATTCATTCATTCATTATCCTAACACTTATCCTGAATAGGGTCGCAGCTTATGTTGGCAAAAGCCAGAGGAACACGCTGGACGGGTCATCTGTCCATCACAGATAATCATTTTGGCTGAAAAGTGAAAGTGAACCAAATGTTCACACCCTAATCTAACACGTTTCAAAAAAGAAATAAGGTGGCCTTGTTTTCTTGTAATTCATTGTGGTAGATCTCCAGCTTCATGTCTTGTTCTTTTTCTTTCAGCTGTTCCTGTTTAAGAGTCACCACAGCGGATCAACCATCTCCATTAGAGCTTCAGCTTCATGTATGGAAGAATTTTTGTAGCATCATTCACTTTTCTTATTACTTTCCTTATTTCACATCTAGGCTTCCTAGTGTGCAGGGCTTGTCTCCTTTGGAAGCTGCAAAGCACAAAATTAATATCACTCTGGATAAGAGCATCTGCCAAATATTGCAAATGTGTGTTAACACTTTTGTGTTGCAAGGTGAAATTGTGAGCATTTCCACACATTTTGGCAAGGGTTGCTTGTGATATAGCACTGATGTGGGTGGGCATAAAAAGGCCTTAGTAGTGTCAACACACACTGGGTCTGAATGGGGGCAGCGGTGGCCTAGTGGTTAGGGATTAGATTAGATGGACATGGGTTTGAATCCCAGGCCAGTAGGTTGCCCTGAGGTACCCTTGAGCAAGGTACCATCCCCATCACTGCTCCCTGGGCACTTTAAATAGCTGCCACCTGCTGTATGGGAGAAAAGCGGAGGCTGGTCTGTCTTTTAAGAGTTGTGTGCATAAGATGTGTTTTTTGAGATTCACTGATGTGTGATGGTTAAAAGGGTGTGAGTCTATGATTACAGACATGACATACATTTTTCTAAAAGGTACATTTTAAAGAAAAGACATAAAACAGAATGATCATAATAGCTTTGGCCTCCGACAAGTGAGTGCTCCTTAAATTAGAGGGAAAAGCAGCTGAAGGAATAGATGCCTTTAAATGGTATCAACCTTTGATTCCTTGAGCATCAGCCAAGTTCTTAACTACGCCCATTTACAAGCCCTAAATAACCGACCTGGAGGAAGGGAGCGGCATTGTGGCTGTTTGTTGATTCATGTCGAGCTCCAACTTAAAAAAGGATTCCATCTCATGTATTTGGTATGTAGGGTCCAGACGTCATCCTTATTTCTTTAATATAAAAGTGCAGCTACAAACTTACTGACTCAAACTGATACCAGCACTGGTATGAGGGGCGGTATATGTCAAAAGTGTGACAATAAACATCATTCATCATGAATGATGCCAACTAAGCAATTTCACTAACTCACACAGAACTCTCCCTAGTGATTCATTTACGGCTCACCCAAATGGGAACAGCTGCCAGAAGTAAGGCCTGCTTTCTTCTATTGTGTTGGTTACAGAAACAAAGGAAAGTATTTGAACCAGAGCATTACAAATTTGTTATTTTATGCAGTATCATTTCCCGTTCAGAATTTGAAAGAGCCTTTGTTACTAAACTCAGAACATGCTTGGTGGGGCTGTTTGTTCTCTGGTGTAGTGCAGTGTGTATGCAGATACAGCTGGACAGCATCAGCACAGCAACAGAATTAAAGACATTACTTCCATTCTACGATGTTAAGTGAATGGTTGTCAATGGACCTACTGTAACTACAGTCAGTAATGCATTTTTACTTTTTAAAATGAGTGTTTTTATATATATATATATATATATATATATATATAAAATATATTTGCCTATAAGTGATTTTTTTTTTTTGTCATCAAAATTCCATTGACACAATGAAATTCAAGCTCTGCTTTTCACCCATACACACCTTGCAGCAGGGGGCAGCTATTTAAAGTGCCCAGGGAGCAGTAATGGGAACAGTACCATGCTCAAGGGTACCTCAGGGCAACCTACTGGCCTGAGACATCAGAGAAACCAGGCCTAAGTTCTGAGTCCAGAAATTTTTGGTGATGTTGCATCTTAGGGAAAAAGTCCAATACAAGAAAAAAAGTGTAGCACATGAGCCCTTTAAAGCAACAAAACCTGTTCTTACAGACACCTTTCTTATTTAGAGTAACGAGATACTAATTCCATGTTCTTTATTATAGTGAAAACCTATTATAACTGTCAATTTGCCAACATTAAATGCAGCATCAGTTAAGTTTAGACAACAAAAATTATGTCCATTCGGATTTTGTTGGTCAGGAGCTGCACATGTTAGTCACCGGTTCAGTTATGTGTAACTTATTACATAGCTTTTCCAGGAACTGTACTAACAGGCTTCATTGGAACAAACTGCCATATAATTTTTTTTTTCTCAGTCAGAAAACACCATGTCAAAGGTCTTCATACAAGAGAAGCTAATTATTATCTACATTAGATGTGCTGCTATCTTATCCAGAGCGACTTCCATGACCTAATTACAGGGACAGTCCCCCTGGAGACACTCTGGGTTAAGTCTTGTTCAGGGACCCAGTGATGGTAGAGCCAGAGGTGGGATTCGAACCTGGGACCTCTTGAGCCACAGACCTGTAGGCAAATATCTCACCACTAGACCACCACCACTGCAGTTACAGACTGCGTTACATAGAACATTACATACTCACAGATGGAGAAACTGTTGAACACACTGGGTATATTTATTTTTCTGGTATCTTCAATCAGTCTAATAAACGCATTTTTACACAATGTGTACACACTTACACATGGCTTGCTTAAGAAAAGTCTGACCCCAGACTATCAATCTTTAGCCAAGGCTGGCAAAAAAAACAGAAAATACAATGTTTTTCATTAACAATGACTAGTTCATGTTACTAATAGTAAAACATCAAAGCATGTGTTCATTTGCATTTGTTATAAACCACAGGCTTTTCTAAATAAAAATCATTACTGAGCAGCAATAGATGAATAAGTTCAGTAGTACCTGGGTCATATTTTTCCTCACACTGACATCATCCGCCCATATGCTGGTATATGCTCATATGTGCCATTTCTAAAATCAGCTTTTTCCAGTGTGGATAAAAAAAAAAGTGCAATGGGTCATTAGATCATTATCTATAGTTAGCAAGGAAATATATCGGGTATTCTGGGTGTTTTTTCATTTCCAGAAGATGAAAGCTTGACAAGGGCTACATGTATGTATGTATGTGTGTGTGTATATATATATATATATATATATTATATATATATATATATATATATATATATATATATATATATACACACAGCACTGTGCAAAAGTTTTATGCAGATATGAAAAAATGCTGTAAACAAAGAATGCTTTCAGAAATTTAAATGTTTGTTTATTTTTATCAATTTACAAAATGCAAAGTGAGCGAACAAAAGAAAAATCTAAATCAAAATCAATATTTGGTGTGACCCTTCAAACCAGCATCAGTTCTTCTAGGTACACTTGCACAAAGTCAGGGATTGTGTAGGATTATAGTCGGTGTATGATCAACCAGTTTTACCAAATAGGTGCTGATGATCATCAGTGTCACACGGAGGTTGAAACACAGTCATGTTTGGAACAACCTACCAGCCGAGTTCCTTCAAAAACTGTGTGCAAGTGTACCTGGAAGAACTGATGCTGTTTTGAAGGCAAAGGGTGGTCACACCAAATATTGATTTGATTTAGATTTCTCTTTTGTTCATTCACTGCATTTTGTTGATTGATGAAAATACATGATTAACACTTTTCTGAAAGCGTTCTTTGTTTACAGCATTTTTTCACACCTGCCTAAAACATTTGCACAGTACTGTATATAAATTTTCCCCGCCCAAATTAGTAGTGTTTATGTGATTTACAACACTGATGGCCTGAAATGCTATTTGGGTCATGCGTTATTTCAGCTACAAACGTGGCTTGAAAGCAAATGGAATGAGTCAGATTTCAGGTTTTGGTTCACATTTCAAGTGGTTTCATGTGAATCAGATGAAAAAAATTAAACAATGAACAAGGCCTTTTGGCATAATGTTTTTTTTTTTTTAATGGAAGCAAAGCCATATTAGTCATGGTATCTTTAACACTTCTTTAATTTCCATGCAAATTCACTTCATTTACGCAACTACTTCTGAACACATCCAGTGAACCATTATGACACTGTACAGGCCTCCGTATAAAAAAACAAAACAAAAAAAACAAAAAACGTATGACATTAAAAAAATGCTTAAAGTGAAAACAACCAAATAACATATCATTTACGGCATTTTGCAGACGCTTTTATCCAGTTCGACTTCCAATTCCTGATTACAGCAACTTTCCCCCCTGGAGAAACTTGGGGTTAAGGGTTTTGCTCAGTATCCCAATGAAGGTAGTGCTGGAGGTAGGATTTGAACCTGCAACCTCTTGGTCATAGGTGAGTATACTACCACTGGACCACCACTACCAGCGTCGTCTTTACAGAAAAAAACTGAGAGTCTGCATTTCATTCAATCTCATCCTGTCACAACCTCAAATTTACACATCATGCTTTTTGCTTTTTCAGCAGATGTTGTTTTTGGGCCTGCTTACTTGGGCTTTACTAGGGCTGAAATTAATCTGACACTTTTCCATGCAAAGCATGAATAATACTTAACATCCACTTTATCTAAACCAGGCAACTGCAAATAGAAAGTGCTTATTATTTCAAGAACATTTGACAGATAACAAATAGAACTATAGTACAGCATTGCCTTATAATCTCTATAATCTCAGGTTATGTTGAGCTATGGTTGAGACTAAGGAAACTAACTTTCATTTCCAAGCCAAGCAATTTGAAGTGTTTTTTTTTTTACTGATTAATCATTCATAGATCATTGTCCATTCTCAAATAGGCCAAATACACTGCTTGGTATAACATTGAAAATCATCATCAACAACAGCAATAAGTGGTTTGAGCTGTGAGAGCAATATCATGTGGTTTACAAAGGCGTTGCAAAAACACACACACAAACACACACACACACACACACACTTTCTTTTCATCCAATAGGAACATCCCTCAGCCCACTCCTTGTGCCTATTTTGGAAGCAGTGTGTCCTTATTTCACCCACCACCCACCAAATCTTTTGAAAAAAAAACATATTTATTTTAAAGGTTACCTCACCTAAAGTAATATATTACTCTATTACTTTACCATTCATTAGTCAGCTTGGGTCTTTAAAATCAGCTCCAGCAATAAAGAGAATTCATTAATTGAATGCATTCAAGTGTAACACAATATAAAGGAAAGTATGCAATCAGAAGAAAGAACACGCTGATATATTTTTCTCACTGAACTAAGTAAAACTACGTGAATTCAGTGTATCGATGTTTTCTGGGCAGGAGTATCATCCTGAACAAAACTCTACCAGCAGAGGAATGAACTGGAGAGCTTCATTCGTGTCCCATAAATGTCATGTCATGGTGAAGTCAGTGCACAGTGAACGTCCTGTTGATCTAGAAAAGAGCAGAAAAAATAACAAATCTGTTATTTCAAAAGCAAGACTGGTGAATGTTGATTAGTGTCTTACTGCTTTTGCAGATGTGGCTCTGCATTAGAAGTGTGAAACAGGTCAGATATTTTACCCAATACATTTTGTTCTGCAGCTGATTAAGAAGAAGGAACTTAATGAATGATTTTTAATGGAGCTGCGATATAGCCTGCTAGTGGCACAACCAACCTATTTCTAACAGAGACAATTTGTTAGTAAATCTGGTTTTTATTTCATCTTTCAGTTTATTGTCTATAAATATTGTCTCCATTACCATTCCTCTAAATGATAAAAACACAGAAACAGATACATGTTTAGTCTTCCTTACCAGAAAAGTGAGAATGCTGCAGTTCACTTTCTTCAATTTTATTGGCCGACTTCATGGAGTGACCACATGCAGTGCTGCAACCCAAAAGTCCAGAATTGGTCACTCTGGGTGTGGCTGAATAATTATTAAGTATACTTAATCTCATTTCGGGTCACATCAAATGATACTGCTCACATGAAGAGCTTTAAGCAGTGGAGACATGCATGGACCCTGCAGTACATTGTCAGTATTAAAAAAAAAACTAAAACAAAAAAACCAGAGACTCTTAATTCTACTTTAAATGGCACTTTACTGCAGAGTTTAAAGATATTTCTTGTTTGTTTGAACTAACTAACTAAAGATGAAAGGCAAGGAAGTGTTTCAGGTGTTATCTGCATGGACATCTCTGGAAAATAAGTTTTTTCTATGTTGCTCCAAAATCTCAATGTGCTTTTCTGCATTAGTATTGCCAACACACAAGCTTAAAATACCTTTACCTAGGACACTGACACAACCCTATACCATGACAGACCCAGGCGCTTGGAACCATTGCTGTTAACTGACTAAATGGCCCTTTTTATCTTTAGTGCGGAACACACAGCATCGAGTTCTTCCAGAATAAATGTGCAGTCTAATTTGTCTGATGATTTTTTTGGGTTTTTTTTTGCATTTTACATACTGACAGTTTTTTATTTGTATCTTCACTTTTTTTAAATCTGAAAATTAAATTTCTGTTCTGTAGGCATCACTAACAATGGTGTACATGCAGTTCAGATCAGGATTTTGGAGGCATAATTCCCATAATTCGGAATTCCCACTCAATGTCAAATGTCAAATTCCATGACTTTTCTGTCAAAGCTAAATTTCAACTACAATTTCCATGAAAAGCTTACTTCTTTCCCCCTAAACAATGCTTTAATTCATAAAACAATCTGCCTTTAAATAAAGCAGACAAAAACCACTCACAGTATTAAACCCTGACATATCAAATGCTTCAGATTAAAAAACAATGACATTTTGATAAAGCTGCCCATAAGAACACAATTATACCAATCTTCAAATAATACACCTCAAGCCAACCTAGCCTTAAAGCTCGGTATCCAGTTAGAGATTAAATTTAGGAAAAACTGAACAACTTAAAGGTTTTCAAGTATTTAAGACATGAGACATGTTTTATTTTAAGCTTCATTAGAAACCCACCAAAAACGAATAAAATTATGAGGAATTGAAATTATTTTGAAATGATTTTTCTTTAATTTAAACCCTGGGTTGAAAAATGCAACATTGCATTACTAGATTTAATTATTATTATGAACCTGTCCTAATTTAATTGTGCCAGTATTGAATAATGTAGCATGTAATTAAAAAAACTGCAGCCCTTGTGAAGTGAAAACTGCACTCTTGCTCGCTTTTCCTTCATTTTCAACTTTAGACGTCAATGTCTGCATTCATGGTAACGTATAGCGGTTGCAATACAATTAATACAAATGAATTAACTGATTAGTTATTATTTTACAGATTTATTAAACATTTGTGGTGTTATACTTACTTCATTTTTTGCTTGTATAAGCACAATAACAGTAGCAGGACTGCAAAACAAAAAACAGAAAACAAATGATTTATGAGTACGCTTTTATGGTTTTATGCTCTCATATTTTATATATAATATGGCAGGCCATTTTGGAAAGAAATAATACATATAATGACTGAAAACTTTGAATATCTGGAATGAAGTCTTATTCTAGCTTTAACTGTAAACCAAACCCCAGTGTTGCTACAATTAAACTTCATTTCATTTTCTTAAGAGACTTTTATTAGATTTACACATACTATGTCAAAATCTTAAATTCTTAGGTCATGCGGTCATTCAAAGGGTCAGTCAGTTAAACGCTTACCCAATGTGAGTAGGAAGGCAAGGGAAGACCAAACAATTCCATAGAGACCTACAAAATATTAATAACATTTTAGATTTTAGAAATTTTTCTTTTTGTTGCAACCAACATCAACAATAAACACAGATTGCACCATTACAGAAATTAACTGATAAAAAAAAACAGAATTATGTTATAATTATAATTATGATCCTGCAGTCTGATGTCAACAGCAGATTTAATGTCCTTTTCAGTGTCTCCATGTTTTCTTCATGCACCACTTCTTACACAGAAGAAATACTTCTTAACATTTTATTTACACAGTGTAATTGACTTCTAACTAAATCCATCAGTTGAAAGAATTCTATACTCATTACTGAGAAGAACAAAGCATTGATGATTATAACATATTACTATACAAAAATGACAAACACATACACAATGTCTATGGTAACAAACATGATTGTGGGGACAGCAGACCATCACCTGATCTGAATGTGATGGGTAAACTGGATTAGCGGATTTTAAAAATTTGTAAGTAATCTTACTGTGGCACTCCGGCAGATATGGATGCCATCCTGTTTCCTTACAGAACAGATGAGGACTCCCCTTCAGCTTGTGAAATGCATTACAACTGATGTGGACAATGCTGTTGTAATCGTAGAATCGTGCTTGTCCTTCAGCAACATATCCATTTGGCACATCAGGTGATTTACAGCTTTTCACTGGAGAAGAAATAAGATAAGCATACGTAGGATCCCATGATACAGCAGTGATGGGAAAGCAGCAGCAGCCTCCGATATAAGGATTGTTTTCCTGCCACTGTGCAAATAAAACTGATTACAGTCAAAATCTATGTGTGCTTACAGGGTGGGGTTTGCTTTTTTGATTTACATTTTATTCATATATTTTTTAAGCCATGCTTCCCATCGCTTCCCAGCTGTGGACCGCTGTCTGGGTAAAATACAAGTAGGAGGTAGCAAAATTGATTCTCATGCCACATTTTCATTTACATTACATTTATTTATAGCGAAATAGCATGAAATATAATAATAAGTAAAACATTAAAGTCTTATAAAGTCTTCAAGAGCTTCTAGAAGGTAGAGAGGGATGCCTCTGTTCTGACAATGTTTGGTAGCTCATTCCACCATCAGGGAACAAAGAGCGAGAACATTATGGACTGAGATTGCTTTGTGTGAAGGGATGGCAATGCCATTCCTTAGACGAGCATAATCAACGAGAAGGAGTATAAGCCTGTATGAGCTCAAATAGCTGGGAGCAGGTCCGTATATCACTCTGTAGGCCAGTGTTAGGGACTTGAATTTAATACAACGGGTTGCCAGTGGAGGTCAGTAAGTAGTGGAGTCACATGAGCCTTATATGACTGACTGAACAGCAGGTGTGCCGCCACGTTTTTGACCATCTGTAGGGTCACTTTGCATGCTGGGAGACTTGCCAGCATAGCATTAGAGTAATCTGAGTCAGGTACTGTCTGAGTGAAGATCCGAACGTGAGACAGATGCAACATGATCCGAAAAACACAATGGTCAATTATGTGTTCATGCAGCTGAACTCTGTTTTGTGCTGTGCTTTCTTGAAAGTTTGCACTTCATGCTATTCAAATTAAACTTAAATTAATTTAAGTTTAAATTAATTAAATTTTATATCAATTTTCTTATTTTTGAAGAGTTTCATATTGTATCTTATCTTGTTTCTTATTGAATGAACCTTTTTTACAAAACTAGATCAGATTAGTCAAAAGATAAATTTTTATGCTGAAGTAAATCAAAACATACTATTGCACGAGTCACTAAAAAACAAGCAGCTTGAGGTGCCCAGAAAAAAAGTTTATGTAGAGAGAGGTGTTTTTTTTAAAGCTATAAAAGCTGATCAAACACAATGGCAAGCATTTTGAAATGTTCCATTTCTTCTGAATGTATGTCTCTCACTCAGTGTGCATTGCTAAATCTAATTCTATGACAATGGATGTAATATAATTCGTTATCATGCTACAATTTAATAATCCCATTCATTCTTATCTATTCTGCATAAAGACAACCCTTGTCATTGCGAGGTCAAAGCACAGCAGACAATGAACCACAATGAAATTGGACCTCTGCATTTAACCCATGCACACTCAAACACCGTGCAGCAGTGCACAGCTATTGAAAGCGCCCGGGGAGCAGTGACAGGGACGGCACCTTGCTCAAGGGTACCTCAGGGCAACCTATTGGGAAGGGGTTCGAACCCCCAATCCTCCGATCATGTGGCCAACGCCCTAACCACTAGCCACCGCTACCCCATAAATGTATGTAGATAACTCAGCACAACCCATTTTAACTGCATAATTTAGGTCCAGAATGAAAAAGAGCAGGGTGAGCATCAGTTTAAGCATAATTATAACAACAACATGACCCGCTATGACACAACCTGTTCTTCATATATTACAACAATCGTGAAATTTACGTCAACACATCGCTTAAACAATAATTCAATGGGCAGATAAATACACACACACACACAGACACACACACACACACACACACACTTATTATCTAGGCACATTGGTATTTTATTTTAAATCTATAAATACATTAAAGTTAAAAAGGATAAAGGAAAATGTTTTTATCACGTGTCCATGGTGTACGAGTTAAATGATTGGCTGTTTGCTTGTCCACCTTCCTTCATACTTCATTTAATTTATAGGCCTGTGTCTTAGCATTTAATGTGTGGGCTGTGTGAGGAAACTGAAGTACTCGAACCCCATTCAGATGAAAACTTCACCCAGGGTACCCCAGCTAGGAATCAATCAAAGAATCTTCTCACTCTGAGGTTGCAATGCCAACCGCTGCACTATTAATTTTTCCAGCAACTGATAAGTGGAAACCACAAAAACCTGTACCAGTATCTCCACTTTTACATGTGAGAAAGTGAGAAAAACCAAGAGGCTGAACAAAGATATTTTACATGGAGAACAGTGATTAATCTCACCGTTGCACTGTGGAGGAGGTGGGTGCCATCCAGTTTCCCCACAGATCAATATCGGTTTTCCATCCATTCTGTAGCCACTATTACAATTGTACTGGACAGATTCTTTATATTTATAGATTGATGAATGACCATTATCTCGATTTCCATTTGGAATGTCTACTGCATTACATGTAATCTCTGCAGAAAAGGGAAAAAGTTAACTCAGATACATTCAGAACTTTGCAAGAATTTTTTGGGACAGTTTTGGAGTTAAGTGTCTTGTCCTGTGGCACTTCGGTCACGGATGTAATAGAGGGGGGAAGCCTGTGGTCTTGTGTGCTGCCTGACATGGACTTTTATATCCTATTGGACAGGTGGTGGTAACAGGCAGCTTGTCAGTACATAATGAAATATAGTAAAAGCATGATTACAGAATGTTCATTAAGCAGGGGAGCAGGGACGGGGTATGTGGATGTGATATCCTTTGGATGTACCTGGTTAGAGAAATGGATCTGCAGGCCAAAAACCTTTATTCCAACGAATCTGAGAAACTACCTGCTGGTTTTATTAAATTTATTACAAATTTCTAACACATTTATTTTAAAAACAAAGTTCTAGCCATGATTCAAGGTTCTTTCCAATGACTTAAGACCCCATCACCCCTTCTTCCTGTGGTTAGGATTGCATACATTATTCCAGCACAGTCAAGAAAAACAGAATTATATCTGTAAACCTTATGTTTACATAAAATATACTAATAAAACTGACTAATTTAATTACATTTTAAGAAATTGCTGTTTAAATATGAGAAATACTTGTACTTCCAGTCAATAGGTGGACATAGTGTGCCCGTGCGCTGGTAAACTTTTCACCCTCTAGTTTTTTTTATGTTAAATGTTGCCTTTTTTCTTGTCTTTAAAAAGTTTCATCACATAACTTTCATTTTTGTTATAACAGTAACAAATACCAAATCCATTAAAAAGGTAAAAAGCCTCACACTGGAGGCTATCAGCACACTGCTGAAGCAACATTGTAACATACTGGCAACTATATGAAACTATAAATAGCAGCAATATAAAGTGCCCAGGGAACAGTGATGGGGACTGTACCTTGTTCGAGGTCACCTCAGGGGAACTACTGGTCTGGGATTCAAACCCACGACCTTCCGATCCTGGGGCCAATTCCCTAACCACTGGGCCACTGCTGCCCCATATAACAATCTTGAAATGTAAACATCAACACACACACACCTACACACACCTACACACATACGCAACTAAGAAATAATGTAAGATGTGTCTTTGAAGGATTTGGTGTTACTGCTAAAATATATATCACAACAGAATGTTTCATTCAGTCAGTTTTGATGACAACTAACAAATGTTTTAGTTATCATCAATCATGTTTGTTTTTTTGTTGAGGCCTGTCTTAGCATTTAGTGTTTGGGCTGTGTGAAGAAACTGAAGCACTCACATTAAACCCATTCGGAAAACGAATTTCACCCAGGCTACCCCAGCCAGGAATCAATCACAGAATCTTCTCACTCTGAGGCTACAGTGCTAACCATCACAATATTTATTGTTCCAACAACTGATAAGTGGAAACCACAAAAACCTGTACCAGTATCTTCACTTTTACATGTGAGAAAGTGAGGAAAACTCAGAGGCTGAATAAAGATATTTTACTTGGAGAACAGTGATTAATCTCACCGTTGCACTGTGGAGGAGGTAGGTCCCATCCAGTTTCCCCACAGATCAATATCGGATTTCCATCCATTCTGTAGCCACTATTACAATTGTACTGGACAGATTCTTTATATTTATAGATTGATGAATGACCATTATCTCGATTTCCATTTGGAATGTCTACTGCATTACATACAATCTCTGCAAAAAAGGGAAAAAGTTAACTCAGATACATTCAGAACTTTGCAAGAATTTTTTGGGACAGTTTTGGAGTTAAGTGTCTTGTCCTGTGGCACTTCGGTCACGGATGTAATAGAGGGGGGAAGCCTGTGGTCTTGTGTGCTGCCTGACATTGACTTTATATCCTTTTGAACAGATGGTGGCAACAGGCAGCTCGTCACTACATAATAAAATATAGTAAAAGCATGATTACAGAATGTTCATTAAGCAGGGGAGCAGGGACGGGGTATGTGGATGTGATATCCTTTGGCGGTACCTGGTTAGAGAAATGGATCTTGTTTTTGTGCCTTTAATAATAACATAGTTACTTCCAAACGTATAGGAACAGCAAGCTCAGTTAATTTATTATTGCTATACACTGAAGACTTTTGAGATCAAAACTTAAAAAGGAGATGAGAGATTATATTTTCACCTTTTTAGGTTTCCATTTCTGCTTTCAAAGTCAAACTTCTTTAAAAAGTGGATTGTGATACCTCCACCCTTGCCCTACAGAGTGTGTTCATGATGTCGCTGACTGTGGTTTTTGGGTTTTTCTTGAATATTAACGCTACCACCCACTTCCTCTTTGACATGCAAAGCACCACTGCTTGTTTTCAACACGCTTGAAAGAGTGCATATAGAAAGCCAGAGAGATGTAGCATCACATTTAAGACAACCTTAACTTTAAATCTTAATTCTAACCCTTGATGCTGATGTTGAGTTTCACCAGAACAATGAAAGTAAATTATTCATACCATCACACTTTGGAGGATCTGGGACCCAACCTGTTTCTTCACAGACAATGTAATCAGATCCTAACATTCTGTAGCCTTCATCACATTCGTATTGTAGAGCGGATTTATGTTGATAAGGTCCTGAGTTTCCTCGAATTCTAGTTGCCCCCGGAATGTTTGGTTTCGGACAGGAGACAACTGGATAAAGAGCAAGGTACATATGAACAGCATGAATGCAGAATCTTACATTTTAAGGGTTTTAAATCAAATTAATTGCATTTTATTGACTTTTTAAGCCTGATTAAAGCAAAAATAAAACAATTGCCTTCAAATATATTGAAACTGCCCATGTAAGATAGCATTTCAAAGTTTTAACTTGATTGCCAAAATGGAAATATTATAAACTAGTCACCAAATACTTTTAAAACTTTTTTTTTTCAAAATTTCACAAATTGTAAAAGGTGAATAAAATTAACATATTATTCACGTTTTTTTTCCTATAAAAAAGTGTTTACACTGCATAAGACAAAGTTAGAATATTGTCTGTCTCACCCACACAGCGAGGAGGAGAAGGCTGAAAAGTTCCATTTTCAGAACATGATATTGTTTCTTGTCCAAAGAGAGTAAACCCTCCTTTACAGCGATATGAAACTGCTTGCCCATATTCATAATATTCCTGAAGGTGATCTTCTAATTCTCCATTTTTTACCTCAGGAGGGGGTAGACACTTGATAACTGAAGAGACAAAACAAATGGTAAAATCCATGACCGTGAAAATGTCTAAATTCCTCCATAGCACTTTTATTATGAAGAATCATGAAATAATGTTCCTTCAAAGGTTTTGAAAATATACAGATGCAATACTTTTTCTTTTACTATACTAGAGTTAAAATTTCTGAGGTAGATGAATGGATAGATGGATTGATGGATAAAGTTACAAACCCTCACAAGTAGGGTCTCTCCCACTCCAAACAAGACTATTTAGACACTGTCTAGTTTTTCTTCCAGCGAGTAGATAACTGAAAGCAGATAACATAATGTAACACATGTTAAATTGGCCTTGAAATTTAATATGTCTTTTCTTTAAAAAAAAAAAAGATTTCTTAAAAAACAAAATCATATATATAAAAAATATAATTATAATTAACTTAATTAATGGACCAGCAGAAATGGCCCAAATTAACTTTGGATGTTTTTTCATGCTCATAAACAAAACAAATTTTGGTTCTAACAATAATGATATACAATCAACAATTATAGTGTCACGCTGTGGTGGGACAGAGTCAGGATTACAGAACAGGTGTTCATTAAACATAAAAGTAAGATACACAAACATGAACCAAACACAGCACTCAAAGAGCATGAAACAAAGGCCACAACGACACACACGATGAACAGAGCGTACAATAACGACAACTCTGCCCGGACTCACTGGGATCTATATACCTATAGACTAACGAGGCTCATAATGGGACGCCAGCGCTGTGAAACATGACAATGAGGATTATCAAAGGAGAATACTTTCACTGACCCACTGTTACATTCCGCTGTGACAATCGCTCCAAACTTAATTCCTTCGTTAATTACGTATCTCCCATTAGGCAAGTCAGCAAGAGTTCCACATGACTTTTCTAAACAAAAGAAAAGAATTTACATCTGCAAAAAAACATTTGATTTATTTGGAGAAATATCTTTTTTTGTCAACAGTTTTCCATGATTTTTGTGTTCATTACTTAGGTTTTACTGCATTTTATGTACTCACACTCTGGTAAAAAAAAAAATTTAAATCTCAGAGACTTATGATACACAAACATTGTTAAAGGTAAAATATTTTAATGAGTTAACGATGGAGTGAGTGTATGGAAAAAGTTTAAATGGATTACTTTCACACTTAAGTTTCGGGTCTGTCCACTGGCCTCCGATGCATTTGCCTGTTTTTTCAGCTCTAAAGTCAACAGGCTTGTACCCAGTTGCACATTTGACCGTCACAATGGATTCATTTGGGTAAAACTTTCTCTCTGAGTCAGGAGTCAAAATTCTGTTCTCCTCAAAGAAGGGTTTCTCACACTGAGCTGTAAGAAAAAAAATAACATGTTTCAGAAATAAATACACTATTGATTATAATTTAGACGCACTATTCTATTACACTATTCTCAACTTCACTCTCTCACTCATGTACAGTTGGATGAGTTTGGTGAAGTAAATTCATAATTTGGATTTTGGGGGTTTAAATAGCAATATCTTCCTGGCATCAATTCAGATTCAGCAACTTTCAGAATTGGCCCAGATTGCAAAATAAAAGCTAGATGAGTGTTTCACAACTTCTGTTTTCTGTATAATGGCATGAAAATCCTTCCCTCTCCCACAAAACTGCTTGATTCAAAAGGCATTTACCCTTTAAAAAAGCATTAAAATCCTGCTTTTGTCTAATCTGAATGATAAAACGCTGAGCCTGTAGAAAGACTGGCAAACAGAAGAATGAAAAATACTAGCAGTAACACAAGGCATTGTTAGTGATCCTCTTCATGATATTATAACAAGTTATAAGGAATATGTTGGAGCTTGCAATGCCATGCTCCTTAATATTTCAAGGCAAAAACTTTCCTGAAAATAACTGAAAGAGACTTACAAATGAAATGACACAGTTGAACCATCCAAAAAACACATATTTCTACATTTTCAGCCATTAACACGAATTAAAATATTAAATCATATGCTTGTGGGTGCTTTCGCAAACACCACAATCGAACCCTGAAAAGTCGTTCTGATAGTTTATCAGAGAAAACTAACCTGCACAACCCAAATAAGCTCAAATAATATTCATCTCCTAGCAAGAGTACATCGCATCCTTGCTTAAAAAAAGGGTTTCAACATCCACAAATGTAATTTCTCAATATTCCAACCTGACAGAACTGACCGCACAAGTTCAACAGGGATTATATGCACATCTACAGACCCACCCAATGCACAAAGACCCAAAAACCTTCCCTTTGACTCTGTATTCTTCAAAGTTTTTTCTTCTCCTTTTCATATTTTTATCTCTTGTGCTTTCATGTCTTTGTATTTCTCATTTATTTAGCAGAAGGAGTGGGTAAGCACATCTTATCTCTGCTGTAACTGCAGTTCTTCAATGGTGTTAATGTTGGTAGCACTGACATCATCTCTAATATCGCCAGTTTCTGCCCTAAACCAAAACAGATTCTCACCTCTGATGTTTCCAATCCTCAGCAGGATCATGAAAAAAACTGTGTAGTGGCACAGCACCTGCATCTCCAGTTTCAGCTGTAAACATTAACCACAATCTCTTCTGGTGCTCTTTTGGCTCAGTCTGCACTTTTTAGCCAAATGAAGGAAGTAGTAAACACCAACTAAACCTACTGAAACATGGGCTTATCAGACATAAAATGTAAATATGGCTTATTATTTATAGTTACAACTACATCCTAGATCCCACGAGGATGAAATAACCTCCAGGGTTTCTGCTATTCTTCGGAAAACGTCGTTTGAACCAGTGGGTTAAAGGAGACCTGGGCGATTCAAAACAGGAAGTTAGCTTCTGACAGCAGACTGGGCAGAACCAAAATGAAGGACCACGTTTTTAAAAGAATATGGGGCCAGCCGGGAGGTTTGGAAACTCGTATGTGGCAAAAAAAAAGTAAGTGAGAAATATACGGTGGTATTATCGCATGTCTCCACTTTACGGAGCTCCGTGAGCTCTGTTTCATAACCGTTAAAAAACCGGAAGTCTGTAGCTGCTGGTAAAAGTGAAACTAAACCTCTACAAAAGACCACGCCCTCTTGTGCTGCGTCACAATCCACACTCTCACACGGAGGGCACTTCTATTTCGCACATTATTTAGTGGGTTATCCCGCAATTTGCCACGCAGCCCGTCTCGTTTCCGGTGAGTCAGGTGACTTGTTGGATAAGCGCACCATCAAGAGTCGACTCTTTCGGGCTAAACGACTCGTTGCTTAGAAAAGTCAAACCAATCATGGATTTGACCCACCACTGGGTCCCTGAACAAGACCCTTAACCCTGAGTTGCTCCAGGGGGACTGTGCCTGTAATAAGGGTCTGGAAGTCGCTCTGGATAAGAGCGTCTGCTAAATGCCGTAAATGTAAATGTCAGTGCTGTTTCCAACCCCTGCAACATAGCTGGTCTCACCACTGTCCTGTAAACCTTCCCTTTTACTCTCGCTGGTACCCTTGTGTCACAAACCACTCCAGCCACTCTTCACCACCTACAGTACCTCACAAAAGTGAGTACACCCCTCACATTTTTGTAAATATTTTATTATATCTTTTCATGGGACAACACTGAAGATATGACACTTTGATACAATGTAAAGTAGTCGGTGTGTACAGTTTGTATAACAGTGTAAATTTGCTGCCCGCTCAGAATAACTCAGCACACAGCGATTAATGTCTAAACCACTGGCAACAAAAGTGAGTACAAGTGAAAAATTTCCATATTGTGCCCAAAGTGTCAATATTTTGTGTGGCCACCATTATTTTCCAGCACTGCATTAACTCTCTTGGGCATGGTGTGCACTAAAGCTTCACAGGTTGCCAAAGGAATCCTCTTCCACTCCTCCACGACATCACGGAGCTGGTGGAAGTTAGAGACTTTGCGTTCCTCCACCTTCCATTTGAGGAGGCCCCACAGATGCTCAATAGGGTTTAGGTCTGGAGACATGCTTGGCCAGTCCAGCACCTTTACCCTGGGTTTCTTTAGCAAGGCAGTGATCTTTGGAAGAGGCTTCCTTCTGGGACAACAGCCATACAGACCAATTTGATGCTGTGTGCATTTAAATATACCAAACCACATAACAGAAAATGCCACTTTAACCAGTTTGCAGAGCTGTTTTTCTTTTTTTTACTTTATGGGTGTGGCATTTTGCACTTGTGTTGCAATATCCTGTGGTGAAGCTGATTTCATTTCCTTACTTGCATAGGCCTACCATTGTCCTGAAATACATGACAAATGATTCATAAAGAAAAAAAAAAGTCTGGAATCTAAAGTATTCAGCCCAAAGTCTGCTGCTTGAAGGCTTTTCCTCAAATACTGCTCCTCTAGGTTTGCTGCCCAAAGGCTGCTTACAGTAGTCTGCTTCTTCCTAAAATCTGCTCTTCATAGTCTGCTGCCTAAAGTCTGTTGCTCGTAGCCTGCTGCATAGAGTTGCAACCAAAAGTCTGTGAGCTAAAGCATACTGCTCAAAATCTGCTGCCTATATCAGACTTGGCTCCCCAAGGATCACTACCAAAAGTTCAGCTGCGTCAGTGATGAGTCCATTCTATATCTCCAAAAGATCTGTAAAGAGAGCGATCTACCACTCTGTTATTTTCCAATTTTAAGGATGGTTCAAACATTTAAACAAGGAATCAATAATGAATACGAAAGGACATTTGATACAAAATTTGCACCTTCCTTGCTTTTCTTTTCCTTTATTTTATAGACTTGTTGTATATGATCTGTGTGAACCAAGAAGGACTTTACATTAAAAAAACTACAAAGCTTAAAAAAGTGCTTGTATACAAGTATAGTTGTAAGAAAGAAATAAAATAAAATATTATATTATAAAATATTATATTATAAAATATAGAGTGTGTTGGTGTCAGAAGAATTGAATAGACAAAGGTATATTTTTATAATTTGAAAAACTGTTTTAAAAAAGAGCAATAATGTGAAATCTATCCATATAGCTCTGCTGCTATCTACAGGAAACAAAGCAGAACTGCACACTCTAGCTGACCCAGTAAGAGTGGAATAGTTTGAATTACACAGCCTGAGGCATCATTAGATGCAGCACAACTTATCCTGTAAATGTTACCTGAAGCCCATAACAAAATAAAAAACAAAATTAAAAAATATATGTGACTTCTAAAGACTTCTGTGTACTTTTATTTACTCTTTACTGAATAACACACTCACTTCAGAACACAACACACTCTCTTTACTGTATAACACACTCACTTCAGAACACAACACACTCTCTTTACCGTATAACACACTCACTTCAGAACACAACACACTCTCTTTACTGTATAACACACTTCAGTACACAACACACTCTCTTTACTGTATAACACACTCACTTCAGTACACAACACACTCTCTTTACTGTATAACTCACTCACTTCAGAACACAACACACTCTACTGTATAACTCACTCACTTCAGTACACAACACACTCTCTTTACTGTATAACACACTCACTTCAGTACACAACACACTCTACTGTATAACTCACTCACTTCAGTGCACAACACATGCCTTACTTTTTCATTTTTGTGGTTTGCACATGAGGGAACAGTGATGGGGTCACACAGTTAAGTGGCACTGGAAATATCACAATGCCATGTGTGAGACAGAGATTTGTTCTCAAACTTGAGGTCAGCAAATAGCAAGTTATCCAAGTAATTAATGCGCTGATCTGCAGTGAATTTAGTGATTTAGACTTGCTGACAGGTCCTGTTAATTTGCCATGCTTTGCTTGGCATCTGTGAATCTGCCAAATGGTGTCTTTGAACCGCTCACACATACCAACTGAGCTGATCTGAAAATTCTGATTCAACACCAACACTCTGATCCAGGGCTTTTCTCTGCAGTATCTTCTCTTTCCTCCAAAAAACTGTCAGCAAGTTTAAAATCAGACCTAAAATCATGTAGAGTGAACAAAACTAAAAGCACTGTCATGCTCCCTGTTCACAGCATACCTCTTTACAAACCATGTTAAAAAAGACACAGTGACATAAAAAGAGTGTCAGTGAAAGACTTTGCCACAATCAGATGTGTATTGGGAGTCTGGCTCTGGACGATGTACACATGTGCACAACACTAATGGTGATCATCATCGCACTGAAGAGAATCCATCGAACAATTTCATACCACAGCGGCACTCCCGACCACTGCCTAAGAAACACACAAAGTAAAAATAAATCCAAACATACACCATTACCACACCCTTAACAAACCATGTTGTATATTCCTGATATGCTGTCAGTCTCTCAACCAGACCTGCCAACTAAAGGATAAGAATTTTTTTTTTTGCTTTTTTTTTTGCTTTCACTATATTTTGGAGCATTATATTAAATTCCGAATAATTTTATATTACATTTGCAACATTATATTATATTTTTGAACATTATTTTATATTGTTATATTGTTATATTGTTGGATTATTTTATGTATTAATTTGAATCATTAAATTTTTTATTTTGGACAATTATCTTAAACCTTACACCATTCAATTTTGAACCATTAAATTAGGTTTATGATCATTTTATGCAACATTATAATGTTTAATGGACAATTTAATGTGCTATTTTTGTTCCATGTCGTGATCTGGACCATTAATTATTGGATCGGTATAATCAAAATCAGAAAAACTGTATAGATCCCAAGGGAAATTGCTTAACAATAAACTGTTGCTATTCGAGGAAAATGGAGAAAAAGACACGAAGACAAAATATGGA
This sequence comes from Hepsetus odoe, assembly GCA_017165825.1. Taxonomy (NCBI): domain Eukaryota; kingdom Metazoa; phylum Chordata; class Actinopteri; order Characiformes; family Hepsetidae; genus Hepsetus; species Hepsetus odoe. The sequence continues at coordinate 6,092,517 of CM029385.1, read as the reverse complement.
GCAGTTGGAACATGCTGCATGGCTTGCACTTTTGCACACACACACACACACAAAAATTGGGGTTATTTAAAATATATATTGCATTATTTAATTATCTATTTCGAACCATTTGAAGTTATAATTTAGGGTGCTTTATTTTGGACATTTATATGAAAGTGACTGTTTGTCAATATGAGTCACAGCACAGCACACAGTGAATCACAACGAAATGCATTCTCTGCTTTTCACCCACACACACCATGCAGCAGGGGGCAGCTATTTAAAACACCCGGAGAGCAGTGATGGGGGACGGTACCTTGCTCAAGGGTACCTCAGGGCAACGTACTGGTGAGATTCAAACCCACGACCATCCAATCCTGGGGCGGCCTAGTCCCTAAACTCTAGTCCATCGCTGCCCCAAAAAACACATCTTGCATATTATATTTTGGCTCATTTTTTCTGCAGCAGCTGATAAATCTTCATTTCTGTCATACATGTTGTCCCACTATTGTCTCATGTACTGCACATTCAAACCTGAGAAAGAAGCCTTCTGCACAAGTTTGATTGACATATCCAATGGAACAAGTGACAGGTGTTGAGCTCTGGACTTCCAGTAGGGTCATGGCGGATGTAGTGAGAGCTGTGCTTGTGGTAGGTGGTAGTGTAGTAGTTTTACAATCATAGCTTTCAAAACCTGAAAGTGAGGAAACAGACACTTTGGCAGGCTAAAAATGCATGAAAATATTTTTAACAATTTTAAATATTTAATTTTTCATGTGTCTTTAGCTGTACTCCATATATTATAAATAATGGACATTTTTTTTTATCTTTAAAGAAACCCTGAAGGGACATACAGTGCCCTCCTCAATTTTTAGATTTTTCTTTTTTTCAATTATCGGTTACATTTTTGTTCAGTGTGAGATCAGGTAATGTCACCCAAAGCAGTTTTTTTTAACCTATTTATTAATGTGCTCAAGGGGAGCCCATAACTGGGCTCTGTTTAAGGCAGATGTTTTTTAGTAAAATGGATGGAAAATAAATAACTGACCTTCAGATGTGAGTGAATAAATGCAGTCCCTGTGTCCGGGCTGCAGCATTTTAATGAAAACAGCTGGACTGTGCTCTCTGCTCACTGCGTTATGGGCAGAGCAGTAAAACTGACCATCCTGAGTGAGAGAGGCACAGTTTATTGGGAGATCCGAGGTGCTCTGTAAGAGGACGGCTTCAGGGAGGGCCTTTCTGTACCAGCTGTAATGCACATCAGTGCCTCTCTCACTCCTGCAGCGCAGGGTCAGCGGCTGACCCTGACATGTCAGGGAAGGGGAACCAACTGGCAACACCTTAGGCCTGCTTACAGCTTCTGAAACATGATTCATAAAGGATTGCATTACCATATCATGAATATATATATATAACGAAGACACACTCAATGAACTATCAATGAGTTTATAGATAGTGTTAAACAAAAGCATAAAAGACAAAGATCAATATATTTTTTACTTAACGCCGGACGCCTTATGCTGGACAAAACTCTGTGCTTTATGTTGATATTTTGTGTTAAATACTGTATGTGAAGTAAGCATAAATCTAATTAGCAGAAAAAGCAAAGAAATAAATATGTAAATAAATTAATGTAATAAATGTAGAAAATTAAGTAGAAAATAATGAAAGTTTTTTTTCTTATGGACTATTGTTATATTTTTTATTTTGGACCATTATTTTTAGACCTGGGCTCAGGCAGGTGTGCTTCATTGGGGGCTGGCTATTTAAGCCCCAATGAGTCAGAGCAGAGTGTCAGTCTTTTAAGAGGTTTAGCCTTCTAGTAGCGGTAACCCAGCCACTAGGGATGCACAAGCCAGTGTATTTCTTCGTGCCGGTCCCAAGCCCGGGTAAATGGGGAGGGTTACGTCAGGAAGGGCATCCGGTGTAAAACTTTGCCAAGTCAATATGCGGACAACGATACAGAATTCCATACCGGATCGGTCGAGGCGGTAGAAGGAGGAATGGAGTAGGTGTTATCCTGAAGGAAGAGTATGTGGAGAGTGTTTTGGAAGTGAAGAGGGTGTCAGGGAGGGTGATGAGTTTGAAGCTGGAAGTTGAAGGTGTGATAATGAATGTTGTTAGTGCTTATGCTCCACAAGTTGGTTGTAAGATGAAAGAGAAGGAAAAATTCTGGAGTGAGTTAGATGAAGTAATAGAGAGTGTACCCAGGGGAGAGAGAGTGATGATTGGTGCAGATTTTAATGGTCATGTTGGTGAAGGGAACAGAGGTGATAAGGAGGTGATGGGTAGGCATGGTGTCAAGGAGAGGAATGCTGAAGGTCAGATGGTTGTAGATTTTGCAAAAAGGATGGAAATGGCTGTAGTTAATACTTATTTTAAGAAGAGGGAGGAGCACAGGGTGACGTATAAGAGTGGAGGAAGATGCTCACAGGTGGATTATATTCTTTGCAGGAGGGTCAGTTTGAAAGAGATCAGAGACTGCAAAGCAGTGACAGGGGAGAGTGTAGCTAAACAGCATAGGATGGTGGTCTGTAGGATGACCTTGGAGGTCAAGAAGAGGAGGAAAGTGAGGGCAGAGTCGAGGATCAAGTGGTGGAAGCTGAAGGAGGAGGACTGTAAGGTGGAATTCAGGCAGGAGTTAACACGGGCACTGGGAGGTGTTGAAGAGCTACCGGATTGCTGGGAAACTACTGCAGAAGTGATAAGGCAGACGGCTAGAAATGTACTTGGTGTGACATCTGGAAGGAAGAAAGAGGATAAGGAGACCTGGTGGTGGAACCAAGAAGTCCAGGAGTGTATTCAAAAGAAGAGGGAGGCAAAGAAGACATGGGACAGTCAGAGAGATGAAGAAAGTAGACAGGTGTACAAGGAGATGAACCGCAGGGCGAAGAAAGCAATGGTGAAGGCCAAAGATAAGGTGTTTGGTGAATTGTATGAGAGGTTGGACAGTAAAGAGGGAGAAAAGGACCTTTACCGATTGGCTAGACAGAGAGACAGATCTGGGAAAGATGTGCTACAGGTCAGGGCGATTAAAGATAGAAATGGTAACGTACTCACAGGTGAACAGAGCGTGTTGAGCAGATGGAAGGAATACTTTGAGGAGCTGATGAATGAAGAAAATGAGAGAGAGAGAAGACTGGATGATGTGAGAAGAGTTAACCAGGAAGTGCAGCAAATAAACAAGAGGATGAAGAATGGAAAGGCTGTTGGACCGGATGACATACCAGTGGAAGCATGGAGATGTTTAGGGGAGATGGCAGTTGAGTTTCTGACCAGATTGTTTAACACAATCTTGGCAAGTGAGAAGATGCCTGAGGAGTGGAGACGAAGTGTACTGGTACCGATCTTCAAGAATAAGGGTGATGCACAGAGCTGTAGTAACTATAGAGGGATAAAGTTGATCAGCCACACCATGAAGTTATGGGAAAGAGTAGTGGAAGCTCGGTTTAGAAAAGAGGTGAGGATCAGTGAACAGCAGTATGGTTTTATGCCGAGAAAGTGCACCACAGATGCAATGTTTGCTCTGAGGGTGTTGATGGAGAAGTACAGAGAAGGTCAGAAGGAGCTGCATTGTGCCTTTGTGGATTTGGAGAAAGCATATGACAGGGTGCCTAGAGAGGAGTTGTGGTTTTGTATGAGGAAGTCTGGTGTTACAGAGAAGTATGTGAGAGTAGTTCAGGATATGTATGATGACAGTGTAACAGTGGTGAGATCTGCAGTGGGAGTGACGGATGCATTTAAGGTAGATGTTGGATTACATCAAGGATCAGCGCTGAGCCCATTCTTGTTTGCAATAGTAATGGACAGGTTGACGGACGAGGTTAGACAGGAGTCTCCATGGACGATGATGTTTGCTGATGATATTGTGATCTGTAGTGAGAGTAGGGAGCAGCTTGAGGAGAACCTGGAGAGATGGAGATATGCTCTTGAGAGGAGAGGAATGAAAGTGAGTAGGGCAAAGACAGAATACATGAGTGTGAATGAAAGGGAGGAAAGTGGCGTGGTTAGGATGCAGGGAGTGGAGGTAACAAAGGTAGAGGAGTTTAAATACTTGGGATCAACAGTTCAGAGTAATGGCGAGTGTGGAAGAGAGGTGAAGAAGAGAGTGCAGGCTGGTTGGAATGGGTGGAGAAGAGTGGCTGGAGTGATTTGTGACAGACGCGTACCAGCTAGAGTAAAAGGGAAGGTTTACAGGACAGTAGTGAGACCAGCTATGTTGTATGGGTTGGAGACAGTGGCACTGACGAAAAGGCAGGAGGCGGAGCTGGAGGTGTCAGAGTTAAAGATGCTGAGATTTTCATTGGGTGTGACGAGGATGGACAGGATTAGAAATGAGTATATTAGAGGGACAGCTCAGGTTAGACGTCTTGGAGACAAGGTTAGAGAAGCAAGGTTGCGTTGGTTTGGACATGTCCAGAGAAGAGATGAGGAATATATTGGAAGGAGGATGTTGAAGATGGAGCTGCCAGGAAAGAGGAGAAGAGGAAGACCAAAGAGGAGGTTTATGGATGTGGTGAGAGAGGACATGCAGGTGGTCGGTTTGAAGCAGGAAGATGCAAAAGACAGGAAGAAATGGAGACAGTTGATCCGCTGTGGCGACCCCTAAACGGGAGCAGCCGAAAGAAAAAGAAGAAGAAGAAGAAGAAGAGCCTTCTAGTAGTGGTGGTTTTTGAGATCTTTGTTTTTGTTTTGTTCGTTATGGTTAATAAAGTCAAGAACCCGACTCCTGGTTACGCATTGATGTCCTACCCACAACACCCCAGCATTACATAAACTTACTAAATTTACCGTTTATATACGATTATATTTGGTTTTGTTTATTTTGTAGCTGTGCATATACATTCTAATATTTCTTAATTATACATATGGTATGTGTGTATATATACAGTACTGTGCAAAAGTTTTAGGCAAGTGTGACAAAATGCTGTAAACAAAGAATGCTTTCAGAAATGGAAGTGTTAATCATTTATTTTCATCAATCAACAAAATGCAGTGAATGAACAAAAGAGAAATCTAAATCAAATCAGTATTTGGTGTGACCACCCTTTGCCTTCAAAACAGCATCAGTTCTTCTAGGTACACTTGCATACAGGTTTTGAAGGAACAGCTGGTCGGTCGTTCCAAACATGACTGTGTTTCAACCTTTGTGTGACACTGATGATCATCAGCACCTGTTTGGTAAAACTGGTTGATCACACACCGACTATAATCCTACAAAATCCCTGACTTTGTGCAAGTGTACCTAGAAGAACTGATGCTGGTAAAAGGCAAAAGGCAAAAGGTAGTAACACCAAATATTGATTTGATTTAGATTTTTCTTTTGTTCACTCACTTTTGTAAATTGATAAAAATAAACAGTCATTACTGATATTTCTGAAAGCATTCTTTGTTTACAGCATTTTTCAGCACCTGACTTTTGCATAGTACTGTGTATATATATATTTGGTTGGTTGCTTTGGAAAAAACAGAGCTTTACTTTATATAAAATAAAGATTTTATTGTCTGCTAAGTGACCAGTATGTTTTGAAACCTGAAGCCTGATTTATCATATTTAAACTTCAACAAAGGCAGACCCTTACCTTCTGTGACTTTAACCTGGATCTTAAGCATTATATCCGCATATATTTTGTCAATTCCCACCCAGTAGATTCCAGTGTCCTTCAGCTGGAGATTTTCCATGAAAACATGTAGGCCTCCGTACATCGCATCAATGATTTTAACCCGAGTCCTGAGGCTGGCCTTGGTGAATCCGTCTGTATCCATCAAAATCTCACATGTGCTCCTGGACTCACCCAGACACCAGTACTTCTTGCTGAAGCGGAACCGGCTTGCATCATATCCGCAGGCAATCTTCAACGTCCCCCCGAGTGTGGTCTGTATAAAGGTTTTGTCGCACTGAAGCTGGGCACTGACTTGTAGAGAACAACAAAAAAAACAATCCTATTTAAAGACTGTAGTGACAAAAATGTCCATTTTGCCTTCCAGTGGCAAAAAGATCATCATACGATACCTTTGGAAGGTAACCAGAAACATTCCAGTTACATTCCCGTTCCATACAATTTAGTACTCTCCTGATATAATTGTACTTTTTGAAAGTTCATGCTATATGCTTGCTTTCCTTCCATCTCTTCACAGTGGTGGCTGAAAGGGTGTGATCCCTTTTTGAATATTCAATATTTCTACAAAAACAGATCCCAAAATTTCATCAGATATTCTTAAGAGTAGAAAAAGAGAAGCCAATGAAAGGCAAAAAATTATACTTTCTCTCTTAATTATTGAGGAAAATTGGGGAAATGGTGTTTGGGGGCATTGAATATTATAAAGTGTTCTCCAAATTCAAAGCACCTCTAATTCCTTTTCATCCTTTTCTGTTGGCTCAGCACCCAGCCGCTGCTTTAGTCTTGAGTTTGCCTTTCACAAAAAGGTTTCTGTGCAGTTCTGGGGAGTTTATGGACCTGACACTTTTATGCTTCTATTCAAGTTCTATTCTGTTCTACTTCAACTTCAGGCCATTATGTAATTAAAGGACATTTATTCTCTTGAAAGAAAGCAAGAAAGCCTAATGAAAGACACTTACCCTCGGCGAAAAGCAGCAGGTAGAGAACCCTCATTGTGAAAATGTCTTTTTGAGACAACAATGAAACAGGATGTAAAGCTCAGAGTGACTGTGGTTTTCAGGTGGTCTTAGCTTGTAGGCAGCAGCCTCAGGTTACATCTTTAACATCCTCTCTCTTTAAGATTAAGGGTCAGTATGAAGGTGTGAAAGGTCTGCATTGTCTACAGGGTTTTTTTTTTCCACCAGATCATTTGCTGAGCAATTTCCCCAAATCAGTCTTTGTTTTATTTTATTGAATCATACTAAAATATATATTTTTATGAATCACTAGAACTGTATGTTATTTTTTGAGCTTAGTGGCTTTTTACATTTTGGACACACAAAAATTCCTTTTTTCATGGATCATGTAAACTTTTGCTTCCAGTTTTTATTTTAGGAGTAGGTGTAATCTGAATGTACTATATTTATCAAAAAATGACGTTTATCAAAAAACATGCTGTTGGGTGAGGAGGAGGCTTTACCATGGTGTTGCTGGAGTTGAGAGTGGCATACTTTTCAAAAATATCCAGCTGGGTTGAAATAAATGTGTATGAAAAGTTGCTGTTAAGTTTATGTGTAGTAACTGTGTTAAAATGTATTTTTTTTAACATGTAAGTAAACAATACATGGCTTTTAAAATTTTTATAAGAAAAATATTATAATTCTTCAAAACAAATACAAATGTGAACCTTTTTCAATATTTTATAGCCTTTAGTAGCACATTATCTAACCACAAAGACCTCAAACTCTTGGTTTTATATACTATTGGGCAGGGGTGGCCTAGTGGTTAGGGAGTTGGCCCTGCATCAGAAGATTGTGGGTTCAATTCCCTCACAAGTAGGTTGCCCTGAGGTACTCCTGAGCAAGGTACCGTCCCCGTCACTGCTCCCCGGGCGCTTTAAATAGCTGCCCACTGCTGCACGGTGTTTGTGTGCATGGGTTAAAAGCAGAGGTCCAATTTCATTGTGGTTCATTGTTTGCAGTGCTGTGACCTCGCAATGACAAGGGTTGTCACTTTCACTTTTTTTTTTATTGGCCACAGAACGTGTTACTGTCCCTGTAATGAGAACATGTAAGTCGCTCTGGATAAGAGTGTCTAAATGCCGTAAATTCATACATTGAAACATGGAGGTGGTTGCTTGGGGTCGTCTTGGGGGAAGGAAGTTCTGTAAAATTCAGTGCAAATGAAAGAGATTATGCCAAAAAGAAATATAACATTCTCCTCTTCAACACACAATTCCCTCTGGTTTACGAATCACTGGACAATCTTTACGGTGCTGCTTAAAGTTAATGAACCATTTAGAATTTCTCTGCATGAATATTAAATTACATAATAAGCCCTAAAAATACATAAGGAACTTTACAAAATAGAGGAAAATATTATCCTTGGTCATTTATTTGTTGAGGAAAGTTATCTAGTATTACATATTGGATATTACATATCACAAAATATGTGACATCTTTAGGATTAGCAGTTCATTTGAAGGTGAAATTAAAGTGGTGTCCGTTAGGTGAAATGATGAAACCTGTGGTTGAACTGAATTTTGTGCTTGGCAGGCTTTCATAAAAAAAAAAAAAAAAAAAAAAAGTATGAGGAGCTTGAGAGGTTTTGAGGCTTCAGTTGATGTAAAATATTGCTTTTGTTCAAATAATCACATTTTTTATGTAGTAATATTAATTGCTTGATACTATGAGAAATAAAATGGGATGTTTTTGAGGCTGAGATGCTTCTAAACCAGCTAACATTCAGAAGCTTACTTTATGGTGAAGTTAAAGACCAGTTAAGAAAAATAAAGTTAAGGTTTTAGAAGTGAGGAGTTTACCGACTGGTAAAGATCGGATGATGTTTAGGGATGTACTTTTTCAGAACCCTAAAAAAATATAAAGGGGTCTCAAACTTTCAAGCACCAGTGCATCTGTGGATCTTAGATGGTGCACTATTGGCAACAGCCACTAGATAGAGCCAAAAAGAGGCTTTTCTTTGCTAAACCTATTCTTTCTTCTAATGTTAAATGCTTAGCAGATGACTCAAAATATCAAATCTACTGCTTGAATACTTCCTCACCTGCTGAATCCTGTGGTTCACTTTTGCATTTTGTAAGCACTGTAAAAACCTCACTTTGTTATTAAATTTACAATTATTAAAAATTGCTTAAAATACAATACAAACCATTCATTCATTCATTCATTCATTTTCTGGGCCGCTTAATAAGGGACGCGGGGGTGAAGGACGAGGACACACCCTGGACAGGTCGCCAGCCCATCGCAGCAGTTACTGAATTATAAATGTTTAATAATGTGAAGTGAATAATATTCTCTGCTTTTACTTCATGGCCCATCTGATCTATATAGTTACATATTAATATGTAACAATATAGATATTGTGGATGATGAGGATAACAACAACAACAACAACAACAATAATACCACTAATAATAATAATAATAATATCCTTTCTCAGTATACATATATACATTCATGGACATATAAGTAGTATTCTTATTCAGTAGCCACTAAAAAGATACCAAATAAAGATACTACTACTAAATAACTAACTACTAATAACTACTAATAACTAACTGTTAAAACAGATCATTGGAAATAAAATATATGAAAATAATAATATATAACATGCATTAGTTTAATAGTTTCAATTGTTGTAGCTAAAGGTAGCCACCTAATAATAAGTGATGATGGATTTATAGTGAAAAATTTGAACAATGTGAAAATACCAGTAGTTGCTGTAGAGCTGTGGCTGCAGTATTAGATAATATTGTAGTAGTAATAATTATAATTATAATAATAATAATTATTATGATTATTATTAAAATAACAACAACAATGACAATAATAATACTACCACTAATGATAATAACAACAATGATAATGATAACAATAACAATAACCATAACAATAACAATAATAATAATAATACTAACAATAACAATAATAATAGCAACAACAACAACAACAACAATAATATAGTTAAATTCATATAGTAGTAGTATAGTATAGTAATAATAATACAGTAATACTGTTTAAATGAGTCACTCAAATTCTATAAATACATTAATAAATGCCATATAAAGTTTAGAAGTTTCCAAATTATTTATAGTAGCTTGACAATAGCAATTTTAATAAAAATAAATTACAGAGAAATGGTTGCAAAAAATCTTCAAATAGAAAGGGGAATTTGGGAACTTGTGAGCCAGTACATGACCTCATAGGCTGATTCCCACGATCACTGTAATTTCACTGGTCCGACCAGATTGAACCCCTTCCAACATCACCCCCCCAGCCCCCACCCCCTCCAAATCCATCCCATCTCTAATGCTGCCCAACAGGCTGTGCAAGTGAGTGCCACGGCAGTGTCAGATTCTTTCTTTTCATTACACGCTCTCTGTCAGACACCAAAAACAAAATCACACCCACTGAAAGTTTCCTGCACAGGCTACGGCTCTAGGACCCAGTTGCATGCAGCATGTCAGTCAGAAAGATAAAGAGAAAGAGAGAGAAAGAGAGAGAGAGAGGAAGAGAGAGAGAGAGAGAGAGAGAGAGAGAGAGAGATTACATAGTGGCAAAGTGTGAGAGAAGATATAGAACAAGTGCCTGAGAGAGCAAGAGACAGAAAGAGAGAGAGAGACATAGAGAAAGAGTGAGATGAAGACCACAGTGATATTTTTAATCTGACCACAGAAGCTGTTGACTGCGACCGCTGCTGCTTCCGTGATGACAGCTCATCTAGCACTTCAAGTGTTCAGTTCCTCAAGCCTGGGGCCACTTCTCAGCCAGCAGGCGTTACGAGAGACTGAGAGAAGACAGAGTGGGACAGTGACAGAAGAAGAAGAAGGGGGAAGAGCAAACTGAAGGGAAAAGAAATTTAATAGTGAGAGGGAGAGAGAGAGAGAGAGAGAGAGAGAGAGAGAGAGAGAGAGAGAGAGAGAGAGAGAGAGAAAGAGCGAGAGAGAGAGAGAGAGAGAGAGAGAGGAGAGAGAGAGTAAGAGAGAGGGAGAGAGACACAAGTACGCAAATAAATAGACAGAGACACAAACTGCCCCTGATGCGCAAGTGGTCTCCACAGTCATCCTGATCTGGGACATGACGGAGTGCACTGGTGGGACATCTGAACCATGGACCAGCAAGCTCAAGTTCTGAAGGGCTTTCTGAAACAGTTTGACAACAAGAACATAGAACAGTTGGACGGGGAGAATGGCTTCAGTGCAGAATTCTTGGTGAGTCCCTTTAAACTGTCTTCCTTTCAGCCAGCATCCATAAATGTTGCTTCACTATGACCAAGACCCAGTACGAACAAGACAGCGGGCTTTGAAGCACGTATCTCCCAGCAAACTTTGGGAGACGCTGCAGCTGTTTTAAAATGTTGACGTTTCTTTGGGTTCTTTTCTGGAAATCAAGGGGAAAATCATCTTCCTCCGTTTGATTGGACAGTTTTGTAATCCTGTATGAAGCACTAATTGAAACTGGTTTGAACAAAAGTGGTAAAAACACCTAGAAGTGTGAGCTGAACTTCACAGCAGGGGGATAAAATGTATGATATTCTGCAATTTCCACAAGACAATATCAATACCCTGTGATAATGGCCTTCTATGAATAAATCTGGATGTTCTTTAATGTTTCACCTTAACGCAAAGGTGTCAGTCTTTTGACAGGTAGTTTGCAAAACGTCAATGTTTTGGGGAAGAGCCGTGACTTGTACTATGTGTATGTATAATATGTTTGTGTCCATGCGTGTAGAGCAGCACACAGTGGTAGTCGGGCATGGCAGGCTCACAAATCTGGCAAGGATGAGGGTGAGGAATTCAGCAAAAGCAAAATGGAGTCTATAATGTAGCTGACCAGTAAGCAGTTAGAGTGGCTGAAGTGTCTTAATATAGACTTCCTCTTCTACCGCTGTCTCACAGTGTAAGAGCTCTGGAAAAAAGAGAACTACATGGCTGATGTCTCTTACCACAGCTACACTCCCATTTGGCCTGCTTCGCTCAATGTAGACATTAATATTCAAACCAAGTTGCACATTTTGGTTTATATATCTAACTCTGACCCACTGAGGCATGGACTCTTCTGTGGGATCTGCATCAAGACATTAGCAGCAGATCCTTTAAGTACTGTAATTTGAAAGGTGGGGTCTACATGGATCGTACAGTTTGTCCAGTTGACAGCTGCTTGATTGGATATCATTTTCTCAAACCATTCCTAAACAATCCTGAAGTGTGGTTGGGTCCACTGACCCTAGGGAATGCTCTTGCCATGAAGAGGTGAACTTGGTCTAAACAGTTTTTAGGTTGATGGTACTTGTCATAGTAAGCACCATATGATTGACAGGACATGAGGTTTTCCCAGCAATGTTCACTCTGTCATGACCATCCTACTTCCTTCCCATATGGCATCCTGGTGCCCTCACTTTCCAGGCAACCTTCTCCCATTGCTCCGTGGACCAATTATTAAACTCATCTGCACATGTACTTTCATTGGAGGAGGGGGTCAATGTAATTTTTTTAGCAATGTGTACTAAAGCTGGTTTTCAGTGGGATCCCACCAGACAGGCTAGCATTCACTCTCATGAATGAGCCTTGGGCACCCCTTTCTTCCTTTATAGAGATTCTCTGATTATCCCATGTCAAATTCATTCAGATTCCAATGCTTGCCCATTTTTTTCTACTTCCAACACATCAATGTCTATAACTAACTGTTCACTTCATGATATGAAAGTAACTGATTGGTTTTAGGGTCGATGCTGCTCAACATATATATGTACTGATCAGCCACAACATTAAAACTATTCCCAGATGAAGTGCATAACATAAGCACATTAATGGCAAAGGTGATTCCTTATAGCAACGGTTTCCTTCAGCTGTAGAATGTGCCCTGCAAAAAAAGTTTGAAGAATGGTTTGTGGAACACAAATGATCATTTCCGCTTCACTCACATTTTGTTGTTCAGCCAAGACGTGTTGGATGAACATTTATCTTTTTTTAACATCCTCTGGGGCTACAAGGCTAATTAATTACACCAAATAAATGAGCACCTACAAACTTTCCTTAAACTACATTATATTTTTAAGTGATTTGATCTTAAAAAGATTTGTTAATACTTTTTTTTAAACTGATGACAAGGACGCATATACTACTACATATATACTATAGTACTTCAAACTTTATAGATAATAGTGTGTTGTGCAGCTCTAAAAAATGACATATAAAAGACTGTTTAAGAACAGTTCTGCTAACATGATTGAATTTTAGTGTATAATAAAATTATAGCGATAAGGTGCACAATACTAATGGGATGATTTAAGCTTGCATGCAATGCTCCGGTGCAAAAGGTCTAGGTCTAGATATGACTAAAATGAATTTATACAACACCAGGGGTTGTGAGATCTGACAGGAGCACCTGCAGTATAATGTAGGGGTCAATGCTTGCTATTCTCAGAGTGTGAAATGACACCTCAGTAAAGGCTGAAATCATTTCCTGAGAGGTGAAAAGCATTCTATGGTTTTGGCCATGTGCTACCAGCTAAGTGCAGGCTGGACGCGAACTGGCGCTGCTTCAGAAGAAGCCTGGCCTAAAGCTTTGCCAGAAGGACATCCTGTTGGCCAGGGGCAGGTGTCTGGACTCTCCTTCACATAAAGAGAACTCTCTGTCCTCCCAGGCCTGGCTGGATGGGCTCTGTGTCTAAGCAATGCAGTATTAGCTCTAGCAAAACTGCCCATGTCCAAAGTGACTCATGCACTAATCGAGCTCTCTCAGTCACTGCAGTATTATTCTGATATATTATATATATATATAATATTTGTATTGGGAGTGATGTGGATGGAAAGGATTAGTAATGAGTATATTGTAGGGACAGCTCAGGAGCTCAGGTTGGGCAATTTGGAAACAAAGTTTGAGAAGCGAGATTGCGTTGGTTTGGACATGTCCAGAGGAGATGAGGAGAAATCAGGAGAAAGATGCTGAAGATGGAGCTGCCAGACAAGAGGAGAAGAGGAGGTTTATGGATGTGATGAGAGAGGCCATGCTTGCAGCTGGAGTGAAAGAGGAAGATGTGGTTGAGCAGAAGAAATGGAAATGGATGACCTGATGTGGCAACCCCTAAACGGGAGCGGCCACAAAAGAGCAGGCTGTAATAGCAAACCCTTTTTAAAGATACGATTCTTACATCGTATCATGTATCACATATCATGGGGGGCAACAGTGGCCTGGTGGTTAGGGAGTTGCCCCAGATCGGAAGTTTGTGGGTTCAGTTCCCTCACCAGTAGGTTGCCCCGAGGTACCCTTGAGCAAGGTACCGTCCCGTCACTGCTCCACGGGCGCTTTCAATAGCTGCCCCCTGCTGCACATGTGTGTGGGTGAAATGACAAGGGTAGTTCCATTTAGGTTTAGTTGGTGTTGATGTTGGGAAAATGCTCAGTATTGCAAAAGGAACCTGTCAAATGCTTTAAAACTAAATTAACTGTTCTGAAAAGTATAAAAAAGTGACTAATCTTGTCATTAAAGTACAGACCTTTGTGTGAAAATGTAATGAATAAGAAAAAAAAAAATCAGAAAATATACCAATTATACCAAGTACCAATGCCTGCAAAATCTACTTAAGTTTGGTATTTTTTTGCTTCCTGTCTCTGTTAATCAATATCATATTAAATCTCGTTTCACTCTGAAATGCTTCATGAAGAAAAAGAAATGTGTTATCATTTCTGATCATGCTTAAAACTGATGTTTCAGTTTCTTAAATTGAGTAATAACAACAACAACAACAACAACAAAGAGGCAGAGGGGTAAAAAAATGAAGAGAGCTAAAAAAAAAAGGTGTCCAAGCATTGGTCCCTTTTTTGGAGGATCACTAGATTAAGTCTTCTGTGGTCCATCGGCAGCCCAGAGGAGCATGTGTTTTCAGGCTGCCTCTGCGAATATCCTGTAATTGAGGGGAGTCCTGGCTAACGGCTGGAACTGGATATGGTTAAATTAAGAAAAAATATAATAGCAGAGCCAAAAAAAGCAAATTTGTGATCAGCAAGTTATCTCATTGAGAAAGTACCCTTAACCAGACCTTTAACTTCTGCTGACCTACTGGTGACACTTGTCCATGAAGCCAGTGCAGCGACGTGTGATTTTCTCAGTGTTGTTGTATCGCAAAAAGCCACATTAAGATGTGCTCAACAACAAAAAAGAACACTGCCATTAAGTGTCCTCTGAGAAAAAAAACATTTCAGTTCCTTTTTTTTTATTTTATTTGGTTTAGACCCCCTTTGTAGGTGCTCAGTGCTTCTTCAGGGGAGGAGCAATGATGCCTTCAACCAAAGTTTTGCTTCAGTCTCACTAAACCAGTTCTCGCAAAGTTTCTAAATACCCTGCGACAAGAACCTGCAGGCTCCTGACCTTCTTTGCCTTTGGCCTACTGTGCCGCATCGCCTTTATTGCAGAAAGAAAAAAAAAGAAAGCATTTCGAATGAAAGACATGTTTTCTGTAACACCAAGCAAGCTTTGAAAATGTTCCATGGTGATTGTAAGAAGATGTGCTCAGACGTCCTCCTTGCGTACAAGTGAGCTGTGGTCGGAAAGTTATCTATAATGATGGTCTCATGGGACTGGCAATCTTGGGGGAAACTCACTCTCAGAGTCATGCACACGCACACACACGCACACACACACACACACACATCACATACACACACACCAAACCCTCAACCCAGCTTCCTTTCAAATAGTGGGCTTGCTGTCTCATTTTCACTATGAGTACAGGTTGTACAGTTTGTAAATGCTCATAGGTTATAACATGAAAGGAAAACATGACTTCATACTGTACCCTTTAGGTAAGACTAACACACTTTTCCAGAAGAAAAAATACTTTTCTTCTTAACATTGTTTTTGCTCTTCCAGAAACTGAAGAGACAGTCCACCAAATACCGCACAGACAAGACCTACCCCACCAAAGCTGCTGAGAAGCAAGATAACGTAAAGAAGAACAGATACAAGGACATTGTTCCATGTGGGTGGACAACGTTTAAAAAGGCATTTGATTGTATTTGCGACTGGACGGTGGTTGAGATTTTATTAGCGCTGCCTGATCTGGGTGTGAGAAGCATATGTCAAAGAGATGTCATTGATGATTGTCTTTTTTCACAGTTGACCACACCAGGGTGAAACTCTCTCTAAGCACTTCCAAAAATGACTCGGATTACATCAATGCCAACTTCATTAAGGTGGGTCTGGTATAGAAACGGAATTCAACATCCTTCTTATAGCTTATAAGGGTCTAAAAAGATATATGTCATTCAATTGCAGTTGTGCACAAACATTTAGCTCACTTTGGTTCAGACATCATATGTATAGATGCATGTCACTCAAACTTATATTGATATATGCATTAATTAATTGATTGATTGATTGATTGATTAATAAGATCAGTGCAGCAGATTGTCTGAAATAAATGTGTTGAAACAATTGCAAAATAATTTGAATTTTGTCATGACTGTTATTGTTATTGTCATTTTTAATTACAAAGAAAGTACATTTCCAGTGCAGTTTCTGAATCTAATAGTTCCCCATCCTCAATGTGTTTGTCTTGTAGGCCTGTTATGTCCATAAATGCATAAATGCTGATGATTGATTACACTTAAATAGTTGCAATCAACCAATTCATTGTGCATTTTTCTTTATTCTATGGAACCCATTCTTTGAGCTAAATGGAAAAATACTGGTTAGCTACTGTAACTTCCTTCCTAGTTCTTTCAAACAGCAGACACTTCTTCAGCCCAGACAAACCTTTTACCGACGTGTTGCTAAGACCACTTATGTGTTCCGATATGTGTTTACTTCAAAACAACAAAGGGAGCTCACCCTGTGAGCTCACATTCTGCCAGCAGCGACATGATTCAACTCTGGCAGCTTTGAAACGTTATTAACTTAAATAATTGTGATCAGGTCATTTGGGACTAACTGATGAAATAATAGTTGATTGCGTAATAGCCCACAGCCCTCGTTAAGTGCTAGGTATGTCTAATTTAAATATCTTATATGCCAAATAAGAATTTCTAAGTCATAAAGGGCACATTCATTTACTGATTGCTGATTAAAGCATGACTGATGTCCTAATGCTTTCATACAGCAGCTCAATAAAATTAAAGCAGGGGTTTGAATTATGTACCAAATGTGCTTCAATGATGGTGCTTCCTTGCAAAAAAAAAAAAAAAAAAAAGCATTTTGCTTTACAGTCAGGAATGATGTGAGGTTCAGCTCAGCTTTTTCAGTTTTTGCCAGATTTACCTGAATGTTTTTTGTTCCAGTCAGCCTGTAAGGTTTCAGCCTGGCCATTTGCATTCTGTCAGTTTCTGGCAAACTCAAATTCACCATTCGTCCCGCCCTCACAGCTGCCCACCCAAAAGTTTACTCATGGACAGCGGAATTTTATACAGACGTGCTGTTACTCTCCTCTTCAGGATCTGACTAAATGGACTGCAATGTGAAATGTGATCTTAAAAAAAGTTGCTTCCTTAGCAACAAGTTATTGTGGGAAAAGTGCTCACCTAAATAACGGCACAAATAACCATCTTCTCAGCCAATCAGATGGTGCAATTGTAGCTAATTGCTAATTGCAAATTTAGAATATATCCATGCTTTTAGGATAAAACTTTGTATCTTCATTTTCATCCATTTTTTATGTTCCAGGGGCCCTTTAGACTGCATCAAAATTATATTATGTCTGGACCAATAGAAATGCTCCAAAAATATCTCACAGGATTTTTCACGTACTAACCTTCACTCTGCAAGTTTTGTCCTTCTTGAAAAGTTACAAGGTTTGGTTGAATTTCACCTGATTTTATACTGCAGTGTACATTATTTAGGTATGAATGGGAGAATAAAACAAAAGGTTTATTTCCTGTAAAAAACATCACTTTTTAACCCATACTGCTCTGTAGTAATAGATTCTGCTTTGTTACTGTTAATCTTCATATCTCTTTCTTTTTTTTTTTTTTTTATTAAAGGGGGTATTTGGCCCAAAGGCATACATTGCCACGCAGGGACCGCTGCCGAACACAGTCGTGGACTTCTGGAGGATGCTCTGGGAGTTCAACGTACAGGTAAGCACATGACTGGCAAAGTGTGCACAGTCAGACAAATCCGCATGTGCCAGCAGTTCTGCAGCTCAAACACCTGACAGCACAAGCTGTAAATGTAGAACTATTTACCACAACCCTGAAAAAAACACTGTCCACGCTAATCTTTCTCTCTCTTTAATACATGTCCTCTATTTCCTTCTAATCAGGTTGTTGTAATGGCTTGCAGGGAGTTTGAAATGGGAAAGGTAAAGCTGAGATTTGTTTTTATATTCGATATTATCTATCTGTCTATCAGTCTGTCTGATAGACGGTCTGTCTGTCTATCTATCTGTCTATCTCTCTCTCTATATATATACACAGTACTGTGCAAAAGTTTTAGGCAGGTGTGAAAAAATGCTGTCAACAAAGAATGCTTTCAAAAGTGGAAGTGTTAATCATTTATTTCCATCAGTTAACAAAATGCAGTGAATAAACAAAAGAGAAATCTAAATCAAATCAATATTTGGTGTGACCACCCTTTGCCTTCAAAACAGCATCAGTTCTTCTAGGTACACTAGCACACAGTTGTTGAAGGAACTCGGCTGGTAGGTTGTTCCAAACATGACTGTGTTTCAACCTCAGTGTGACACTGATGATCATCAGCACCTGTTTGGTAAAACTGGTTGATCAGACACCGACTATAATCATACAGAATCCCTGACTGTGTGCAAGTGTACCTAGAAGAACTGATGCTGGTTTGTAGGCAAAAGGTAGTAACACCAAATATTGATTTGATTTAGATTTTTCTTTTGTTCGCTCACTTTGCATTTTGTAAATTGATAAAAATAAACAATCATTATTTATATTTCTGAAAGCATTCTTTGTTTACAGCATTTTTCACACCTGCCTAAAACCTTTGCACAGTACTGTATGTATATGTATATATATATCTTGGTCGTAGCGTAATATTGTTTTGGGCTCAAGATAAAAAGATTAATAAGTTGTGATATTTTAGTCATGACCAAAACTTACACACAACTTAATAAGTTGTGGGAACAAGATAACTCAAGATAATTAAAGTCATTAGCTTCCCTGCATTGAACAGAACATGCTTTTTAACTGGGGGTTATTTATTTTTAACTGGGGACTGATCCTGAGTTTTCTTGTGCAGAAAAAGTGTGAGCGCTACTGGCCTGAGTCTAAGGTGGACGCGTTTGTATGTGAACCGTTTACTGTACGCTGTGTAAGTAACACTTCCTCCATTGCTCATGCCATACTTCCTGTCCCTACCAGTCACCACTTTAGAAGTCATTGTCTAACTTAATTTAAACGCAGCCTCTATAAGAGCAAGAAAATCGAAGAATGAGGAAATTCATTTTGCATTTTGGTCACTCTGATCCCAGCTGAGAAGTGGGAAGTTCTGAATATAGCATGCATAGTAAGAGGCACGGCCATGTGTCGTGGTAAAGCATTGTGAAGATGATCTGATTTGGTTGACCCTTATGCAGGAATCGGAAGAGAATAAAGGAGACTATCTGACAAGAGTCCTGAGGGTGACCTTTAACAAAGTGAGTATAAGGGTCCAACGTGTAAGCTGTATATTGTATACAGATATACATTCTTAACCTTACATTAATGAAGCACTAACTGGCCGAACACACCTTCCAGTTTATGTTTGTATTATCCTATATTTGTATTTTTTAGCATTAGTTTTTTTCTGAGTAAATAAATGTTTATATAATAAAAGCTTTGCCTACAGCTTTTGTACAGTACTACATGGTATGTATGAATAAAAAAAACATTTTTAATATAAAAAATGTATATTTTAAAAAGGTACAAACTTGTCTTGAGGAAGTAAATGTGGTATAAAAAGATATAAAAAGTATTCAAACTCATTTAAGGCACATAACTGACCCCTAAGACCATTGCCGTACCTTTGAAAGAATAATTACATTGTTTGTACTTTTTAGTGAAGAAAAACGAGTAAATTTGACACAATTTTCTCTGTCAGTCATCTCGGACCCTGAAGCAGCTGCACTATGTGAACTGGCCTGACCACGGCGTACCTGACTCAATCTCACCTATACTAGAGCTGCTGCAGGAAATGCGCATGCACCAGGACCATGAGAATGTACCCATCTGTATCCACTGCAGGTGAATGCTCCGCAAGTCCTCTGATGATGAAAGATAAAATAAAATGTCCTCTTTTGCATGTTGCACAAGACAAACCACCTGACCTTATATGGTTTGGTCACAAACACTATGTGGTAGTTGCACAGGAAGCTCATACAGGAGGTTGACCAACAGCGCCAACATTTCAGACAAAGGGATCTACCAGCAAAGCCCAGAGTTACATGCAAAAGCTAGACTCTTGTTTGTGCCAGGGTACATTTCTCATCTGGGGTTTGGTGTTTTAAAATATTGCTGTTTTAACATGAGATAAATTGTGTTAATACAA
Organism: Hepsetus odoe; assembly: GCA_017165825.1. Lineage (NCBI taxonomy): Eukaryota > Metazoa > Chordata > Actinopteri > Characiformes > Hepsetidae > Hepsetus > Hepsetus odoe. The sequence goes on along the minus strand of CM029385.1, from coordinate 6,072,431 downwards.
ATTCAAAAGAGATCTAACCTGTAATATAACTTTTAAGTACATTAGCAAGACTATAGTGTGGAGTGGGCTGTTTTTAAGACTGTAAGACTTCAGAACTAGCAGGGGTTGTTGTGTAACTGAATGTTTGGAGGAGTCTAATGTGAGGTTAAATGCTCTGGGGGTTTCTGCTGAACTTGTGCCCCTCCTGCTTGTTTTGCCCTCATCAACTGCCTAGGTTGCCTATGTCTAGAAAATCCCCTGGGTACAGCACGCAAAAATATTAGCAGGCATGTAACCTGGGCTTCAGGCCATTATCAGAAGGCTTCAATGCTTTAAAATATTAACAGATCATTTGAAGTACAGTGACTGAGAACTTCAGTCATAGGCTTGAAACCTGGGACACACTTCAAAGTAGGTTGTCTAGGTGTCTTATGCACAGCGGTCGCAAAAACGTACACATGGGCTTCATTAAAGTGAAAGTGAAGTAGAACAGAAACTAAAATTTTTTTATAAAACTAAAAAGTAAAAGTTTCTAAAAACTAAAATACATTTTTAATTACATTACAAATTAATGACAGAGTATACAGAGTATAAAAGTGAAATTTAGAGGTCTTAAAATAAAGTAAAAACATGTAAAAGTTAAAGCAGTTTTCTGAAGAGTACTTTCACCGGCTGTGCCAAGGGACCTGAGCCTCGTGCTGTCTAATATTAGATATCATTGATAATATTGTCAAAGAATATTAGACCGTTTCAACTCCAGAATTAGTCTTTTCTGTTTTTTTTTGTTTTTTTGTGCACTCAACCTTGATGCTGAGAAAGCATGCAGTGATGGAAAATAAAATGAATGCATAATTTCACACAAATTGATCAAACTAAAGTAAATATTCAAGAAAGTATAGTAACCCGACAACTTTACTTAACTGCAGTAACAAAGTATTACACCCTGGCTCTAGATTTCTTTAGTGGCTGGCCTGAGGACATCTACAAGGCAACTAATAAAAAGCATGTCATCCTGAAGATTATTCATCGTCAGCCTTTTTGGGTCACAGGATGTGTATCAGTTTCAACTCACAGACACTTTTCTCAGTTATTATTTCAGGCATATGGAGTACTTATTATCAGCCATCACAACTGGCTGTTTAAGAGTATTCTAATAGCATGGCACATCAGAAAAGTGTCCTCAAAGACCTTTAATATGCCAGAATTCTGCTCTCTACAGGTAGCCTAGAAGCCTCAGCCATGCATTAAACAATAACACTGCATTACAGATTAGAACTACTTTAAAAAAGCTTTCTGACACTCAGATCTGATGCAAAATCTTGATTACGTCTGAGGGAAAGTATGTAAATGGCTTATTACTGAAGTGTCAACTGATGTAAAAACAAAGATTTTTGTTTTATGGTCTTTCTTTCTACACTAACTTTGGCAGTACTTTCAAGACATCATCAATGTCCTAGTATGAAAGAAGTGATACTTTTGAGAAGTCCTGGGTGCCCCTAGGTAGCTCTGTTTCTGCTGGGAAAACATTTTTATGTAATCACTTGCCTTCTGTTGGAGATGGTTTCAATCTCCTGTTGAATTCTGCTGATTCATGAGTAGGTTACTACGAGAAGTCTGGATATCACTAGAAGAACAGCTTATCAGTCTGGTGTGCAGTAATGTCAAGGGACTACAGTAAGTTTTGACTGCATACGTAATCTCTCCTGGCTTCTTTATGAATTTGCAGTGCTGGCTGTGGAAGGACAGGAGCTCTCTGTGCCATTGACTACACATGGAACCTCCTGAAAAGACAAGTAGGAGAAGCCTTTGGAAGTCAGACACAGACATATTCTCATTTTCCATTGAATTGTTGCAATTATTCACATTAATGTGATAAATGGTTGGTAAAGAGAGAAGTGAATAAGTGGTGTTTAGGTACTTACATGCCATGGGTTGTTGATTTATGTGCAGATTGTCCCAGAAAACTTTAGCATCTATGAATTGGTTCAAGATATGAGGACGCAGAGGCCTTCTGTAGTGCAAACGAAGGTAAAGCCACACTGCTTTCTTTCTTCTAAAAATAAGATTTGCTCAGCATTCGCATTGTAATGCAGTATGTTTATGCTCACACAATGACTCACAACTGATTTATCAAACGCAGAGCCACAGGGTTTTTAGGATTTAACTCAATGAGTGCATTTTAGGGCAGTTTTTTTCTTCTTCATTTTTTCACTTCCACAGTCTGCAATTTCTGCTTATTTAGAGGTTTGTTTTGTATTGATTCTTATTTCAGTTAGTTAGTTATCAAATGCATGAACAATAGTGTAAGATTTTTGGTGCTCTTTAAAATTTCTATGGCAAAGTTTAGATGACATTTAGAGTGGGGGTGGTCCCAACTTTGGGGAATTCACGTTTTCAGTCTTGAAAATATATACAGTTTCCAACAAAGGCATGTGGTTGTACTTGTAGATATGTTTTTTGGCTTGTTGCATGCTCAAAAGGAGGTATACTGAAAACCCCAACCCAACCATTCACCATAATATATAAGTCTGAAAGATTTTCAGGCAGGTTGTGCAACTCACGAGTTTATGCAAACCCAGAATCTTCTTCGCTCTGAAGAACCTCCAGATCCATTTAGAGATCAACCTGTGCAACAAAAGCTCCAAGACAGCCTCAATATCTTAAGACAACAAATCAACCACACCAGGTTCTACGCCATTATTCGTCCATTGTTTTATGAATAATGTACGTACTGTACAACCAGACCACACACATTGGCAAATGTGTACCATAATTATAATCACAACAACTCAAGCTGAAAAATCTGACCCATGATTTGGCATCAACAAACACAACAAAGTACCAACACCTACCTCATACTAACACTAGATAGCATCTGCCCACCTTAATGCAGATAGAACCACAGGACAGAAACAAACAAGCTCACACAGGACTAAAGAACTTGAATGAATGAAATGAAATGAAATGAAGACACAGAATAGATTTAAAAAAATTTTTTTTTTTTTGGAATTCAGTGTTACCCCAAATATATCCCTCATCCCCCCTAAACAAAAACACTGAATACTTAATGACTGTAAACAAGTTTTAATGATCACTCCATATTGATATATAGAAAAGTAAGTCATTTCAATAATTTACATAATTTCAGTGTTGATATTTACATATGTATAGATATCTTCTTGATAATTGCTTTTCCTGTTTACCTCTTGTCACTGCTGCTTGGATCATGCTCTGTGTTGATCTGTATTTTAGTGTGTAATGTGTTGTATCGTTATCCTTTTAATGGCAGGTTATCGTAAATCCAAACCAGACCTAGCTGCATGTTAAATGTTAGCATGCAAAACAGATTTAGCACGCTCCTCAGCAATTCTGTCCTGTAATGGCATGGGCATCTTATATGCTATACACATAAAACCAGTTGATCAACAAGATTAAAAAAGTTCACCAGTCTTTGTTTTTTCTTGTTCTTCCTGTAGGAGCAGTATGAACTGGTGTACCAAACAATTAAATTCCTTTTTGAGAGGTATCTGCAAATGATGGAGCCAAACACAGACCAAGAGATGGTGAGACTGCTAATGCGTTGGGCTGTTTGTAAGGAATGCAGAGATGTGTGCCTTTGTTTTATGTCCACTTCCTTTTATTATATGCCCAGATGCATCCAGACACTAGATGTGGTCAATTGATGATCCACCAATTACTATCAGGTGTTAAACTGCATTCAAATGGCTGTATGCTCTCTATGGGAAAGCAACATAATGGCAGCTCTTGACCAGCTGTGCACAACCCGTATAAAAATCCTGTACAAGTGTTGGTTATTGTGGTGGATTTCTTCTTCCTGTTTGACTATGGAACAATAGTCACATTGTAAATTGTTTGTATTTATTTGTTTTGTTAAAATATATGAAGTTATACAGAAAGTCCATCCATCATGAGAGCCACACATCCTAACCACAGGCCTGGAGCCAGGCCCAGAGCTCACAGGGCGAAACACCCTCTGGAGGTCACCAGTCCATTGCAATTTATAGAACGAGTTTTCAGTTTCCCGTATAGAACATGGAGCTGTTTCTGATTCTTCTTCTTCCAATTCTTCAACAGCAGTTAGTTCTGATTGCCTAACCTGATTGGTTCAATAACTGTTACTAAGTGACAACTTACCTTGCTCTGCTCATACAAGAACATACAAGCTCACTAAACAATAGAAAAGGAATGTATTAGATAATGATACGATCATTTCTGAGCTGCAACCTGTTTGGTTAGATTCTGAAGAAGAGCGATTGTTGTCAAATTCTGACCCTGGGACAGATTTTAAATAGCTTTCTTAAAAAAAAAAAGTTCTAAGAAAGAGACATTCATAAATATACCATTTTCACAGAAGAACAAGTAGAAGAAGTAGGTTCCCAAGTAATCTCCTTTGTTTTTTAATGTAGACTCTAAGTTATTTGTCTAATTTCCTCTCACATTGCTTTTAATAGCATTTAATAGCTAAAGAGGTGAAGCTTTCTCAAGAAATTTCCATCTAAGGAAATTCAAGCAAGAGCTTTGAACTGCTTTCCATGTACAGTATTTTATCTGTATTTGCCGATATAAAGCATGACCCTATTTTAACTCAACAGTCTAAGACAATTATGAGGCTCAGTAAAACATTTTCTCTTACACTGTGTGCATAATTATTAGGCAAGTGAGTATTTTGAGAATTAAGTATAATGTGGAACAAATACAGTGCTATCAGTCGATCCAAAATGTTAATAACCCTGAAACCTACCTATCAGGTCCCATGTTCTCCATCACCCATCCCTGAAGACAGTGACAGTGACCTGTCAGACCTCATTGATCTAGAGCCAGGGCTGGAGCCATTATCTACTGCATTGGACAACAGCCTGCAGCCATATCGTGAACCCAGGTCAGATATCCAGATCTAATTTGAACACTTAGGACTTGGGACATCTTATTTGAATCACTGTGCAATAATGTGCTCTGGTCGGTTTTGTCCACTTCACAGGTTTTCAACAAAGGAAATTCCTATGGAACTGTCCAGCTGTGCTGCTTCAGATCTCCTCCCACCGCATTCACAACTACTCACCCCACTGGCCTTTGCACCCCAACCTCCACCTACAGATGGTGCAATGATAGGCCGGGACATGTCAAAAACAGCCCCAATGCCCACTGCGGTACAAACTCCATTGCAGCAAGCAGATTTTGGATGCTATATAACCAACTTGCCAAAAATGAGGCCTCGTAGTGATGATCTGAGTTTCAGTATTCCCATCAAACCACCACGGACACAGACACCAATCCCAAGCCAAAGGTCTTTGGAGCAGCAAGTGGTGATCAACACAGTCCCTGCTGTAGCACCATATCAGCCACCTCTGGTACAGCAGCCAATACCGAGTCAAAGATCCCTGGCTCAAGCCGAGATGAACAATGCTGTCCCTGCTATAGAACCACATCGACCACCACTAATCCAGCAGTCAATCCCAAGACAAAGGTCTCTGGAGCAGCCAGTGTTGGACAATACTGACCCTGCTGAAGCACCACATCAACCCCCACTAATCCAGCAACCTAGTAGACATCAGAGTTCTCTACAGCCATCAGTCCTTGTCGAAGGCCACCTTCAGCCCTCACAGATAAACTCGCTCTGTCTTACAGTGGAGGACCCATACTTTGCCTTAGACTCTCCACCGTCCACTGAGAGTTTCTGTACTTCAGCGCAAGACATATCAGCCATGGAAAAGTGGACACAAAACCCCTGTTTCACTGGCCCCATTTTGTCCCTTAATGACCTTCCTCTTGAAGCACCAGAACCAGGGGAAAATGCAGGTATGCAGTTTTACTGCAGACTGTTTCTGTTTGCATATTACAAAAGATAAAGATGGACCTACTTGTAGGTATTAAAAGTGAAATTTTTTTATTTTCTCTCCTTTTAAAGCAATTAGTTAAGTAGAGAAATTGAGGCAGCTTTAAAAATTTGGTTAAAAAACTGAAAACTGTAAGTACCAAAAAAGATTTTTGGTATGAAGGACTTAATAGAGCAGGAACGAAAGCTTTAAAACTTTAAAAAACCTCCACACTGCTAGTCAAAGTCGAAACGGCTAATAATACTGTCCTTATTATTGTGTGTTTGTGGTTAGATGTGACTACACCTTTGAAAGTTGAAGACAGTCCTCCACCCTTACCAGAGAGAACCCCAGACTCCTTCATTATGGCTGATGAAGGTTAGTGTTATCCACTCTTGATGTTTGACACATTTCTTGCTAAATCTGTTTCATGCAGCGGGATGTCACAGGAAGAGGAACACAAGTGATTTGTTGTCCGTCTGCATTCTTCTGGTGGGAAAAAATGTTATCAGTCCTCTTGTGACCCTGACCTTGACTCGTCAGTGATTTCTCCACACAACAGAATAACGAGCTGCACACTATCTATGAAGCAAAATGAACTGAAATATTTATGCCTTTATATTTTTTTATAATAATGCATTATGTCCCTGAGATGTTACTGATGAATTATGAGCAGTGCTTTTGATTTAGTAAGGAATTTCACAACATTTATGTTGAATGTTAAATAGTTAACATAAGAAGTTATTCCATGTGATTTATTGTGTGAAGCATTCTTGAGAAATTTAGAATTACATGATTGGTGGTCATAGCAAACAAGTTGCCTGAAGCATTTAGTTCCTCTGACAGAAAGATATCGCATGACATCTGCAGATTTCAGCCTAAAGTTTTCAGCTTAAAAATGCGGCACTTCAAGAAAATATATAATGTGGACATTATAATGTAGTCAGATATATAATCTAGACATTTAGACCCCTGGTTCCCTTTTGCTGTTTCATATCACCCTGAACAACTTTGGCAAGGACTGACGATATGACTCAGTGACCATGACATTTTGAAATTCCCCTTTATTGTTGGCACTTTGCAGGTCACTCTACATCTTCATGCATCTGTGCTTATTTTATTTTCTAGGAGAGTATAACTGATAAAGGTTTAGGATATTCTTTCATTGCCCCAAAAGCCTCTGCTTCAATGAAGCACCACGTGCGGAACTCCTGGAAAGCAAGACCATGCGCTTCCATCCTTTCTTTGATGTAAAAAATATAAAGCACTGTTAAAACCGAGGGCAAGCACTAAATCCTGCATTGTATGTATTTAATTCCCCAGAAAAAATGCACAGTGGCCTTTTTCACTTCCTTTCGGGTAATGCTATAATTTCGGTTCATGTAAGCAAGACAATGGATTGAAGTTTCAGCTCCTTTTCCTTTAAAGACAGCCGTGGTGAATGTGCAAGTGATCTCACACCTTTTTTCGTCTTTTAGCTGCAGATCAGACTTTAGACAGCCAAAGTTTGATGGTGGTCATCCCATCTGATACTGGCTCTGAGACAGCTGCAGGTGAGTGAATGAGAACATAATAATAATAATAATACATATAATAATTATAATAATACATACATACATACATAATTCTAATACTTTTTATTAAAACAACTGCAATGAGAATAGCAGTAAAATGTGGGACTGCAGTGGTTTAGTTAGATACTAGGCCCCAGGATCGGAAGGTCTTAAGCAAGGTACCGCCCCCATCACTGCTCCCGGATGCTATAAATAGCTGCTGCCGGTGTGTGTGGGTGAAAAGGAGAGGTTGGATTTTGTGCTTTACTGTGTGCTGTGTGTCACAGTGACATATAGTCGCTTTCACTTCTTTAAAAAACCACTCTAATTTTTATTAAAATACACAAATTAAGTGTAATAAAATAAATATATTGATATAAGATCAATTTGAATAATTTAAAAGACAAATTTCTGTTTTTTGGGAAACCTAAAAAAAAAGTAATATTACACTTATCAATTCTGTTTGTAATCTATGCATGTAGGATTTTCTTGGTCTGCGATAGATGAGGGCAGAAGGGCTTTTTACTGAAACGATGCAAAACAATCTTAGTAGCAAATTAAACTTAGATCAGAGTCTAAAACCACATGCCAAAATGAAAGAACTGAAATAAAGCTGCTGCCTTATTTGTGGGTCTTGCTGAAGCAGTAAGTACTATTTCTCTGCAGGAAGCCCTCCCTCTCCAGCTCCGCCTCTGCCTGAGAGAACACCAGAGTCCTTTGTGATGGCCACTGATGAAGGTAGGATGCTCCCAGATCATGTGACCGAACTAAATGTCATTCAGTCTTCTTCTTCACTTGAATGTGAATGCATGGCTTTGATTATGCGTGACAGAATTTCACTCACGTAACCTTAAAAGACAATATTTCACTTCACTTTTAGACATTTTTCATGCCAATCATTGTCTTTATATAGGTTTGGTACAGAATGCAGCCCAAGAGAATCCCCAGCAAACTGTCCTCAGGGTTGGGAAATCCTCTGAATGGTCTGGGAATTCAAACTCAGCCTTGGCTGTTACGAGAACCTGGTCCAGGAGCAAGGTGAGCTCACATTTATATATGCTCTCTGATCATGGAGAGGGTTTGCTGAGCTAATGATGTTTCATGTGTAATTCAGTACTGACAGGACTCACAATACTGTCCAATAGAAGGCACTCTGGCCACTTTCTGCTGCTACTAGTTAACTTTTTGTTGCTATTCAGAAACTGTACCTGTTGCCCATGTGCAAAAAAACCCCGTTAGCCTTTACAACAGTTTCTGCCAAAGTCACTCATGGGTGAATATTTATAGGGTGATTTTTTTCAGCCTATCAGTGGCATAGTTGTGTGAAAAACCCTCCAACGCTGCTCCGTCAAATGAATGAGTATTCATGCAAGGGCAGCAGATGGGCTGTAATTCTACATCTATAAGGAGATTGGAGCTCATTAAGTGGCCACTGAATAGAAGAGCGAATTCGAATTTTCTGCTAAGAACTGATTTTGGTCCCACCAACCATTATTCAGATTCCTGGATAAACTGAATCCATAATATGGCAAAGGAATGTCAAAACTCTGCAGAAACATGTTTATTATATTTTCTAAAAATCAATTTTTCTATTTTATTCTATACACACATATATATATATATATATATATATATATATATATTATATATATATATATATATATATATATATATATATATATATATATATATATATATATACATGCAATCCCACAATACAAAAGTTTTAGGCAGGTGTGGAAAAAATGCTGTAAACAAAGAATGTTTTCAGAAATGGAAGTGTTAATCATTTATTTTCATCAATCAACAAAATGCAGTAGATGAACACAAGAGAAATCCTAAATCAAATCAGTATTTGGTGTAGCCCTTTGCCTTCAAAACAGCATCAGTTCTTCGTACACTGCACACTGATTTTTGAAGAACTTCGGCTGGTAGGTTGTTCAAACATCTTGAAGGCAGACCACAGATCTTTACCTGTGGATGGCTTCTCACATCCTTCTGTCTCTTCATGTGATCCAGACACACTGGATGATGCTTTGAGATCAGAGACTCTGTAGAGGCAGAAGAACTGATGCTGGTTTGAAGGCAAGATGCTGTACAAGTATTGATTTGATTGGAGCCCTCTTTATTAAACTCACTTTTGCTTTGTAAATTGATAAAAATAAACAATCATTATTTACATTTCTGAAAGCATTCTTTGTTTCTGCCTTTCACACCTAAGCTGAAAATAATATTCACTATATATATATATATATATATATATATATATATATATATATATGCTTATTGGATGAGCCACTTTCACTGGGTGTATTCTACTGATGTACCTGTGATGGATGAAATGCTACAATCAAATGCAATGTTCACTGTCTTATACTTATGTGTATGTTTATAATGACCCTATTCATTCATACTGTTTTCCTGCTTCTGACTGTCTCTCTCTTTTCCACAGAGCTTAAAGGCCAGGTTGACGTTATCTCTTCATGGTAAGCCTGTTAAATACACCTTACACATTGTGCAGATGCAAAAAAATGACACTTATGCCAAACAGACCTGCTGTATTGTACTATACTCACACAACCTCTAGCTTTGTGCCTCCTTTCCCTCCACCCATCTGGTTCAACTCACACACCTCTCGAAGGTAATATTTCCCATTTTTCAGTGAATCCATGTCTCAGCTGTTTATACCCTCTGCCGACAGTTTACGTTCTTTAACTACTTCAGATGCTAAGTGGCTGACAGCGAGGCCCTGACAGCTTCTGCCTGAGCATCACAGCAGCAGCGACCGCTCAGCCTTCTTGACTAGTGTGGTTTTTGATCAAAGTGATAGTGTAGTCGCTCATGTGTTTCTGAAACTGCAGTATTAAACGCCACACTTCTTTCTCCCTAAACATCAGTCGGTATCACAGCCCCACGGCTATCTCTCATCAAACTAGTCATTTGCAGTCAATATAAATGTGCAGATGAAGCATTATTATCATGCACATTTTGTCAGTGTCCCAGGCCTCCCTCTCCCTCACACCTCCTCTGCCTCAGCGGACCCCATAGTCTTCTGTGTTGGATGGTATATTTTGGCTGTTTCCTTCTAAAGCAACAATCAATGTATATTCTACCAAAAGAATCCATGTTTCCCTGCAGCACTGTTTCAACAATGTCCATCATATTGTGCTTAAATGGCCCGTTCCTTGTTCTGCTTCTGTTTTTAGCTCCAGAGAGCCGGACGCCTCTCACCCCGCCACTCCCGAAGAGAACCCCAGAGTCCTTGGAGTCCTGGGCATGAAGGCTATAATAAGGTCACACTGACAGAGCACAAGGGCAGTGCTATGATCTCTGTAACCCGCCTGTACTAGAAGTCATAAAGAGGCCTAATCAGAAGGAAAATCTTCTAACATGCATCACAAGATTCCTGCCAGAAATTTTCCCCCTTCATGAGGCATGTTTGACAAATTAATAAAGTCCCATCCACCCAAGGACACGTGTAATAAAATTCCCAGCCATCTGAGGTCCTGTTTTACAAAATGTCCACCTGATGGCATTTTACTAAATTTATACCAAGTTAAAGCTCAATTACAAATTTGAAATTCCCATCCATTCGAGCACACATTTGTAGGTAATTCGCCCACTTGAGGACACTGAGCAAAATTTCTCCTACGCTTGAGGACATCACCAGTTATTTAAGGAGAGTAAAGCAGGATGAAAAGTGCACAGTGATTCCTTTGAGAAACAAATCCTTCGTTAGAAATCCTCATACTGAGTGAATCTTTATGCAGCAGTTTAAATAATTTTTCAGCATTTTGAGATATGAGTTTGCATATTATGAAAATCTGTGGCGTGATATCTCATGAGTTCTCCTTTGCTCTTTGCTTGCAGCGAGACAAACGACAACATCCCCTGTGGAGTCAGCTGATGAGCAGCAAACACTTAGCTGGCTGGGCACCTCGTCTGAGTGGGCAGAATTTGGCTTAGGACGTTCCTAGAAATCATGAGCAGAAGCAAAGTATTTCACACTTTTTCTCTGGTGTTTTCCATTACTTAGAAGAAAAGTGAACCAAGTCACATCAACAAGAGCGACTCAGTCCCACTGAGCAGCCACTTGGCAAGTCTGGAATCAGGACTGCCCTGTGACATGTGAGTCAATCATGGTGTTCGATTCGACCCACCAAGAACGTTATCCCAAAACCGACACATCTTTTTGCTTTATGTGAACTTCATTTAAACATGTGTTTATTATTGAACATTTACAAGACTAAATGTCGTGGTTTGTGCAATCTTTCTTGTATACACGGTTTGGCCAAAGTATGCGGACACATAACCATCTGCACCTATGTAACCTAATTGGGACATACATTCAAACCATGAAATGGGGCGCTCATCTGGGTAGGCTGTGGGTAGTCACAGATCCTTCATTATATCTGCACTTAAGCTGACTTTTGGTTCCAGGTCCCAGGCAGATGGGATTACCTGAAATTGCCAGCAGGCAAGGCACACGTCCCCAGCAGCACTGTATGGTATGTATGGGTTAAATGCAAAGAATGTATTTAGTTGCGGTTCACTGTGCTGTGTATTCGCTCACAAAAATCATTCCTTTCACTTCTATGTGTTTGCGTGTTAGGCTCACAGTCGCTGTAAATATTGCACCTTGGACCCCAAAGATAAAAAGCTTTGGGCACTATTATAGAACCAAAACCAGTGCTGATGGTGATTACAGAATAAATGAAGCGTAGAATCTGGGGTCTATTTTTACAAGAACAATGTCGCATAAAGATCATCAGCAGCTTAATTGTCTAAATTCTGCTCCTTCTATCTTGTCTATACATATTCTATATATATTCTATATATGAGTATAAATCGCATAAATGTGTTGGGATTAAGACCAAATTGTCCTAAATTTGTTGTTGACGTTAATAGAGACGTATTCAGCTGTTTTTTGTGGCGTAGCTGATGATAAATGTGTTTCTCTTTTCCGGCAGAGTGTGAAAGTGAGAAGTTCAAAGCAAGGTAAGATTTTCCACTGAATAGTATCTTCCATTACTAGCAGATCAGTGTTCAAACATTGTCCACACCAACCACACAGCAGCGTAATGTTTCTGCCTGTAATGCAATTCAGTATCTTTTCCAAAGACTACGCTTAATACTTCACTAGTGAGAACCTTGCTGAACTTCAGCAGGACTCCTCGAAGAACCCGTGAAATTACAATCTGTCAGATTATTACAGGGCTACCAAGTATTTGAACTTCTAGACTGCACTACAAGAGGCCATTATGAAAAAATGCATAACTAAGACCCTGAGAGTGTGAACATTTAATCTTATGCAGTTTGGGAAAGACACCAGCAGCCCCTGTTAGGTGTTTTGTGTGTTTGTGTGTGTATTGTGTGTGTGTGTAATAGAATATGTTAACACATGACTATTTGTACAGAAAGTGTCTCTGAAGAAACAGCCTGAACGTGAGCATATTTCTTCCTGCAGGAGAGCAGCAGTATTGGCGGAACTTTCTGTGCCACTCAGCCTGCAGAGGACCAGCGAACCACGCCCGCGAAGGACAGCAATGCCCAATAAGACCAGGACAAAGGTGCTCTTTCATGTTCTGTTTGCTCTTGAGGTATCAGTCTGACCTTGGAATGGTTCAGTTCTTTAGCAAATGATTCAGTACAGAATCAATTTATTGTAGGAAGCAATGGTCAGGAATGGCTGTGTGTTCGAATCAATGACTAGCCGGAGCTACCCGAGCATGGTACAGTCACCCACCTGCTCCCGGGTCCTAGATAGCAAGCCTGCTCCGCGGTGTAGATGGTGAACAGTGAAGGCGGCCCCGTTCGTTTCACGGCGTGATTATTCGCACACTTCATTGATTCATTGGACAACTGGTTAAATTACACTGAAGGAAGGACTCAGTAACAGAATACAATGACATCAACAGGGAAAACAAAACAAAAAAAAAGATCATTTCACACTTGAATCAGCTGAACCTCCCAAAGCGTTGTAGTTCACTGTCTGCTGTGCTTTCTTATTTTCGCAATGACAAGGGTGTCAAAAAAAAAAAAAAAAAAAAAAAAAAAAAAAAATATATATATATATATATATATATATATAATAATATTAATATGTGTGTCACATGGTTATTACACACAACAAAGCAGGGTTCATCTGATTTTTTTTTCTTGCAGAGTTTGAGGTTTTTGAAAGGAAAACAGAAACGTGAGTATTTGAACAACAAATGGCTTTTAACTATTAACTTAAAGGGGGTTGGGTGCTAGGACAGTCATAATTATTCTTTTTTTAATGAACCTTTGGGCACATTGACATTCGCAGCGAAGACTGCTCCACCTCCTGCTCCTGCTCCTGCTCCTGCTCCTGCAGCACCTGCTTCATCTAATGGTGCTATTGGAGGATTTAGATTCGGTAAGGCCCTTCTCATCGTACAGCCATCTGTCCGGTCATTACCTTAATGAACATCAGTATTGTTGTATCACAGAAGGTGTGTATTACCACTGGGTGGCACTGTTGCACAATGTTAATACAAACCCTAAAATATCAGCATATCTGCTATATAAATGTCATCTTTTTCCCCATTTTAAAAACTTCAGAACACTTCAGTTGGGTTATACTTTTGGTTGCATTGTTTTGATATGTTGGAATATTGGGTTTTCTTAATATCTTTGGCCCTGCACATCCTGATACCTCCTAATCCTCATCCCCTTCAGGCTTCGGGACACGGTTCGGGAAACCCAAAGGGCCGAGGACCCGTCCTGAGACGTGGGTGTAAGAATGAGATGCGTCACAGCATCCGTGCACACAGCGGCTTCCGCCAGCCTATCGAGAGCCTAAGCATCACAGAGACTGAAGTCCTGAAGACCCCTGAGAAATTCCTCCGCTTTACAGAACAGAAAGGACAGACATTTATATCCAAAGACTTGAATTCAGCACATTTTCCTTTCCAATATTCCTTTGCAGGAATAGTCAACAACAAACCTTGTCACAAGTCTGGTGGCTTTCCTAAGAGAAAACTACGCAAACTGTACGGAGAGCGCAGTTATGCCCCGTTTCTGCTCCCTTTTAACGCATATTTTATATTTATTAACTGGAAATCGGTCTAGAGTGTTTCTATGCACATCACAGAAAGATGATGCACCAGCACCCTCTTCAGTTAATGGGTAGATATATAGAATCTAATATGCCGTTCCTTCCTGTGAAACATTTTTTCGGAATATAGTGCATTTAGCAAAAACAATAATCATGCATTCAGGGGTGTTTTCCGTAGAGAATGTATATTTATTTCCCCCTAGAAAACAACGCAGCTAATCAGGAGCACCCAAACTTTTGCATATCACTGTTAAGCTCACACTGAAGGATGCTTGTGGTGAAAGAGGGACTTATTTAGGATCGAATGATTGTTATTGCTTTGGAAATATGACTAGAAATGTATTACAGTATATAAACTATAAACCTTTTCTGATCTAATCAGTGTCCAGACTGGGCAGAAAACTGCACCGATGACTGCACAAATTTCTTTTTGGCCAAAAACGCTTGTAATAGGTTGCAATCTTGACGACCAAACTGCTAATAGCATTGCATGTATGAGCCAAAGCTATGCGTTAGGAAAGCTCATGCAGCTCCAGTGGTAGTCTGTATGGTAACTCAGCAGCTTGTGTACAACTTCATTTTTTCATATTTAAAAAAACCCACCCTTGCAGTGGCATCCATCCAGACTTAGTTTTGTGAACTTGCCTTTGCTAAGCAAATCTGCACAGATTGAAGCGAAGGGACCTGTGCAAGTGTGTGCATGGAACAGGAACAGGAGCATGTTAATGATGTGAGCGCATATGGGACTGATGGCGTTTTGTCATCTGGGACAGAATGGAAAAAGGACCATGGACAGTTTTTTCATTTTGAGATTAACAGCCGTGACTCAATTGCCATGAGACTCCACAATCCTGTTTTCATAAGATGAATCGGTTTGATGGCATGATGGATGAACATTAGACAGCACAATCAAACTCCGTGGTAAAATGTTGTTTGGGGGGAGTCCAAATCTCCAACAAGATCATATCTTGACACATGGAGGCAAAGTAGTACTTGTGGGACATCTGGAGAACCTTTGGTACCAAGTTACATTAGCTTTAATTAAAAAAATAAAATAATTAAATAATAAAAATAATAGAAAAAAGAAAAGGAGTGGGGTGGGTGGGGTTTGTACTGTCAAACTTGTGCTTTGGTGCACTTTTGTAATGTGTTTGTGAGCTGCTGGAACAAAATAAAACTGTACACTTTGTAAAATGATTTATTTTAAAAAAATACAGAAAAAGTCTATGCATTCCATTGTATGATTTTTATACATGATTAAGAATATCCACATAACGGTTCTATTAAAGGTCACTGATTATTTACAAAAGAAAAGGCTTGTATAATGAACCAAGTTCTTTTTTTTTAAAAAAAAGTAAAATGGAGACCTCTTAATTTCTTAATACATCAACAACAGCAATTAATGATACTGAATGCAACACACAAAGCATGCCTTGATTCCCTAGCAGATTTCTCCTATAGTACAAAGAACAATCAAAAACCTTAAATAACAATGACAACAACAAAAAAGGAAATAGCTGCCAATAGTCAGAAGGAACACAGCACACGCCGTGTCCAAATGCTTACCTATATATCTGATGCA
Source organism: Hepsetus odoe (assembly GCA_017165825.1). Taxonomy (NCBI): domain Eukaryota; kingdom Metazoa; phylum Chordata; class Actinopteri; order Characiformes; family Hepsetidae; genus Hepsetus; species Hepsetus odoe. The sequence goes on along the minus strand of CM029385.1, from coordinate 6,056,402 downwards.
ATAATCATCACGATGATGATAATAATAATAATAATAATTGCTTTAAGTGCTTAGAAAGAACAAATCCAGGGGAGGCTGACTTATATATTCCCAAGTTAGTAATTATTTGCAGAAAATGCATTATAGTACAAAAGTGATGAGGCCTGAACTCCACAGTTCTCCTCCTGAATTCCTGTGAGACTGTAAGTCCTGAATTGTAACGGTCAATGCCTGGTGAGGATGAAGTATAATTAGAAATGTTATTTTAAACTGCCGCTGCACACAGACAGCCTGTGATGACAGACTGGCTCTATTCACCTTGTCACCGTGTTTAAAGCGTTGAAAAACATTAATGCGCTTTGTATTGCACGTTGTAAAAACTGTTTTTTCAGCTTTGCGATATACAAAATGGCATCAAGAGGGCGAAAGACGGCTCATTACTGATTTACCGAAGTCTAGCAAAATGATGAATGAACGTTAATTATTGCTAGACTCTGCACCAGCTCTGCCGTAATCAACGCCTCCGGGTATTTGGAAGAACAACTTCTTGTAGGACACCACACACGGAAAGTAAGACTTGCTAAAAGGCACACATTTGTTCTAGGAGGCAATCACTGCATCAGAGAAAGACATTACAGAGTCCTCTAATGAGTGACCCATTCAGCAAGCCATAAGGATTCATTCTCTTGCTGGTGTGAAGATGAAGTACATTACAATCTGTGTGTGTGTGTGTGTGTGTGTGTGTAAGTAAATGAAACTCATGGTCAGTTTTAACAAATGACAGTAAACCGCAGTTGCAACCTACAAATAATTTTCAGTGTGTATAAATGCCAGCGTTAATATATAACCGCTTGGAGAACTGATTGCAACATATTCACATGTGCAAATAAGACACAACTTTACTTTATATATATATAAAAAAAAAAAAAAAAGAAGCACCAACTGATTGGGGAACTACCATCTCAGATCCTAAAATGGTCCTTATTGTCGCTTGGGACACTTAATGTTCTACCACAGAATATTCTCCCCATCTCCTAATAACATGTACAAGCTTGGAAAGAGGGAATTAAATCAGAATTGAGCATAACCAGTCAATATTTCAAAACTACATATTAAGCTATTACTCATAACAACAGACATGTCCTTCATAAACTTAGCTTAACTGAATCTGATCATATTAAATAGTCTGCCCACACTTGGTGACTAAAAAAAAACTAAAAAACGTATATGTTAAATCCCAAGCTCTGGTGGATAGCATATGAAAAATGTACTCATTTAGAAAGGCAAATCTACTTGTTGGAGGCAATTATGCTCATATTAAAAGGCTTGAAATGTTTAATACAGGCAATTGTTCCTCAATCAACTTGAGAATCTGAGAATCAGATTCAACATTATGCTGTTAATGAAACAACTAGTTTCAAACTGTTCTCAATCTTCACTTAGAAATCTCAAAACTGCCACAGAATGTAAAGTATAGAACACTGTAAAATCAAACTGTGGCACACATTTTTCGGACTTTTAATCCAGTACAATCCTCCTAATTTGTAATAGAGGTAACGATTCACTGTGTCTGAGACAAACATGAGAAGGCTTCAGTGAATACACTGGCATTCTAGTCGGATTATTCTTTCCAACATATTTTCTACCAGTTGTGGCTTAAGGCTAGAAACTGAACAGATTTAACTTAAACTTCCAATTTCAGATCAAACCTTGCATCAAAAAAGGTCAGTGGCTCCTGGACCGAGTCCCTGAGAAATTCATATTGACTGAATTATTCTTAAGACGGATGCCATCAACATCAGAGAGATAGAAACTACCCATTTAAAAACCCATTTGCTCTGTGGTGGCTGCCGTCAGAACAAACCGTTTGCATGAACCACACAATTAAACATAGCGTGAGATGCGGGTTTGCAAAGCTTTTCTCTTTTTGAGAGGTGTTGCTCATTTATTACTCGTTCGGAAACAGCATGAAAAAACGAGCTTTCTTTCCAAGTCAAACAGCACAATGCAAAATCTAAACCAATCTGGCTCATTGATGAAAAAGCAAATAATTAGTTCTCTAACCAAGCTCAACCTTGAAACAGATTTCAGTGAAACAAATGACCAGAGAAAAGAACATGACCATTTTCTTCTTCTGAGACATGATTGCTGTTCTCCACTTGTGACAGGCACTTTTTGTTAAAAACCAATTAGCGGATCCACATGATGCACAGTTTGGGAAACGATATGAAAAGTTCCTCTTGAGAGATCTCCATTTCAAATATAAACAAATATAAAACAATACTGAGTAATCAGCAAAAATATTATTAAAATTAAATACTTTGGCTGTGAAAAACCTAAAAAGTACTTGTTGGGGTCATTTCTAAACCAAAACCTTAAAAAGAAAAAAAAAAAAAATATATATATATATATACACACTTTTCATAAGTTTACAGGAAGTCCAAATATGCTTTTGTGACAGTCCAAATCCTTTGGAACTGGAATGTCAGTCAAGTTCGTTAAATAAATTTCAGCCCACCTGTGAAAGAAGGGAGTCCAGATGGTGGGTTATTCAGAGAGATCAACAGGCCTGCAGTGGGCGCTGCTGTTGAGGGTAGCATCTGGGCTGGGCTCGAGGCAAGCCTGAGGAAGCGCTGGCTCTGGAGAGGTGGCAGCAAGGGAGTAGGAGCCTGGGGGGCAGTCCGAACAAACAGGGCTGGGAGGGGCGTGAGCAGATGTTGCAGGCTGAGGAGGGGCTGGCGGCGGCTCTCTGGGAGGTGCGGGTGGCCGCTGGAAAACAGGCTTGTCGGACTTGGCTGCCGAATCTGTTGCTTGCTCCTTCTGCAGCCCTGCAGTGCTGGATGAGGATTTGACCTCAACATGGGAGGATGAAGAGGCCACTGAAGTGGATTTTGGTTTGACGGGCTTGGCCTCGTTGGGCTTGGCCTCGTTGGGCTTGGCCTCGTTGGGCTTGGCCTCGTTGGGCTTGGCCTCGTTGGGCTTGGCCTCGTTGGGCTTGGCCAGGTGTTCCTCCTTACCTTCATCATCGGGGTGGTACTGCTGGAGGCGAATGTGCCAGGCCAGGCTGCACACCGCCGACACAGTCTTGAACTGATGGATAACGTTCCGTGGGATGAAGTAGATGTCGTCATCACATAGCTGCACGCGGACGTAGCGGATGCCCTCTCGTCGCAGCTGGTTGAGCTTAGCGTCGTCCACCCACTGGACACACTGTAGGTACAGGAGCATTACTTCAGTGTAAAACCGACATTGTTAGTATGTTTGCTTGATGCAGTAATGCTACGATTACTACTGCTTCTTGCCAAGGATTAGAATATAGGAGTGATATTCCTAGCAGTATCAGTTTTCCTTTTGCATTCAACAGCTAGATAAAAAAGGGAAAAATGGACAGTCTGCCCTAAACGTCTACTCCAAAGTGATTATAGTTTTTCATATATTTCCTCTTTCCTTTATTATGTCATGAGAAAGAAGCTTTCCTTTATCTCAGAAAATATCACTCAAGACAAAGGGCGAAAAGGCAAGAGGGCATATTTACAACACCAGTGGCTATTTCCCATTTGAACAAGAGCATATATTTAAGACTGAATCTGTAAACAAATTAGCAACAATCCTGTTCAGGCTTTCAAATTGACATTAGAATATGATCCATCTAGATTAGAAAATAAATTCAGGGAAGACTTTAGTCAATAGACAGCATACCCACAAATTCAGCCAGTTCCTTGCCAAAAAACATACAGAAAAACAGTCAAATAAAAATGATAAAAGATCTAGCATCAAAACACACAAGAGGCTCCTACACATGGCTGCACTGTTCTGCAACTAAAGGTCTAAGAGGTAATAAAACACACATTCCCATCACGTTACCTGACCTCTTCAGGGGCAAAAAAGCTCCGCACATGGATTGCAAAGAAAAATAGGAAGTAAAAGTGAAAACACACTCAGCAACAACTACAATTTTGCCTTGTAAAGCAAAGTGGCCCACGGAGCTCTAATTTCCCATGGAGTAAGCATGCTTTAGGATGCAAAAAATGCAGCCAAGACCATTAGAGGATAGAAAAACTGAAACAAATACACTCAAGAAAGGAAAAAAAAAAAAAAAAAAAAAGGGAAAAACACTTTTAATGGCTTAAATGTAAACCACCTTTCAGCAAAGTTACAGCAGACATGCTGTCCTTACAGCACCTGACCACAGTTTGAACTCTCCCTGGGCCCTCTGGTGAACTGCAGGGTCAGTAGTTGCTGTGATTCCTAACAAGGCTTTGCTTTGAGTCATAAATCAAGTCAAAGAAATTTAAAATGAGCCTTCTGCCTTAGGCCCCTGCTTTTAATGGTAGATTAATTCCCTTCTTTCCTTCCAACGGTTCTCCACCAAAACTGAAACCTCTTAAACTAGGCTTTCCTGAGCTTAAAGCGGTTCCAATGTTTATGACAGTAAAAAAGCTCCTAAGAGCACAGTACCTACCTGTGACACAGGAGGCTCGTACAGGTCGAGCTGAAGCCTCTGAACTACGTCATTGAAATCCTCGGCATGAAAACACACTACATCTTTGGTTATCCTTGGTTGATCACTCCTGCATTGTGGATTACAGATAAAGAGCAACATCAAAGGTAAGTGTGTTTACAGGGAGGAAGTAACTGCTGTACAACAGCGTTATTACAGTGCATAATGGAAGTGGGCCAACTTTACAACTTACCACTCTCCAAACTGCACCGCCTTCAGGACCCCTACAGCAGCAGTGCTCTGCCAGTCAAAACTCTGGCCCACGTGGTCAGCATGGGCTCTCGTCCTGTCTTCAAACAGAACCTCCCTGGGCTCGCTGGTTCGTGGCAAGTAGTGCAGATTTTTGATCTCGTTCATTGATCTGCAAGCAGAAACAATAGTTTGCAGTGTGTCCTCATAGCAGCCTGTGTCTCTAAACCGTCAGAGGGTTAGAAAGTACAGCTTGTGAGCTAAACCATTGTGGTAGAAAAAGTTACAATATTATAATTTTATATTACACACACACCCCCATCATTTTATATATATATATATATATATGTGTGTGTGTGTGTAATATAAAATTATAATATTGTAACTCTACCAGTATGGTTTAGCTCATTATATATCTCCTTTGAAATTTCAACAAAAGTGAACATTATTGGCTATGATTAGCTAAGCTTTACAAAACTTTTACCAGTGTATATCAATGTTTTAAAAGCGTGTACCTGCGCCTCTTAAACGGAGACTTGGGCATATCAGCTGTAGGAACCATCTGCTCTCCCGGTCGCACCCACATGATGGGTCCATCGTCGCTTTGAGAACGACAGTCCAGCTTGAGGCTGGACAGGCTCCCCCATGGCAGGGTCATCTGCACAGACGCACAGCTCAGTAATTATAGCCTTCTGGCACAAACGCTTTCCAAACACAGACACAGCAAGGAAAGTAAAACAAACGAAAGCCCCATGTGTGCAGCCAATATCACCACACAGGAGTAACAAACATCTTAGGAAAAAACAAGCACTGCAAAAGCGAGATTCTTTAATTGTGCTGTTGCTGCAGGAGACAATTAGCTAACCTTGAGGAATGGCGATTCCTCCAGCATGTCCAGGAACTCGGGGAAATAATCCCCCACTTCCTCATCCACAGCCCCCACCAGGCTGATCTGTCTCATGGGACCTGCCCTGTATGTCCCCGAGCAGTATGTTCGGTTTACCTGCAACCACATGCTCCATTAAAACCCAGACATCAGTCACATCTAAACCATTAGTTTACTATAATGCTCAACTTACAGGCGAAAGAACAGCAGTATTTTTTTTTTACAATGTTGTATTTTTTATGACAGATTATGCACAGTAATTTTAAGCACCTTAGAACCAGGATATCAGCAACATGCCTTAAATTTGTAAACACTTATGACCTAGAATATTTTTAGATGTATTTTATTAATGTCTGATATTTAAGGCATACATTCAAGGTTGGGAACTGATCTGAAATTGATTGTTATTTACAAGTATTTTCCTCTGTTCAAAGTAGCTTAAAACTAGACACCGGAAGCTTCTTCTCTGTTCAAGAAGAGAGTGTGAGAGAGTATTCGGAATCAAATGTCAACATCAGCGTGTTATCACTATCCAAATGTTCAAACAATGATCCGCTTATGCCTGCTTGTTTAGTCAAGGGCAGCTCTCTGAAACGTCACGGAGAAAGTGCCTCGCAGTTTGGCATCCAGACTGCAGAGGCAAATTCTGCCCCCAGCACCCGCCACTACACAGACAGTTAACGCACTTTAAATGATGCCCCAACTGGATGCCAGACTACAGTTAGTAATAAAAGTCTCTGCGGTGCTGCTGCTCTGGTGGTTAACAGGGTAAGAATGGTGCGCTTGACAGAGGCGAAAATTCTTGGCATGCAGCCCGAGGAGGAACTTTCATTGAAATGCATGCCTGCTCTCAGCATTTCAGCTCCACAGGTCTACTGAAAACCTTAGCTGACCCATGTAATATGCTTTTGGACTCTAGTGCTTCAATAATCTTTTCAGGTCTTGTTTTGGCTGCTTTAGAAATGTAGGCCATATCATACAAATAACTTGCACTAAGAGACCTTGACCAGTGAGAAGTAGCCTTAGCCTGGTTGGTGACCAATTAAATTCAACATCATGATATTTTCCAAATATATTCCAATATTGTGAAAATAACACAATGAAAACCTGACAGGCTGTTAGGTAGAGCTGTGTGTACACCACTGTAAAAAGACTCTCGCTTATTTAGCCTCACCTGGGAGTGAAAGTTGGCGATGGTAGTAGTCTCAATGTCCTTCTTGCCTAGGATTTCCATTTTGACTGGCGTGTTGGGAAAGTTGAAGGCAAAATAGTCTAAGAAATCAGGCAAGTAGGCAGCAGCACCATGTACCACAGACAGTGCGAAACGCGCTGCTCCCTTAGATGTTTCGCTGAAGGCCAGCTCAAGGAACTCACGGGCGAACCTCTCCGTGTCTCCCGGCCTCAGGAAAGAGATCTCGTCGGCGTAAGCGTGCAGCACCGATGCGCCTCCGTTGGGCTGCCTCTCCTCGTGTATCAGCCTGCTGAAGCTGGAGCCTGTTTGCAGGCATGAGCTGCGGATGAAATGATCTTGGTGGGAGAGGAAAGGCATCTGCAGCCCTTTGGGCATGCGGTACTCCTCCAAGCACGGGCTCGTCTGACAAAGCTTCTCATCTTTGATGTACGAAAGCAAGGCGGGGTCATCGGAAGATGGAGGACAGTCTCCCGTCAATCCCGCACACAGGGTCTGCACTTCCTTGTTGTACATCCGCAGCCGCTTGCCACGCTCGTCTTCCCGGTGCCTCTTCTTTTTCTTCTTCTTTTTAAGCAGGTACTCCTCCAGGGTCTGAGTTTTTCCATTCTCATTATGGCTCTCTGAATAGGGAAAAGAAGGAGAGTTAGAATCGGGAACGCTAAAGTCAACACACCCAAAGGGCACTTCAACCACACCGGTCACTTGACATACACATCAAAATGCAAACATGTCCCCACACTGGAAACACCTTAAAATGAAATCTCTTTAAATGAACGTTCCCCTCGCTCCATAAAAATTCTGATCTGCTGGGCCTGCGGTTAGAACTCCAATAGATTACATGAGAAATCAGGCAAGTTTAGATTTCTACACCTTCGTGTGCTCCTTGCACATCTTACACAAATGTTTATCAGAATCAAAACTGCAGCTCCTGGCAGGACCACTATTGAAGTGAAAGTGAAGTGAAAGTGACCTGTCACCGTGAAACAGCACACAGTGAACCGCAACGAAACCGCTTCTTTTCACCCAAACACACCGTGCAGCAGAGGGCAGCTGTTTAAAGCACCCGGGGAGCAGTGATGGGGACAGTACCTTGCTCAAGTGTACCTCAGAGCAACCTAATGATGTGGGATTGAGGACACGTCCTGCTGTTTGGTAAACAAACTCCCAGCTGTTGAGGGATTTTAATCACCGTACACGGTATCGTGAAGGAAGCGAGCGCTGTGTATCGTCCAGCTTTGGGTCAGAAAGTGACAGGACACCGGAGGAGTTCAGAACCAAAACAAGACTTTTCTGACTAAGTGTCTCGGGAAAGTTCACTGAAGTTAGACCCGACCCAGCTGCAGCTGTCAAAGCTCACAGCGAGCTCGTTAACTTCAGCCGGTTCCACCTTAAACAGCGCTGAAGTGACAGGAACAGACTTTAAGGTGGAAAAGCAGCGACTTTCTCGCGTCTGCGCGCGCGCGTTAGCAACGACGGCTAACAACCTGCCCGAGTTTTAACGGAAACTCTTGGGGCTGCGTCTCATTCCGCAGAGCAGAGACACGCCAGCGCGCGGGAGTTACCTTTCTTCTTCTTGTTTTCCGGGAGCTTGACGTTGGCCTCGGCATTCTCCTTCTTCGCCTTCAGTCGGGCGTCCTTTTCGACGCGCTTCTCCTTGCGCTCGGCCTTGGCGGCGGTGAGCGGGGTGAAGGTGAAAAGCGGCCCGGGCGGCGGAGGGTTCTTCCAGGGCAGAGCGCCGGACTTCTTGGGGGCGTGCTGGTGCTGCTGCGGCGCGGTGAGCGGCCGCTCTTTGGGGCTGAAGTGGGAGCCGCTGCCGCTGCTGTTGCTGTTGCTGTTGCTGTTGCTGTTGTTGCTGTGCGGCGGCGGTGGGTGAGGGTGAGGATGGGGAGCGTGCTGTTGGTGTCGCTGGTGCTGAAACAGCTTCGCCCTCTTCGCCTCCTTCTCCGCGCCCGTAGAGCGCTCGCGTTTCTTCTTTTTCCTTCTCTTCTCCCGGGCGGCCACCTCGTCCGCGCTGCGCTCCTCCGCTTTCGCTCCACACTTGACGCGCGCCAGCTCGACCTGCGCAGCCATTTTGCTCGATTTAAAAAGCCTTCGCGGAGTTGCCGTGCGCGGACGCTGGGAAGTGTAGTCCTTCGGGCGCGCGCCCCCCAACCGCGGCCGTCTGTTTTGTAGTTTTGAAGGAAGGTCCGCATGCGCAGCTCGCGGTGCCTCATGGGAGATGGAGTTTTCTCCCCCCCTCCCGCTCGGACCGCTTGCGTGCGCCGCTGCACGCGCCGTGTCCAGATGCTGACGTCACCGTGGGAGGCGATAGGCGGGGCGGCGGAGGAGTGAAAACAAAACACCCAGACACTGAAATCAGACACTGAGAATAAAACCTCCCTGCGCTCAACTGCGCGCGCGCGCACACACACACACACACACACACCAGCAGACACGAAGCACAGTGGAAAAAGAAAAAATAAAATATACAGAAATATAAGAGAATATATCAAATCAACTACATTATTATTTTGATAATCTCCCCTAAACGCTACACTAGATGAACTAGGGCTGCAAGATTTGGGCAAAAATGATTTTATGTTGTGATTTTGATTTAAATATGATTATTTCAGTTATTTTAAAATATAACTTCTTGCATGTCTTTTTCTGAAACAGTTAAACAAAGTAAACTTAATACTTCTTGGAAGTTTGTTTCAATATGCGGACAACGAAACAAACTTCCAAGAAGTATTCATTTTATTTTCCTTTTTTTAATTGTCCAAAATAATTTAAATAATTTCATAATCAGTCATAATACTATAAACATTTATTGGAATATATTGAAATAAATGACACAGATATATGTCCTCAAACTAAGAAAGATAAATGATGTGCACTGTTTCAGGCTGAGAACATCTAAAGTGATCTCTTAGAGGTTTTTAATCAGAAACACCAGGCTGTCTAGAATCTATTGATTCTGGACAGCACTGCCGCCCCACAGCGAGAAGATGCCTGGTTTAATTACTAGATGGGACGGCCTGGGTCCTTTCCTTTTGCAGATTGCTACCCTGTGCCGGTTTCTTCCCACAGTCCAAAGACATGCATGTCAGATTAACTGGAGATGCTGAATTGCCCTCTCGATGTGTGTGTGTGTACAAGGTGTTTCTCCACCCTATGCGTGTGGAAAGGCTCCTGTACCACCCACGATGCTACTCAGGATAAGCAGCTGAATGAATGACTAATACCCAAACGAGGAAGGAAAACGGTTGGTTATCACATCACAGGAGCAGTGGTGGTCCCCAGGATCAGGAGGTCATGGGTTCAAATCCCAGACCAGTAGGTTCACCTATGGTGCTGTTTAGCAAGGTACCGTTTCCACCACTGCACCCTGGCACTTGATATAACTGCCCCCTGCGGCGCGCGTGTGGGTTAAATGCAGGGAATGCTAGTCACTTTCACTTCACCATGATTTAAAGCATACACATCCTGAACTAATCAATGAAAAAGACTCTCAGGCTTTGAATGAGCTTATTTAAAAAAAATAAATAAATCCTACACACAGACCGGACAATGGAAATCATTTTCAGTAAAACTTTATTTATCAGTGCATGAGCAGAATGTCATGAACAGATTTATTTCTTTCACCACTATATTTATATATATTTATATATATCCTCATCTTTTTCATTACTTAAAAAAATAATGGAGCGATTTACAGATTTTTTTTTCTTTTCTTTTTTTTTTTCTGAGTGAAGGCAAGTATTTATACTGGTGCTGTACATTTTATAAACATTTACAACTACCACAATGTAGAGATCCAAAAGCATCTTCTTTAAGATAAAGCAAAGCAAGGCCACGGTTTCATACACGACTTATGAGATGCATGAAGGAAACAAAAACACAAGAAGTCCAGTTTCATTTTCAGTTATTTGAGCAGTCCATAAAGGCTTCACATTGTTATTCAGGACTAAACAGATGCCGTTTTCCAAACATTAGGCGGTGGCATACGTAAGTGTTTATTGCAAACTCCTCTGCCCGACCAGCAAACGTCAGGCTGAACCACCACTCAGTTACAAGTTGGAGAAGGTGTTAAGCTCCAGCACACCAGCAGGCTCAACAGGGTCCTCTTTTTGGGCACGATGGAAAGAGCGTACAGAAAACGAAAGCACAGTTGAGGACTGGTGAAATAAAATGAACTTGGTGAATCGTATCAAAGCTGCCACATGTTCTGACCCCCCCCCCCCAAAACCAGGAGAAAAGAAGTGCATATAATCATATATATATATACTGAAAAGCACAATGGTTTTTAAACATATGGAAAAGGTTTCTTTTCTTAACACAGTCAGACACGTTTGTGATAACACCGATCATATATACATGGCCATTTTGCACACGGTTAAATGAGGACGCTGGCAAAGTCCACACACAGTCAAATGGGGACCTACATGAGCTACGGGTAGAACAATTTGACATTATATTTGGGTTTTTAATAAGCATAGACCTTATATGGAGACAAATTGCTTCTCATTTTAGACCCTTTCTCCAGCAACATCAGGTTAGTGATACACGTAAAAAGTTGATCGAAAAGCGTTATGAAAGATAAAAGCAATAGGACAAAAATATATATGTCAGACTGAAAAAATATCATTTACTCCCAATACCATTTCACTTTATTATATTTGAATGTTACAGCCAAGAATTTAGTCCAATGGTAAACCCAAGGTACACACCCTGCTGTATGTAGTTGAAAAAGCTGCAGTATGAAAAATACATACCCTTTAGCCTGTAGTGCACAGAGTCAGCAATTCTAGACCGCACTGGCAGGATGAAGTTGGAGCACAACGTTATACGTGACTGCAAAAAGCTATATATTCGTTTCTTTCGTCTGAATAAATTACATAGGGGACTTCATGAACACACGTAGTAAACAATATACAGAAGCACAAGTGTCTGGTCATTTAGAGACGGATGCTCATCTAAAACACACCGCAAGACTAGGAAGGTTTGGATGTAAACTGGTTTCCCAGTCATGGATTAAGGCCTAAGGCTACACTAAAATGCAATTGCAATGATAAATGACCATTCTTTTTATTTATTTATTTATTTTTAATCTAGGCTTAGGCCTAATCTGGGTTTGGGAAATCTGCCCTTGTGTACACAGTCTACTCATCTGCCTGGGCTGCATCTCAAGGTACAGTTCAGTCGAGCAGAGCTTTTGTTCAGGGATCTTCAGGAGAGCTATGCTTCGTTGAACTGTCTTAACCAGGACTTTGAAAGGCGATCTGGCAAATCATGCAGGGAGAGAGAGCAGAGCCACTAAAAACAAACAAACGAACAAAAAAAAATATATATTCCTTCACTTTTCCGGAGAACATTCACAGGATTTCACAGGAGCACTGGATTCATGTCAGATCTTTCTAGCAGGAGGATCCGAATGGCACAATACAAGACTTGCAGGTCTTGCAGGTGGGATGAATGCACCGACTTGGACATGAGGACACAGAATCTGAACAGAAGTGAGAACACTGAAAACCGTGAATGCGTCACCTCAGAGTCAGCAAAGATGACAATATGATTTCGAGTCACGTAAAAAATATGCTTTGAATACACAGTGATTTAGAGTAACCAACTTCGTGGGTCCTTTCTGATGTCCCAGCTGTTCTGATGAACCGCAACTGAGCATAGGCTCCATCAGACCCCCTCCACCTGAGAATGGATCTTAGCAGAGCTTGGGACCTTCCATGGACCTGGAGTTATGGGGGCTTTCTTGGCGCTGGGGTTTCCGTTCCAGGAAGTTTCCGGTGGGACACTGCTAGATCCCCTTGTCTCTCTCTTGCTCTCTTCAGCTGCCACCCCTTTGTGTCTGCCCTCTTTTGCCTCCCATTCCTTGAACTCTTTCTCTCTGCGCTGCTTGCGGTTCAGTGTACTGGTCTGAGGCTCTGGGATTGCCCTCTCTTTGTGCACATGGGAATGAGACTTCGGAGATGGGAGCTCAGTCTCCACCTCCTTCTCTCTACGACGTCGTTCATTCGTGGCCTTCGTGTTTTCAGACCTGGCTTCTCCAGTTTCCTTGTCCTGCTGGAAGTCAATGGTCTCTCCATGTCTCCTTTCTTGAGCCCCTCCAGAACCAGTATTGTATTTGTATCCATCAAATTGCCTCTGTGGTTCCTCCTGACCCCTGGATAACTGCCTGGCACCAGTCTCCACTTCCTTCCTGGGGTTCTTTTTAGGACTTGCTGAGCGGCTTTCTCTCTCCTTTTGCCCTTGGGGTTTTCTCTCTGCGTGCACATCCAGACTCTGTGTGCTAGCATGGATATTCTTGCTTACAGAGGGTTTCTTCTCGATTTTCTTAGGGCTACGTGAACGCTCTTTCTGCTCTGAGAGAGGGGCATCCACCTTTGTGGGGCCACCAGGGTTGTTGTTCTGAGATATGTTAAAATCATTTTTCCTAGGTTGGAACCTGGGATCTCTAGGGTAGTGATATTGTCCACGAGAGGATGCAGCAGCTGGGGCATGGAGATCTTCAGGGGGAGGGACCCAGGAAGCAGAATGGATGCCCTCAGAAGGCGAGAGAGAGGGGGAGGATAGAGATGCTGGCATTGATGACTCATCAGGTGAAGGGTATCTTAAGACGTTTGCCGGGGGACCCATCATCATCTCCTTAACATCTGCAACAAATGGAGAAGAATAATAGTGAACGTGTAATACTAATACCTTAGTGCCTAATGAGTCAACAAGACAGAAGACAAAAGAGGACACTTGGGTAAATTTCAAGGTTCCCAGCTTAACCCCCACCATGCAACAAATTCAGAATATTCTGCAACCTTTAAATTCCAGGTTCAGCCATTTTAGGAACCAAATAAAAGAACAACAAAAAAAAACACTACGCTGGAGAAAATACAAAAGCTTCCTCTTGTGCAAATGTATCTTCAGGGACTCCCCGACTTAGTTTTCTGTTCTGAAAACACAAACTGTACATAATTAATCTATCTTTCCATGAGCAAGAGACAGCTCTTGGTTGACCTGTCAAAAACCTTCACTTTCTGAGATTTTGGCCTCAAGCGACTGAGATACAGTATGTATCTGTGCTGGAGAGACATTTCTATTTTCCCTCAGGGCTGATAAGGTTGCAGACGGAGGTGAAGGAGTAAAGATGTCAAAATGAACCAGGGAGCAAAAAGAACTTGATGGCACAGAAATAGGAGAGATAACAGTGTTCGTTCCTTTATTTATTTATTTATTTATTTATTTATTTATTTTAACAGGGCAATTTTATCAAAAATATCTGGTCACAGGAACTATCCAGAGGAATCCCTTCCCTGCAGCAATCATCTGTTAATTCACTGTGGCAAAACATCCCTTAATCACTGCAATTTGGCGTGTAATCGATTTGTAAGTGGTATCTCCTTTGATTTATCCATCGTGCGGTTTGATTAGGGAGCCGAGTATTGCACTGAATATAAACTCTGTGGAGGGAAATAAGGCCGGTGAGCGATGGGAAAAATATTACTTCTGTTTTACAGCACTTATTATTTCTATCAGCAGTGAGAGGCTGGTTTCTGATCATGGTGAAGAGGAAAGGAGACATGAAAAACAGACAGCAACCATTCAGAAGAAAGAGAAGTGATGCTTGGAGGAGGAAGAGCGAGTTTTACCAAGGCTTTAAAGGACAGACCAAGAAAAGCAGTGTAGTCTTTAGTGATTCTCTGGTTTCATGTAGAAGCACAAGGTGGAAGAAGAGTTCAGACCTAAAGAGGAGACAGAGAGAAGCCAAGAGCAAAGACAAGCGTGAGAAAGACAGAAAGAGTGCGACAGATTGAGAAAGGTGAATGCGTGAAAATAGGAGCTGCTATTTCAAACACCCAAATGTCTCTACACGCACAATACACTCTGGAGAACGGCGTTGAGACAAAATGGACGTTGGTATTGTATGTGCAGAGAGTGAGAGGGAGGCGGCGTCTGAAATGAATCAATTTCGTGACCTGTAGCATGACTCCCGTTGTACACACAAAAACTACACTGATGGGAACGGACATGTCTCCAGTATATTTTGTCTCTTTTGAGGGTACTTTGAGACCAAGTCAACTGCACTGTAAGCACAAGGTGGCCAGTAAACACCAATAAGCCTTGAGATTTAAACCAATTGCCCAATATTGTATAGGCTGTCCTCATGCTGCTAAAACAGCCCTGACACGGCAATGACCCAACAGTGTCCTGTCCTCTGGTATTTGGCAACAAGACAACAGCGGGAGATCCTATAAGTCCCCTAAGCATTTATCACTGGTTGGCTTCAGGACCTCTTTAATTTATTTGGGTGGTGTTCATTCTCGACACGGACCCGATAGCATGTGTTGGTACGAGTTTATCCGGCAGTTTATCACAATCTGATCATTGAGGAAGGACGTGGCTGCCAGAAATTGTGAATGGATACGGGCTATGATCTGAAACTCAAACGCTGGATTCACGTGGCAGCTAATAAAGTGGCCAGTTGGTAAATGTTGCATGAACATCACATCTCAGTCAAATTGCTCATAAGGCTCTTACTGTGTAACGGCTAACAGCTTTGCTTTATGATCAGTGGAAGTCAAACATGTTCATGTATCATGCGGATATGAACTCTCAATGACTTGATGCTACTCAGTGTGCTCAAACAGAATAACTGACTGAAACAGTAGCACATGGTGGCGCCTCAGAGTGCTTCACAATAAAATCATCCTTTTACACGATCGCACAAGGCTAATGTAGATGTCTTCGGTTTTCAGCTGGTGGTAACTCACTGTGGTCAGGTATTTGGCCCTGGCCGGGCCGCAGCAGCAGCAGCACCTTGGTGCCTCCAGCTTGAATCAGCTCAATGGCCCGTGTGTGTGTGATACCCTGGGTCGGTTCACCATTGATCTCCACGATTTGATCTCCCACCTGTCAGGAAAAAATAACTATTAGCAATCTCTCAGCACTAACCAGTTCTTCTGTACACCCCGTCGTCCCTGCTGACAGACATGTTGCCCATATATAATCACCCATGAAGACACTCCACTCCGGCGTACTGCAGTTTGAACTCTGGTTAACCTGAAAACATTACTATTCACTGAGAAGGGTGTTTCAACGGGTTGTTAATGAAAAGATGTAAAATTCACAACCATATCAATTCAAACTTTGTATAAAACCAGCTGTGTTACTGCCATATTTGCATCTACCAGAGCAATGCATATTTGAATACTGCAATATAAACAGCAGACTGCAGGAGTTCCGATGATTATTGCACATTTCAAATGCATTTGTTATAAAGGAATACAATATGTGGTTCAATAAGAGATCCAAGAATAAAACACCATCTTTGGAATAATTCCAGTGTATAGTAGTTTGATATGTTTAGCTTATTTTTGAGTGAAGACAAGTAAAAAAAAAAAAAATAAATAAATAGTGAATTTAGAGTGCAGGATTTGTATGCACCAGAACTTCTGCAGCCACATTTTTCCCAGTGTGGTAAAAACAGCCCCAAATAAAGGAAGTGCTTTTTAAAGATTGGTAGTATTTTTCCCCATCACTATTTAAGTCACTGTCATTTATCCCATCCCTACGACCCCCCCCTCAAGGCCAAAGAGCTGCATGAGCCTTGGCAGTGACTCACATGTATCCTGCCGTCCTTCAGCGCGGGACCGTCCTCCGCCAACCTCAGGATGAATAGGCCCATGTTGTACTCCTTTCCGCCCCTCAGACTGAAGCCAAATCCCCGCGGGCCTCTCTCCAACTCCACCAGGAAACAGCCCTGTCACAGACAGATGGACACATGGTCAGACAGACAAAGACCAAGAGAACAGACCACTCTTGTTCATCAATAGAGATGCAGAATGTCTTTTTAATCAAACACACTTAAAATGATGAAATGCTATTGTTTTTGCTATTTCTGAAATCCATCCATCCATCCAAAAGTTCACCTAACTGGCTAGGTTTGCAGGAGGATTTCTATAATTATATTATTACTTTTATTAGTAATATTTTGGGATTGTTAATAAAATGAATCTATACTCTTGCACTTGGTGCATATCCAATCCAATCCATATCCAATATTGTACAAAAAAAAAAAAAAAACAAACAAAAGAACATAAAAAAAATGCAGAAATTAGGATTACAGCTAATGGATTAGACAAACAGAACGTTTATATAATGAATTTATTTCGAATAGCTAAATATTAAGGTAAAAAGAGAAAATGAAAGCATTTCAGCTCAGGATTCAAGCACCACCTAATGCTGCTCGACCAGAGTACAATAAAGTGAAACACTAAAAGGGATTATTTTTGTCATTGTGAAGCACAGCACACAGTGAAACACAGCCAAATGCTTCCTATGCATTTTACCCACACACACACACACACACACACACACACACACACGTGCAGTAGGGGACAGCGCCCGGTTAGCAGTGATGGGGACGGTACCTTGCTCAAGGGTACTTCAGGGCAACCTACTGGTCTGGGATTTGAGCCCACAACCTTTTGATCCTGGGACCTAGTCCCTAAACACTAGGCCACCACTGCCCCAATACATACATAAATACAATACAAATAATATAATACAAAACACATACAAATAAATTGATCATCACATATCTGTTGGAGAAATCCCTCAGATCTAAACATCTTTCTGATGACAATATTCTCAAGCAAATACCTTCAGATACTGATGTGATTTATACATCATCTTGCATCCCATCTGCTTTCATCTGCCTCCCCAGAAAAGCACCGGTACAGATTCTCAACACGTCTGCTGTCAAAGTTCCAGAACAACACGTACCATGTAAAACTTTGAGTGGTAAAGTGCTGACCCCAGGGCAGAAAGGTGAAATCAGCATGATTCTGTTTTCAGACTCTAACCTCAAACCGCCTGAGGTTGTCACTGTTCCTCCACTTCCAGCTTTACAATTCAGCGCTGCTTTATTAAAGGCTGACAGCTAAAGGTGTCCCATTATAGCTGAAGACTCGCGGAATGTGATTTTCCTTTCACCAAATCCATTCTGTCAGATGAATCACACTGGTAGATAATTCACTACTTTAACGGACTGGACTGCGATCTGATGTGTGACCAGTGATTATTGCAGGGATGAAGTGGAACAAATCTAACGTTTCAGCTAAATATAACACTGAATCTGATTTGACCAAATCTGTAAACCTTCTGGTTTTCTATTGGGTCTGAGATCAGTCGCATATGAGAGTGAGCTTTTGACAGTAGTGCGAACATTTGATGTTGGTTGTGTTGCATATTTTGATACAAAATAATGTTTACAATGGAAACCTGTTGAATCATTAAGATCATTTTGATACGAGTAAAACTATTTAAGAGTAACTGGGTCTGATTACAGTGTTTTCACATTAACACAGATAGTGTCTGACTCACCAGTGTTGAGTAGTAATTTGGTTTAACACACCCATTTAAACTCACTCAAACACTAAGATGTGTCGAGCAACGTCCACAATCAAAACCTGGAAACACCAAATCAGGCAAAGTGAGTACCGGTCCATTTAGTTTAGGACACAGCACGACTTACCGTGTAAACCTAAGGTCATTTTTACAAAAACTGATTCTAGATCAGCTATCCTAGGTGAAATTCTTAAAAAAAAAAAAATGTAATTGCTTTAAATAATCCATAGCACTCTGAGACGAGCACGAGCACAAAGCACCGAGGCAGCGAGATCCGAGGAGCAATAATAACAGTAAGGCTTGTAAATGCAAATGAAACGTACCTGCTTGGGACCCGAGGTGATCATTGAACCCATCTCGTTCCTGGGGAGGGACTTGTACTCAGCCCAGGCCATGCCCTCTTTCCGCTCCTCCGTCTCTAGGCCGTTCCTAAAAATCACCATAGGAACAATCACCATAGAAACCAGGTTCCAGCACTCAGCGGCCCAGGGGGCTACGGTGTTAAGGCTTTTCACTTCACTCCACAACAGGGAATTATTGAAGACATTAGAGAGCTGTTTTCTTCTTCCCGAGGATGTGGAGTACAGATTATAAACTGTAATTCCTACCAAGGCACTCGGGCTCTCTCGCAGGCAGGCTGCGGCTCCCTGCCGAGCTTGTTGCAGTGCGTTGTTGAACTTAAGTAAGACTGATGCTCTGACAGTGAGCTGCCACTGAGCTGGCCCACAGCATATTTAGAGAGCAGTGCCATTTATTGCCACAGATACTCTGGAATTCTTATTCACCCTGACCTCTTATGCATAGTACAAAAAAATAAAAAGCATCACATTACAGAAACTTAACACACAATACAGGCCAAAGAGAAGCATAAAATAAATACACATGAAGACGCAGATCTGCAGCCTCACAACAAACAGGTATGGATGTCATGTCTTAATGTCTCTGTTGGCAGTTCTCCTGCAGTTTTTTTTTTTTTTCAGGTCTGATCAGATTCACCTTATTCTCACTCTTGAAAGCTTTATGAACTGAATTTAGAATATATTTTTAAATAATGAATGAATCGTTAGCCTTAGGAAATGCTATCAACAAAAAAGTGTGCTTGCGTTCCCCTTAGTATACAGATCACTGAAATTCAAAGAAATAATAAAATAAAGAAAACTGTCTGACATCTGTGAATGGACTGGTTTGGTTGATTGCTTTCTTCACTGCAAAATGCATCGGAATGTAGGAAAAAGCTGCTTTGACTGTTGTGAGGAGAGATGAAAAATGATGTAAGAAACGAAACAGCGGCTTGGCAGGCCAGCGGAGAACTTGGCAAGTACTATGGCATCTGAAATGGCTTAATGAACTGAGGCAGGTAATCTTCGTTAAAGGAGCAATGATACGGGTAGCGGCACCCATGGTGGCAGTGTATGATCCCGTCTTGGTGATGGAGAATTTATGGACAACATAACTTATCAAGTCTAAACCTATACTGGCTTTTAGCCACAAGCTACAGGAAGTCTCTATACTATACCTGGGCCCACAAACATCTACAAACACCTAAAAACCTGCAAATAATACCATTCAGAGATTTCTGAAATATTAACATTTACATGATTAGTCAGCAGTTTGCACACACTGGACTGAGGTTAAAGGCTTATGCTTCATTCCTTCCTAAAACAGATACCGAAAGTGACGTTCATGCCTATAGAGTTATCGATTTTGTTTTCAGCGTTGCGCTCGTTTGGCATTCTGCCAAAAGCTTCATGGGAAGACACCTGGGATGCTTTTCCACATCAAGCAGTTCTCAGCAGCCAGTGTCTGAGAATATGCGTATTTTCTTCAGCTCTTTTGGAAAAGCGTCCCAGGTGGTGCTTTGTAAGCTGCTTGAGAAAATGCCAAGAGAGAAAAGCAAAAAGCAGCCACTTGAAGGAATCTACAATGGAATTCAATGGATTTGTTTAGCACTACTTGCATAACTCCATGTAATTTCATAGTTTACTTCTTCACTATTATTCCAAGATCATCCAAAAAAGCTAAATATTATGCATGTTGAAAGTTCACTTGTGGAACGAGTGCTCTTGTTGATGTGTTTGAGGTCATTAATGATGCAGTGTGGATCTATACAGTAGGAGATCGCTCATCAGCCATTATATTAGAACATTTGAATTATTATGAAGACCCCCCTTTGCTGCCAAAGTAGCTTTGACCCATCAAGGCCTAGACTCGTCACGACCTTTGATATCTGCACCAAGGACGTTTACTACCCTGTGACTAGTTCAGTGGTTGTTCTTCCTTGGTCTACTATTGATAGACATTAATCACTGCATATGGAGAACATCCCACAAGATCTACTCTTTTGCTCTTCTTCTTCTTTCAGCTGCTCCCATTTAGGGGTCACAACAGCGGATCATCCGTTTCCATTTCTTCCTTTCCTCTGCATCTTCCTCCTTCAGACCGACCACCTGCACGTCCTCTCTCACCACATCCATGAACCTCCTCTTTAGTGTTCCTCTTCTCCTCTTTCCTGGCAGATCCATCTTCAACATCCTCCTCCCAATGTAATCCTCAACTCTCCTCTGGACATGTCCAAACCAACGAACCTTGCTTCTAAACTTTGTCTCTAAAACGTCTTACCTGAGCTGCTGTTTTGCTCTGATGCAGTTTAATCCAGCAATTACATTTTGGCCCCTGTCAAAGCTGCTCACATCCCCACTCATTCTTCCTGCTTCAGAAACATCCAACTTCAAGTACTGATTGTTCACCTGATGTCCAATTTATTTAGTGGTTTAATGCTATGGCTGATCAGTGTATTTGGAAGCAATCTTATAGTTTTTCAGTGCTAACATTTACTTTGAAATGTGAAGAAAAATAAAACAAAGCCAAAAAAAAAAAAAGGATTTGGCACATAGTCATGTTAGAGTAAATTCATTTTCTGTTTGATGGCGGGAAAATGCAAAACATAAAGACAATCCAACAGTTAGCTGTGGTTTTGACGCGCAGGCAGAAAGCTGTGGCACGTCCCCTTTCCTGCAAGGAAATGTGCAGATAGCAAATACATGCTACATCAAAAACCTGACAGTTTCAATCTGTTAAGCCATGCAGTTCAGGATGCCCAACTTTCAGTCTGATCGAAACTTCTTTTTTGAAAGCAAAATAAAAAAGCACCCTGCTCCACAACAACCGGTACCATGCGAACCCTACTGTCATCCTGCATTTTGAAAGCCATTCCATGCAGAACCTTCACCATTTTAAACCTTCACACGGAGCGTTTTCAACTTTTGAAGCAAACCAAATTTGTGTGGAGCAGGCGTGTCTCTGGGCTGACACTGAAGATACTCAGTATGCAAGCTTAAAAAACAGAGCAGTCTCTGCTGGCAGTTATGTGTAGACTCAGACAGAAGCATGTGCGTGCGTGCTGTGTGATTGAGCGCGATGTTTGGGATAGGAGTTGTACCTGTCATCCCGACTGGCAGCCTGCTGGCCCACTGCTTTAGGCTGAGTTGCTGGGCTCTGCTTGGCTGAACTAGTGCCTGACGGTGGTCCGCTGTGCTCTGAAAAATAAATAGGGTGGTCAGTGGGGGGCACATACCCGTACACACACTACTTTCACTTTTTGAAGTCCTTCACACATTGCTCTCCTTGCACAGAAAGAAAAAGAGGAAAATAACAAACAATCAATACTCGATCAGCAAAGCTTCAACTGACATTAAAGTAGCAACTGGGAATCAAGTAAAAAACATTTTCCAGAGTTCCTGACTCACCCTCTTCAGGCAGCACAGTGAGAGTGACAGTGTTGCCGGCCTGTTTGATGAACTGCACTATGTCGTTGTGAGACAGGTCCACGATGGACTGGCCGTTGACAGCTGAGATGCGATCGCCCACCTTGAGCTTTCCACAGCGGTCAGTAGGACTGCCCTCTATGATCCGGCCGATCTTATGAGGAATCACTGAAGAAGGAGATAAATGTAGATAAAGGTATATTTTGGAGTCATTGATAATGCATTAAATAAGTGGGATTCTCCTCCACAGCTCCAAAGCCTAGGAACTACAGCAGAATTAACACCTTCCTTCTAGGTCCACCTTACTGGAGAAACACAGTAGGAACACAGGCCGTCGTCCCATTTAGCCCTCCATCAGTATTCAATTTCAAATCACGATCCGTGCTTGGCTGGTGTCGGACAAAACTAATGACATGGACAAAAACAAGTACGATATACTCATAGAAGTAACACAAACCGAGGACAGTGAACCTGGCCTCAGCATTAAACCCATCCTATACACGCTGGTAGTGAACCCACACAACAGGAGCAGAAGAAGTGGGTTTCACGGCCTGCAATCTGAGGGCAGTTGTAGGGTTCAGTGCTTTGTCCAAGAGAACTTCAGCCATGGAGGACCCATCACTACTCAACCACATTCTTCCTGCCATTCTAGAGGATTAAACTGGCAAGACGTCAATTGGAAGCCTTCTTCTCTGACCATCAGGCCACGGCTTCCTAATCTAGTATCTGGTCAACACCGGTCCTTTGGTTAGACATTGACAAATTGACAGGTGAGCTATAAATTGACAGTCTAAATGGCTAAACTGGCTACAGTCTAAAGTGGACCTGTAAGGTAGATGGAATGCAATGTGTTCATCATCAAGGAATCTTCCTTAGCTTTCTATGCCAAATAATTCCACACACAAAAGTGTACAACAATGGTTTATTCTGGGCTAATGATAATGATTTGGGTCCAGATGGGCTCCCCATGCCTGCTGTCATCATTAGTGTAATCTTTATGCTACTGAGCTAGACTTTGCCTCGGAGAGCAGCTGAATGATGTTTATGGCCTGGGCTCCACCCGTCCAGGGAATAAATTCACGGCTACAGTGATTGCATTAAGTTCTGGACAGTGAAAGGCGGTGGTTATCTGTCTAATATAACAAGGTCTCGGCTGAACGTAACAGCTGAGGGAGAGGAATAAAGGAAAAGAGAAAATGAACAAGAGAAAGATATAATTAAAGAGAGAGAGCGCATGAGTGAGAGTGACAGATTTTTTATTTATTTTTATTTTTTTTCAAGAAAAACAGCAAGACTGAGGGAGCAGCAGAGAGCAAAAGAGAATACAGATGCAAAGGCAGAATTTTAGAAAGGAGAACAGGACTGTTTTTAACGTTTATGGGGCAAAAAGATGTAAACAGAAGGGTGGGAGTTCTCCCTAAAGAAATTATTCAGTGAAAAATCCAATCTACACAATTTTCCGCTTACCACAAATGTAGTTAATCAACCCAGACATGTTTACTATCCCAAGAGGCCTCTTCGGTTCTGCCTTCTGGTTTTAAAGCAGTCTATGCATGGCTAATGAGTGAAAATGTGCGTCTTTTACTTGTAAATGATAGAAGCCTCAAAGTGTGAGTAAAGGGTGATAAAAAGGATGTTTATATTGATGGTCTCTCTCTCTCACCTCCTGGTGGTGGTTTGTTCTTTGACGTGAGGATGACGAAGCCAAAGCCTTCATTATCTTTGCGCTGCAGAGTGATGTCATAGGGTTCCGGCTGGGACGGACTGGGCACCTCGATGTGTGGAGGTTTGGGAGAGCCGTTGACCTGGGCAGGAGCACTCTGGGAAGGACCGTTTTCATCTTCCCTTCCATCTAACAGAGAAAAAGTATCGTCTTTATCAGAAAAACACCTTTTCAAACCTTCAGTCACACACTCATTTTCATAGCCGCTGATGGGGTGATGGAGCCCTGTCCCAGCTCTCACAGGGTGAAAGGGGAGGAAACACCCTGGACAGGCAGGGCAGCCACACAGACAAACACTCACACCTATAGGAAATTTATCACTGCACATAGAAAGGACTGGGACCGCCCCGTCTAGGGATCAAATCAAACCAAGGCTGTGAGGCAACAGTGCTACCCACTGCGCCACCTTGCCGCCCCTCATTACAAACAATGTTTTTACTAATTAATAAAACAAAGTGATTGGAATATAGTAAAGAAAGTAAAGAAAGTTTACAGTTTTAATGATCTGATATTATTGCTTGCATGAGGAAACCTGTTCTTTTAACCATCTGATAATTCCATTTGCTTTATGAAAAATGTACTAATAGGGCGGCGGTGGCCTAGGGGTTAGGGAGTTTCCAACAGGACTGGAAGATTGTAGGTTCCCTGAGGTACCCTTGAGCAAGGTACCGTCCCCGTCACTGCTCCCCGGGCACGTTCTTAGCTGCCCACTGCTGCACGGTGTGTGTTTGTGCATGGGTTAAATGCAGAAGACCAATTTCATTGTGGTTCACTGTGTGCTGTGCTGTGCGTTCTCACAATGACAAGAATAGTCACTTTCACTTTTCCCCCCACTAATCAAAACCGTCCAACATGAAAATCTCACCGTATTAAAGACGAATTGCTCTGATTTAAAAACTGTGCATAATTACACGTTAAACAAAGTCGTTCTGAATTCTTTGATGTAAAAGGAGCGGTTCTGAAGCAGCATACTCCGAATTGTTCACAGTGCTGAAGATAGGAAGCAGACGTCTGAAGTGTTTAATGCTTCTAAAAGCCACATCACAGAAAGCTATTACATGAAATCCTTTACAGATACTCTGTCAGAAGGCTGAGTCGCTGATGTATGATAATCTGGAGCTGAAGTATTGTCTTAAAACCAGATAGAGATACAGAGAAGAGAGAGCAGAGAAGGCATTTTAGGTAAAATAGTTATAATTTATACATAAACAATGTCACATTGCATATAATACATCACAGGTCATCGCTATATTTATGCTGTATACACTGCAACACCTGGTTTCTATCAGCAGCACTTCAAGCAAATCTGAAGATGGCCTCTAAAGTGAAAGCGACTATTTTGGCATTGTGAAACACGGCACAGCTCACAGTGAACCACAACGAAATTCAACCTCTGCTTTTCACCCACACACACCGTGCAGCAGGGGGCAGCTGTTTGAAGAGCCCGGGGAGCAGTGATGGGAATGGACATGGGTATCTCAGGGCAACCTACTGGTCTGGGAATTGAACCCACAACCTTCAGATCAAGTCCCTATCCACTAGGTCACCTGATCGGCCACAATGTTCAGTCTGCTAACTGTTTGACACTGATCTCTCGGCTACAACAGCGGTGGAGGCAATTTATTTAGTAGCACGATATTTTACACACCGGCGGATGAACGATTTCATTAATAGACTCTAACTATACTGGACTATAACCTCTGCCACGGACTGGCGACCTGTCCAGAGTGTTTCCGTGCCTTTTGCCCTGTGAGAGCTGGTATAGGTTCCAGCACCCTCCGCGACCCTAATTAGGACAAGCGGCTAAGAAAGTGAGAGAGAGACTATAACCTACCGAACCAACTACAAAAACCAGTCCTTAGTTACTCGGGAAGCAAGAAAGAGGTCGTACAATAACATTACATTACCTGTGTAGACCAGCTTCCTGCGCACGGTCAGTAAAACCTGCCCATTGCGGGCAGCGTTGGTCATCAGCTCCAGCACCTGCTTGTGGGACTTGCCTTTGACAGGAACACTGTCGATGCACATCAGCTCATCACCTGCCCGCAAACGGCCATCCTTCTCTGCTGCTCCCAGAGGCACGATGGCGCCGATGTACACCTAACAGAGAGGAGAGGGGTGTGGGATTGCTTTATATACATACATTTTATTATATACCTGCTTTGCTGATTTCCCAATATTACATCTGATGATGATGATGATGGCTGGGCTCTGAATATATTGGTATTTACTGAAAGTATTCAGAGGTTATTTAAAAGAGTTTGGCACCCACAGGCTGCTCCGGGCCTTCCCCGCCCAGCACTCTGAATCCAAAGCCCGACTCCTGATTCCTCTTGATGAACACGTCCAATTCCTTGGTGTTGGCAGCTGAGGGTTTAAATGAACATCGAACGCATCAAGGATTGGTGGTAGAATTAACATCAACCGCTTTAAAATGCATGTTAATGTGGGCCACAGTCATCAGTAAACCAATGCATGGAATCACTTCTTTCATGAATGAACCACAAATACGCCCACAAGAACTTAAACCGTCATACGGAGCTGAGAATAAAAATTATGATCCCGATATTTTTGCAATACTGATGATATCTAATGATTTCTAATCATATAAAGATTACAGTTAAATGCAAAAAACTCACATTAAAATGAACATTAAGTGATTTCTACATCATGTGACTAAACTTCTGATCAGCGCGAGCGGTGTGTGAGGTGGTGGTCAGTGTAACTCACGTTTGCTCTCCAGGATGGCTTTGGACTTGAGGTAAAGCTCAGACGGGTCCAGTTTGGGCGAGCTGGAGCGCACCAAGTTCGGCGGGAAGGGGAGCGACTGGGGGATCAGCTCAGGCTGACTCGGGCTTTCTGAACTGACCGTGTTGGTGGCGATCTCATGCTTCTGGGTAACGGGCATGGCTGCAGCAGCCTAACACACATATACAGAACTCATGCTCCCACATCTCAGTACAGACTCCTCCCAGCAATTCTTTCAATATTCCATCACAGAGCCGTGCTGTATAATAATCTTCCAGCCCTCCTTATCAGAAATTCACTCACGGACGCTTCGATAATTTAATTAAACTGTAGCGAGTGTGATCAAAGCCTTCACCCGCAGACCCAGATGTCTCAACGTGCTCCTGCATGAAGCAGCATTGACTGCTCGCTTCTAGAAAATCCTCACCCTAAAGTAGTCAATCTGCCAAGACATTCAGAAACTGAATTTGGCTTCTTTAATTCAGCGCTGAGGCAACAAGGCGAAAGTAACATATACCACATATATAAGCATCAAACGAACGGCACGTGTACGTCTCACACGAACCACAATGAGTTCAGCGGCCTAAAATACGCTTGCTTTGCTCATGTGGTTTCTCCTTTAGTGTCTTTCTAAACATTCTTGGATCCCGAAACCAACAACCAACAGCAACATCATGACTTTAAATCCTGAACGATCATTCGAAATATAAATAATACTGCATTTATAATTGTTCGGATTGAACAGATTGAATAATAAACACAAAAAGATTCATCAAAAAAAATTATTAAAAAGTCATTTTCTGCCGCCTGTCCCAAGCGGGGTCGCGGGGGAGTGCTGGAGTCCATCCCAGCTCACACAGGGTGAAGGAAGGGGGACACACCCTGGACAGGTCGCCAGCCCATCGCAGGGGGGAAAAAAAAAAAAAAAAAAAAAAAAAAAAAAAAGTAAAAAAGCAAAAATAAATAAATAAATGTTTTGGGCTTCCTTGGTCGAATTATGAATTATTGTTTAAGACACATCCTCAACAGAGAATGCAGGTCCAATCACCAAGCAGTGTCAGATGATGAACGCTATGTTGAGGAGTGTTCAGATTCGTTGAAAATTTAGCTGATTATTAATTAATAAATACTTTCATTCATAATCAGTTGAGATCTTGTATCCAGAACTGATCCAGAAGTGAAACAGGATTTGGGAAAAAACAAAAACATGCTCATTATTCAATCATCAGTCTAGGCAACCGGTTTAGTGCATCTCAAGTAATTCTGTCAGTAACATAAAAGCAAAAAACTAAAACACCAAGCCCTATTTCTCACATGCATGTATAAAAAGTAATGAAAATATGGCTGAAGGCTTCCCTTCAATGTTTTTTTACCGGTATTATTGTAAAATTTACCGATACAGTATATAATAGTGGCAGAAACCACACAGGCAAATGCACTGCTTGGTAGCTTCAGTGCAAAACTAAAGCGAATTTTTTAAACATGAGTTGGCGGATGTTCTTCATTTGAGGGGAGGAGGTTTTCTGCTTAACAAGCTTTCTAGGAACTTCAACAGGATCGTTTTTAGCCAGAGCTGCTGTTGGTTTGGAGCCTGTTTAGTTGATTTGGCAAGCGCCAAAAGAGCCGGGAGAGTCTCCGAGCGCAGAAGCAGTGAATAATGCAGGAGTGGCTTCAGATCGCTTCAGTCCCAGTCGTGGTGCGGCCGATCCATTATTTATTACCCAAATCACTAAAAGCACGTCCTGACATCATCTACACTCCCTGAATCATGCCCCGAGCGTGCCTGCATTAATTCTCTGCAGCTGCTTAATTAAAAGCATTTAGCTGAACTTACGGGCTTCAGAGACTTCACAGGAGACGTCTGACCTGGGAGACAGAAAGACAGCAAGACAGAGAGACAGAGGAGGAGTCGAATGAGTAGAAAAGAGAGAAAGAACGCACATGATTAGGGAGGCAAACTCTGGGACTAAAAGCTTGGGAATTAGACACACAAGTTTGTTCACTGCATAAGGCAAGAAGTGCGCTCAGAAGGACGGGCAGTGGTAGTAGATCCTGCATTTCCAGCGCAGAGCTCAGAGGATGTGTCATTATCCTATGTTTCGTCATCAGTACTTTCTCTTAACTGTCCTTTAAACTTGGACTATACAGAAATTTTGCCCCGTGGAAGCTAACACGGCCCGTAAACCTGACCTTCTGAGACGACAAAGAAGTCTAGTTTTAAACTTAAAATGCACACAGTCTATAGTCGCTTAAATCGATTCTGTAAAAACATCTTCAAAATGTATTTCACACTTTTCCAAGTGACAACAAGTCGATGTGATTCAAGATGAAGTGTTGCCAACTAGACTGATCTAAAATGTCTGGCACAAAAATAAAGAAAAAAAAAGAAATCTGATCCAAGATCAGTCCTTCCCAGTTCTGGGGAAGTGTGAAATGGCTGCCTGTTGCTGCTTAAGTTCTGTTCATTTAAAACTCCCAGGTTTGTGTGTGGACGAGGCTTAAGCGGCTTTATGTAATTCATGAGGACGTATTTATGTGATTATTGACTTCTTGATTTAAGATTATTGATTTAAGTGATTATTGACTTCTAGTATTTGATATAAATGTTAGCCTCCTAGCTCTGATCCAGAAACAGCCCAAAATACATACTTGTAGAAACATTCTAGACTAACTGAATGAGTTGAAAAGGGCAAAATGTGATCGTTGAGGACAATATGTTGTGATTTTCAAAAACATTTTTCAGCTTAGGTTTTTTTGGGGGGCAGGCCACTCCCTACAAAGGTGCCTTCTAGTGAGTTATACTGGAATTGATGTGGCCTAATGGACAAAACCCACATTTTCAGGAGTGTCCATGCTCATCTGTTCATATGTTGTGTGAATACAGAAAGCTATCTGACCACTAAGTGGCACTGCACTCCGTGTTGAGTATGTCTCTATCTGATGCTGTAGAGGGACAGTGAAGGAGAAATGACATAATCCACACAGCTGGACGGCCCAGTCTGTAAGGGCTGTGGAGCTGGGAGGGTGTGTCTGTGCACGAGAGAGGGAGTCTGAGGGAGGCAGGGGAAGAGAAATGAACTGCACTGCGTGTAGGAGGAAGACTCATTTTTGGTTCGTGCCAATAACTGAAGGTTGGGAGGAGACCGTGATTTGACTTATTTGGTTTACTGCTCTCACCTAGTCTGATTTAGTGCTTTAAAAGGCACCGTCTGGTCAAATTTTATATTAAATAGTGGAACCTGGAGTGAGCTTGAGCACCTGTGATCACTGTGTGCCACCTTGGTACTATGTGTAGTAATTGTGTTTTATATGGCCTTGCTTCTTGCGCTGACACAGCAAGCCTTGGCTTTATTCCAGGAATAGATATCGTGGGTTGGCGACATCGCTTTTGGGTGCATCCTCTGGTTCAGTGTGACCACCTGGGGAGTTTTCACCTCGGTAACTCCAAGCTGTCATGGATATGTGCATCAGCAAGGCAAAAACGCATCAGAAAAGCACTTACCACCGCAATGCATTATGCGGTTAGCATGGGCATTAAGGGGTGCCAATAACTTGCTGAATCACATTTTTGTGATGGTAAAAAGAGGGATTATGTGAGGGTCTATGGCAGGAGGGTAGCACCACTTCCAGAAGTGAATCCTTGTGAAAAACACTAGGCTGAGAGTCACTTCCAGTGAGAATTGATGATCTGAGCATTCGGGAGTCAATAGTTCGGAAGCTTTGGACTCAATTGCGCAAGCACACACACACATGCACGCACGCACGCACCACAAATGCAGCTGTCTAGACTTAGACTTAGAAAAGAAGCCCTTTTAATTTACATTAATAGTCTGGTTGCATTGTACGTTAAACAGTGGATAATCAAAGACAAAATTATCTGTAGGTGAAAAACTGGTTTGTGAAATGGAAATCTTAAAACAATTTCCCAAGCCCTCATTATTTAAATAAGTTTTAGATAATATTACCCCGTCAAATTTTGCCAAATGGTTTTTAGGAACTGAGATTACACTCTATTTATACACGTCTCTATTCGAGTCTCTGAAATATACTATATAAAATATATAAAATATACGTCTGCCCCAGCCAGGTCAAAACATTTACAGCATTTAGGAGACGCTCTTATCCAGAGCGACTTGGGCCAGTCTGCCCTGCAGCAACTTGGGGTTAAAGTTCTTGCTCAGGAACCCAATGGTGGTAGTGCTGGAGGTGGGATTAGAACCTGCAACCTCTTGGCAAGTATCCTCCTGCTGGACCACCAGCACCCCCAAAACAATGATAGGAGTGTATTTGAGATGTCACTGCATAGTACAAATCTGAAGAAGCATCTTTGGCTAATTGAAAGAATTTGGGGTAAAGGGGAAAAAGCTTCTTCTTTACCAAACTCTTTCTATATCACGCATGCTTTGCAGCACCATACTTAAACACATTCAGGCTGCGTTTAAACGAGGGGATGTAACAGCATCCTGCTGTAAATGAACCTCTTGCTATAAAGAGGCGAAGAAGAGAACGCAACCTGACAAAATGAGCTCTGCACAAAGTAGGAACCGCATTATGGAGGAACATCAAAACTTTCTGCGCAACCACTGCTGATTTGTTTTTTTTCAACACAGCTTCAAAAAGCGCAGGGGATCCGTAGGCGACGCTCCGGAGAGGCTGAGAGTTTTAATGGGTCCCAGGTAATCCTTTATCAAACATTTAACAGCTTTGAAACGATGCAGCGCCTTTTCTGTTCCATCAGAAAACATGTATGCGAGCTTGGCCGATTTAGTTCACCATCTATTTTGGTCACGAAACTTGAGTGGATTTTGGGAGGGAATAAAAAACACTCCTCGTTTCTAAGAACATGTATGAAAGCATTTAAGCACCGTATCCAGGTGAGAGATAATGTCCAAGATGTCTGACTGTTTAAATGTTTGAGTTCACTCAATATGAAGCTGAACTTTATTTAACTTTAATTAACGGTGCTAATAGTTTTGAACCAAAAGCTGTGGTTTGGTGGTCGTGAATTGGCCTTGATGTGAGCCATGGGATTTTTTTCTCGCATTGAGAGAACATGCTGCTTGTAAAAGCGGTGTAAAAGCTACCTCTGTACATAGGGGAGAACATGCAGACCCTACACAAAAAGGACCAGGATGCTCCTGCCTGGGAATCGAACCCAGCCCCATCTCCTTGTGAGGAGACAACGCTACCCGCTGCGCTGTCATCGGGCCTCTACCTGCATACATTAATGTCAATTTGAATCTCATTGTTTGAGGAACTTCCACAGCAATCAAAAGTCCAAGGTTCGAGCGACTGTTTCCGACTTATTACAGCAATCGGAAAACCACTTCTTCTAGCAAATGTAACAGTGGCTGAAATCCCAAGGTTTCAGCAAACGTAATGGCACATGGAAACAGCAATTAGAATCCTGCGGTTTCAACAAATGTAGCAGTAATTGGAAAGCTGTGGTCTGAGCAAACGACAAACCAATTGGAAACAGCGATCGGAATCCCGGCATTGGAGCAAATGTACCTGCAATCAGTAACGGTAATTAGAAACCTCTGGTTTGAGCAAATGTAGCAGCAATCAGACAGCCATGGTTCGAACACATGTAACAGCGATCGGAAGATGGCGATCGGAAAAGCCACTGGTCTGTGGAAATGTAACAGGAGTCTGAAACCCCTCTGTTTGAGCAAACGTAACAGCAATGACAATTTCATGGTTTCCGTCCCGAGATTCCGACTGCTGTACAACTTCAGCCGCAATATTCCGATTTCTGTTTCATGTGCTCGAATCATGCGAGCCTTTGAGAAAAGCTGGTTAAAACAATTCATTACAGTTATAATGGATAGCTGGACGTCTCAGGCAACAGAGATTGGCTACAGTAAATACACACGGTATGATCAATACATGGGAAATTACATGGAGCTCTCCAGATACGACTCATTTATCAAGCACTCAAGTGAGCGACTGGCTGCTGGATGGAACCCTATTAAAAGCACCGTTAATGCGGTGCATATGGCTGGTAAAGTCCAGGGAGGCTTTGACCACCAATGAATCCTTGCTCCACTCTCCATGCGCCGAGACCATGAATTAACACTGCTTAACACGGTCATTAAAAAGACCTCTTTAAAGCATTAATATTATCCCTATTGTCAGCATAATTAGGGATAAGGAGGGAATACATATAACTTGGAGTGCTTCTCCACCACTATTACCATTATGATTAAAATAATTACACTATTGCTCTGGAAACTAGCTGAAAAGAGGCTTTTGCTCTGAGTTGTCTTCTCCGGGCAGAAGGCTGTTGCTTGCTGTCTGCTTCTCTACAATGTAAGCATATATTTCTTTCTAGCGCATTGTTATTCTCGCTTAACCCTCACACACACCTCCATCGCCATCATACACACACATTGCACATCTGTCACTGGCAGCAGGGTCGTTTGATCTCACCTCACAGCCTGTCTCTCTTTCTCTCTCTCTCTCTGTTCCATTCGCTCAAATACACACCATTATCGTCAGCGGCATTACTGTCACGTCTGGTGCTTTCTTGTAGGCAGAGCACACACTCTGACACCAAGCCTTGAGCCTAGTGGAACTGGTGGTGGCAATATTGTGCCACCTCTGCTTGCCGTTACTATTTGGACGTGTAAAGTGCCCTCTTCTTTGTATTCACTGAAAGGATGTGGATTTCCCAGCTGAACTGTTTACACATAAACATCACATCACTGTTGTAAGGTAAGACTGGGAGCTTTATGATTTATCACTGATCTGGGAAACACCTGCTACCTGACCTTTGGTGGGTCAGGTCAGGTTTGGGTTTTTGCACCTGATTTTGTTCTCACACATTCACTTTCTAATAAGCTTTAGCGCATCACAGATATGTATGAAAGTATATATGTATATGGAAATGTATGTATGTATAAATAGCACATTTTCAGTCAACTCAAGCTTTCAGTAGCTTAGTAAAGTTCAGTGTCTGGCAACAGCAGTTGGGCTGGGATGGGCCCGACCCTGGGATGGGGTTTCAGGTTCATCCCTGTGCAGACCTCTATTTCTGATCATTAAGAGCTGGAATAAATAATATTTGCTAGTTTTTTCATGGTCAAGACATTTTAGCTGATGATTAAAGATTTTTTTTTTTTTTTTATGAGCATAACATTAAAATACCACACGAAGCAGCTAAACTGGCTAATAACCTATTTCACTATGTAAGAGGATAGACTTTCACAAAATGAACGCTTTTAGCTGAAATGAAATTCAGGATAATTTGTGACTTAAAGGAAAAAAAAAAAAACAATTATAGAGTAAATATCCTGAAATGATCACAGTATTTAAATTTTGCATCATGAACACCAGAGTATGTGTGATCATCCAAGACCAGGCACTTTCAGGTTGCTCGTTTTGTCAAAAAGCAAAATGATTTAAACTGTTCTTTTCAGTGCTAACACAACTTCCTAACACAAATGTGTTCAGCTATGCAGAATAAGGTTAATCAAGTTTCTCGTGGAATGAAACATGAGGTAAACATATTACTTACCACCAGGCCTGAACATGTAGCAGCAGGTTACGCAGGTTAAATGAAATCTCTCGGTGAATGCGCCTTTTTCAGTTTATAATTATTAGTCTCAACCCAACTGATGAAATCAACCTACTGCCATGCTGCTTGTTTTGACACAGTCTGACTGTAAAATGTTACAGCTGAGGAAAAGGATCACAGTCAGCCTAAATAAACGTGATCATTGATTATATAATAACTGTGACAGGCCTGATTGTTGCTACAGTAAACACAGACTGTGGAGGCTGATTGAAGTGTACAGAGCGTATTTTCTAGTTTTATTTGCTCTCCATGATGAGTAGTGGTTTAGTTCCTTTACACTGCTTGGTGAATAATTTAACCTGAATATTTGGTCAGCAGGCTACACTACTCTGCGTATGTTACAGTAACGGTAATGCTTGAGATGTGTATAATTGTGTCGCAAAATACATCAGATATCAATCTCAATTCATCTGGGAGTTTTGACCCCCTGATTTGTGAAGCCGCTTATGTATGAGGACCATCATGAAAAAATAAAAGCAAGA
Organism: Hepsetus odoe; assembly: GCA_017165825.1. Classification (NCBI taxonomy): domain Eukaryota; kingdom Metazoa; phylum Chordata; class Actinopteri; order Characiformes; family Hepsetidae; genus Hepsetus; species Hepsetus odoe. The sequence continues at coordinate 6,021,965 of CM029385.1, read as the reverse complement.
ATAAAGACTGAAAGCTCTAGCCTCTCACCTCCTCGGAGCACGAGAACGTTGACCTCAGCACCGACAGGCAGCTCCTTAAGGATGTCCACCACCTGGGCATGGCTGAGCGTCTGAACGTTCTGCCGGTTGATCTCCTTGATGACGTCACCCTTCAGCAGGCCACGGCACCACTGCGCATCCAGGATCATCTTCACCTTCTGGCCCAGTGGGCAGTCAGCAATGGCAAAGCCAAAGCCTCCGGGGCCCTTTACCAGTGGCACGCTCACCAGCTCTGGCTGCAGCAGAGTGGAATCGTTTGGATTGTCTGGGAAACGGCCATTGATGGGGTAAGGTGGCTCCTGGGGTGAGGCAGCAACTTCAGGGCTTCTAGGCTGGATGTCCTGCAGTGGTGGGGGCGGGATGGCATCGCCTGCCCCATCATCACTAGCCCCAGCATCCTCAGGGAGGGGATATCCGCGGCAGAGTACCATGTCCACATACTGGTTGATGGAAACGGATTGGAACATCTGCACCACGTCAGCGTGGGTCTTTCCCAGAACACACGATCCGTTGATGTCCACTATCACATCCCCTATAGTTAACAAGAAAGGAAGGTCAGCCACTAAACCTTGGCAAGGTGATGGAGGGTGAAGATGCCCTGGACATTTTTATTAATCTTGTGGAGAACCATGGATTGAAAACAGTAAGGTATGTTGATGTACACTTGAATGTTTAAGCTGTAATGATGACATCATAATTCTCCTCTCCTATTAAAATTTTTTCCAATTTCTTTTATTGTAAATTGTAAACGTTCCAATAATAACCCAGCCACTAGGGATGCACAAGCCAGTGTATTTAATTGTGCTGGTCAGGGTAAAAACATCTGCCAAATCAATATGCGGACAACAAAACAGAATTCCATACCAGACCGGTCGAGGCCCGTGTTAACAATGACCCGGTTAACAAGTGTACTGGTACTGATTTTCAAGAATAAGGGTGATGCACAGAGCTGTAGTAACTACAGAGGGATAAAGTTGATCAGCCGCACCATGAAGTTATAGGAAAGAGTCGTGGAAGCTTGGTTAAGAAAAGAGGTGATGATCACTGAACGGTTTCATGCAAAGAAAGAGCACCACAGATACAATGTTTGCTCTGAGGGTGTTGATGGAGAAGTACAGAGAAGGTCAGAAGGAGCTGCATTGTGCCGTTGTGGATTTGGAGAAAGCATATGACAGGGTGCCTAGAGAGGAGTTGTGGTCTTGTATGAGGAAGTCTGGTGTTACAGAAGTATGTGAGAGTAGTTCAGGATATGTATGATGGCAGTGAAACAGTGGTGAGATCTGCAGTGGGAGTGACGGATGCATTTAAGTTAGAGATTGGATTACATCAAGGATCAGCACTGAGCCCATTCTTGTTTGCAATAGTAATGGACAGGTTGATGGACGAGGCTGGACAGGAGTCTCCGTGGACGATGATGTTTGCTGATGATATTGTAATCTGGTGTGAGAGTAGGGAGCAGCTTAAGGAGAACCTGGAGAGATGGAGATATGCTCTTGAGAGGAGAGGAATGAAAGTGAGTAGGGCAAAGACAGAATACATGAGTGTGAATGAAAGGGAGGAAAGTGAAGTGGTTAGGATGCAGGGAGTGGAGGTAACAAAGGTGGAGGAGTTTAAATATTTGGGATCAACAGTTCAGAGTAACGGCGAGTGTGGAAGAGAGGTGAAGAAGAGAGTGCAGGCTGGTTGGAATGGGTGGAGAAGAGTGGCTGGAGTGACGCGTATCAGCTAGAGTAGAAGAGAAGGTTTACAGGACAGTAGTGAGACCAGCTATGTTGTATGGGTTGGAGACGGTGGCACTGACGAAAAGGCAGGAGGCGGAGCTGGAGGTGTCAGAGTTAAAGATGCTGAGATTTTCGTTGGGTGTGATGAGGATGGACAGGATTAGAAATTAGTATATTAGAGGGACAGCTCAGGTTAGACATTTTGGAGACAAAGTTAGAGAAGCAAGGCTGTGTTGGTTTGGACATGTCCAGAGGAGAGATTATATCAGGAAGAGGATGTTGAAGATGGAGCTGCCAGGAAAGAGGAAAAGAGGAACACCAAAGAGGATTTATGGACGTGGTGAAAGAGGACACGCAGGTGGTTGGTTTGAAGGAGGAAGATGCAGAGGACAGGAAGAAATGTAGACGGTTAATCTGCTGTGGCGACTCCTAAACAGGAGCAGCCAAAAGAAAAGGTAGATGTTCTAATAATAACTATATTTTGTTGTTAGATAGCTTTAGATAGGTAGCTATACAGTTAAATACACTAATTTGATTTTGCACTGGACTAAATGTCTAATTTAAAGGTGGTTTGAGCTCACCTTTAAATTAATTTGAATTAAAATTAGTTCATTTAATTAAAAATAAAATTAATACATTAATTAGTCATTAAAATACACTGTAATTAATAAGGAAAATACAGAGAAACTCTGGAAACATAACTACTTACTGCTATACTCCAAACACAATGTACAGATTCAAAGCACTGAAATCTGTGAGATTTATCAATGTTTTTTGTCGACTCAGAAAATCCCTTCTTCCCTAGTATGAACAAGAAATATAAAAAGGAACGTAATGTAAGAAAAACCGACCGGGCAGAGGCGTCTCCTGTCTCTGCGCTCAGGAGAATACACTGATATAAAGAGTGTAAATGGGAGAAAAGCGAACTGCAGCGTTGCAAAAAAATCTTCTTCTTCTTCTTCGGCGCGAGTCACACTTCAGCTCCTCTGTATAACGAGGTTCTCCGCAGGCAGGCAGAGAGAAAGTGGGAAATATTTACATGTCTAACTCAATTTGAGGATCATGAATGGCTTTATACTTGCTTTTATTTACTGCACATCCTAATAAGCTGGTCAGAGCCAAGAAAGGCTTCAAAAAGAACAGAGTGTCATTGTCTACAGTACTGGACACACCCATTCAGTTTAGACTTCTTTACAATGAGACATGCCGAGAAGCTCAGCGGGACGCTACAATCGGAAATAATATTCTTCACCAATTAGAGTCTTCTGACTAGTAGGGGTGCCTCAAAACTCAAGCCTGAAATAAACAGATGCAAGTGAATATGTAGAAATGACTTAAAAATTATACATTAATAAGGATATTTACCTTTATTTCAAAAAATGCACAGCCATATATGGTAACGCTTTCTTTACAGTCCCTTTAGTTCATGTTATTAACTGAGAAATAATGAGGCATAAACACTAAAGTACCAGATAATTCTTCTAAGAAACATGATAGTAAGTAAAAGGTACATAACAGGTACTCCAAAGTGCTGCCTAACTGAAAGTGAAAGTGACTGTTTCCGTCATTGTGAAACACAGCCCAGCACACAGTGAGCCACAACAAAATTCAGCCTCTGCTTTTCACCCCTGCACACCGCAGAGCAGGGGGCAGCTACTTAAAGCACCCGGGGAGCAGTGATGGGGACTGCGTGCACAAAGTGCCTTAAACCTGATGTCCCATATTCTGCCATTCTGCTAAATGCTGCAAATGTAAATGCAATTAAGGTTTAATTAGTTTTTACTCATTAAGTTGTTTAGTGAACTGTTAGTGAAGTGAAAGTGACTATTAGTCATTGTGAAATGCGGCACACAGTGAAACACAACGAACTGCAACCTCTGCTTGCACCTGGGGAGCAGTGATGGGAAAGGTATTATCTGAGGGTACCTCAGGGGAACCTACTGGTCCGGGATTCGAACTCACGAACCTCTGATCCTAGTCCCTAAACACTAGGGCGCTTCTGATCATGCCTATATGACATTGTTAAGCCTTAAAGATCAGGGTTCCTTGCCTTTAAGATTATAAACCCTTGCAAATTCAATCGGTTGTGTCCAAACATCTGACTGACGCTGTAGGCTAAATTAATAAAAATATGGTTCGAAAAAAACCTTAGCAATAAAACAAAGTGGAACTTTCAACTGCGGATTAATAATATGCTGAACATCTGTTTTACCAAGTTTCAAAACTGATAGAAATGTCCCCACTTCCTGTAAACAGCTGCTCCTTGGTACAGCTCTATATGGGCAGCAGCAGTGAATAAAATCCAGCTACGACAGAGTCCCAGTGCCAGATCCGTCCTCGTTATTAATAATGCCACATGGGCCTGCTCCTGTGCTCACTAGATACAATGTGCCCAGCACTATTTTAGAATCAAATTTACATTTTTGTTGAATTATTTCAATTAGATGCGCGGCCTGGAGTCTCCTGGGGAAGGAAGAGCAGAGGCATTCATTTCCTGCCTTTGTAATGGAGGGTGGTGAGTGTTCGTGCTCTGTAATTATCGCTCAATGCAGCTCTGTGGTAATGCCAGTTCCCCTGGCGCACACACACACACACACACACACACACACACACACACACCAATTGTGATTTATACTACTACACAACTGGTCCACGTGATCCTGCAGATACAGGGAGGTCATTTTCAGAGATTCTGGCAAGCAAGCACTCTACAATAATCCAGGTCTTCATTAGTGACATACTTCTGTTCATTTTTATAAAAACAGTGAGTCAGAAGCACCGTCTCCTTAAGATAATTGAGCTGCTTAATGTAGGAGGAAAGTATGTCTATGGGAGATTGCAAGGGATGCCTGGATAGAACAGGATTCAGTTCGCTCAGCTTGGTAGTTAGTGTTCTCCTTCACGCGTGTTGAGCTGCGTAATGATGTTGTGTTAGAAATGGGTTGTAAAATGAGCATCTTGGAGGAAGCACATATTAGACTCCCACTAGTGACTAAATTGGGGGAAGTTCCTTGAGTATGTAAATACCTGCACATGAAGTTTCTACTGTGATTAACTGGTTTATTTCTGACTTCCATTAAGCTGTTAGCCACGTCAGCATTACAGGGCGAAACCAGAGAACGTTAAACCCGTCTGGCCGACCGACCACATTTGTAAGGATAGTGTTTCTGTGTGTCCGAGCGTGTAGACCCACCAGGAGCAATCTTTTTGTCTTGCGCCGCCGGGCCGTCCCGCAGCACATTTTTCACCTGAAGAAACTCATCAGGCCGATCCCCACCGATGATGGTGAAGCCAAAACCCTGTGCGCTCTTCCTCAGAGCCGTGCGCAGTATCGACCCCTGCAGCTGGGACGGGTCCCGTGTGAAGCCCCTCACACCACACTCCTCTGAGAATGAGAGAGAGAGAGAGAGAGAGAGAGAGAGAGAGATGTTGCACATGAATCAAGCTGATCTCTTCTACTTGCACACAGAGGAAGGGTAAAGGAGAGAGGAAAAGAAAGATGGGGTGAGAGAGAAGAGGGACAGGCAGTGAGACAGTAAGAGAAAGACAGAGAGAATGGGAGAGTGATAGAAAGAGAGAGAGTGATGGGGATAAAGTAAGTGAGAGAGAGAGAGAGGGTAAGAGAGCGAGCGAGAGAGAGAGTGAGTCATGGGGATAGAGAGAGTGTGAGTCATGGGGATAAAGTGAGAGAGAGAGAGAGAGAGAGAGAGAGAGAGAGAGAGAGAGAGAGAGAGAGAGAGAGAGAGAGAGAGTGTCAGCAAGTGATCGAGTGAGTAAGTTAAATGTGGAATGGAGTGAGGAGGGAAGAGAAGTGTAGGAAAACTCTCTTTTTTTTCCAGCCCATTCATTCCTCAGTTCTCATTTACTACTTACACTTTGAGCTCCAGTATATTAATGGATCTGCTGCTCTGATTAAAACTAAAAGATAACAATTCTAACGATGTGTGGCTGTGTGATTGTTAAGTCCCACCCAGACCAATCTATGATACAATATAAAATATTAATGTGTCACATGACATGAATATAACAGTCATATTATTAAAAAAAGACAAGATCTTCTGTATTTTACAATATATTATACATACAAGCACATTATATACATACACATATACACATCGTTTTGATCTTTCAATGTATCCGGGTAGATGGATGGTCAGACAGACAGAAATAGGTATAGATATATGGACAGATAAACAGACAGACAGACCTTTCTCCTCTTGAAAAGTGCCTCATAATGATTAATACTTGACTCTCTGCTCCAGATTGCGGCCTTGTTGCTAGCGAATAATGCAGGAGTCAATAAAAGGCTCTCACAGCAGCTGATTCCTGGATGGATGTCGTTAAATGAAAAAAGTCAAACACGAGCGGGAACACCGATCTGTCCATGTTGGCTGACCGCCAGCCCGAGAGCGCATCACTCTCAGCAGCTGGAAATAAACTCATTTCTCAGTCTCACAGCCCAACGCACAGTGTGCCTTAACGAGTCTGTTCTCTGAACGACCTCAGACCCACTGAGGAGAAATGGAAGGGAATGGGAAGCAAAAATGGGGGGAAATGTAATGTTAATCATTACATATTAGAATCTGATATCGTTCCATCGTTTTCCAAGCATGCATCTCATTTCCTGCGGGGGACCTTGCTCATTTGTGCCTTCTATATTGGGCAACCAGCACTGTGTGTGGTGAAGGAACACACATGCATGCACACACACACACACACACACACACACACACACACACACAAACACAGAAAGTGGAAAATCTTCAGTGGAATGAACACCACAAAGGTAAAGGTAAACACATTTGAGGAGCAGAGCACTAGTGAGGTCAGGTCCAAATGATCAAATCACAAATTCCACTCCAACCAATCCCAAAGGCAGAAAGGAGAGCTGTGCTTATGTATAATATTCACCTCTACTTGAGAATTTTTTTCTGAAGACTTTTTACTTTTACTGCCTACGAACATCTGTACTTACACTCCTTCTGTTTCCAAAACAGACTTTCAGTCCAAAAAACAGATGAAAAGATGATCCCTTGGTGTATCGATCAGTAAAATGTGTTTACTGTCATGTCTCTGTAGTCAACACGTGGCTGAAGGTGAAACTGTGAAACTGTTTTGAGCAAACTGTTTTCAAATGGTCCGAACAGCCTTTGGATTATATGGTGGCACGTTTCTCGCAGCGAGAAGGTCCTGGGTTTCGGTTCCCAGGCAGGACGGTCAAGGTTCTTTCTGTGTGGAGTTGCATGTTCTCCCCGTGTCTGCGTCAGTTTCCTGCTGGAGCTCCGAGAGTCTGAAGAACTGATTTTTACTTTTATACTGAAGTGAAGAGAAAGTGAAAGTGACAGCCTGTCATTGTGAAACACAGAACCGCACACAGTGAGACACAACGAAATGCAGCCTCTGCATTTCACCCATACTCACACATGCAGTGGAGGGCGGATATTGAAAGCACTCGGGAAGCAGTGATGGGGGCGATACCTTGCTCAAGGGTACCTCAGGGCAAGTAGGATTCGCAGCCATGACCTCCCGACCCTGGGGATCTTTTTCCTTTTATTCTCTCATTAAACTTCAGAATTTGACTTTCACTCGTGCAAAAGGCAGAATCAGGTCTTCGATTTTAACCAGAGTTGTTTTTACACAAGTATCTGTACTTCTTCTTGAGTAAAGAAAGCGTTCACTTGTGCCACCTCCGGCTAAAGGTAATGATGGAGCTCCAATATGACAGAGAATGCAGTTCCACCACTTTTTATCGCAGCACTGAGGGTTTTTATGTCTTTAAGGCAGCAATTGGCTCTGGGAGACCTAGTAGTTTGAAAGAAGCCATGACTACACTGGGAAGAAACTTCGGGGGGACACCCAGGTACATCAGTGTTTAGAGGGTGGTTTCAAAACTGACTCTGAAAACTGAAGGTACCAAAACAAATGACAAATGATGATGCAAAAAATGAATTAGAAAAATTTTCAAACATACATTTGAAAATCATGTTTCCAGAAACACTGCGATGTAATGTGAGGGCAAAGGCTTGATCGGCGGTAGATGCTGAGCTTTTGAGGGCAGTGTTGAGGCTAATAGGAGTTACTCATGTCATCAGCAGTATGAGAAATATCCCCGTTCTCCACTCCACACGTCCGCTGCGGCCACATCAATCTGATTATGCAGAGCAGCCCTGGGGATCCGGAGTGTGTCACCGCGTGTGTGTGCATGCATTAGGCACTAAATGCACACTCAACCCTCACGTCGGCCGTGTCAGTCTCGGCCTGATCGGTTTCTGTCATCAAATGTGGAGGGGGCAGTGAGCACTGACTGCTATTTACATCTACTTGATTAACTCATCACAACGGGAACGTGTACGTGTTCATCTCGGGGGGAGTCGATTCTAAAATGTCAGTGGTTAATTAAAGTGGGGAGCAGCGTGTGCATGTGTGATGTTGAGCTAACAGCAGAGAAGCCTTTTTAAAATCAACACAGGAAAATCATCTGAAGAACGAGCGAGGGAGAGAGAAAGAGGGGGGAGAGAGGAGACAGAGGAAGAGGAAGAGAGAGAGAAGTAGAGGAAGAGGAAAATGGAGAAAGAGAGAGGAAGAGGAAGATGGGAGAGAGAGGCAGAAGGAGAGAGAGATGAAGACAGAGTGTGTGAGAGAGGAGGACAAGAAAGAGAGGTAGAGGAAGAGAGAGAGGAAGAAGAGAGAAAGAGATAGAGGGAGAGGAAGAAAAAGAGGAAGACAAGAAGTAGAATAGAGAGAGGGAGAGATGGAGGAGTGTTTCAGTGTTATTGCTCATTCTTTCTCTCTCTCACCATCCCTCTCTCTCTAACTCTGTCTCATACTCTCACAATCTCTCAGGCTCACTCTTTCTCTCGCACTCACTCGCTCTTTTTCTCGCACTCATTCACTCTCTCACTCACTCAGGCAGGGTAGGGATAAACAAGAGCATTTGATCATGTGGGTCTGCATGCAAACAACTACACCGACCAGACGATTTTCCCGCACCCACACGTTTTAACGGCAAAATAAAAAGTACTTCATAAGAAGAAAAGTGTCAAAAGCACACTTGATGCTCATGTTTTTTCATTCCAGCAAGCTCGAGTGTCTGCCGCTCTTCATCAGTTGCCACCAGTGTTAGTGACAAGTCCTAAACTAAACTCCGCACTTTGCGGTTATTATCTTTCAGACCACGTAAAACACGGTGCAGCCCAGGCAGACAGGTTCTCAGGTGGCCTGGAGGGTCGAGCCGAGTTCATCTCTATTCCAGTTTACACTAGCAAAGTGAAAAGTGAGGAATATTTATCTATTCTATATTGTCCTACATTTAAATGCTGCCTCAGACATTCTCACAAACAGCTTTCAGTATCAGCGACGGTCGAAAAATAGCCTTGTTTTGACTGGAAGTTTAGACACACTGCTCAGGTGTCTGACCCTGGCACCGTGCTCAGTCTGTCTCAGTGATACTAATGCAGGAGAGCTGAGGGGGTGGTGGGTGGGCATAATTAGAATCACCATATAAAACTGTAGAAAAAAAAAAAGCAACAAGCTGTGCAAGCAACCACCAGAACCAAACAAATGGAAACATTATCTCAGTTTTTACAGGAAAAAAATCTAAATCCATTCAATGTGTTAAGGTCCTTTTCCCCACAATAAGTATTAGAAGCTGGTAGTGCTGTTGTCTCGGTGGCTTCACAGCTAAATGTTCATTGTTGCTGCTGACTTTTCCTGAATTCTGTCATATTTTATCGCCATGCTTCCCCCTTCAAAGCCTAGTAGAACCTTAAATGTAAGCAAAGTTCAGCAGCGAGGTTTTCTCTTTTTTGATGTCTGCTTGTTTTTCTCAGCAACAGTATCTTGAACATCTACGCTCTTTTCAGAGCCACAGGAAGAACAGATCAGATTTTTTCAGATCTGATCAAAGCGAGTGTTGCTACATTTTTGTTTCTCTTCTAAAAATGAAAGTGCTGTTAATCTGATAGAGAATGTTAATGATGCTTGTGAGACGCTTCTGAGAAAGAAATGTGTAAGGCAGCTGAGGTGTGTGTGGGTAGTTGCTTGTGTAACTGAATGGGAATAAATATGTCCTAAACGGTGGTAAACTCACAATACCACATTTAATCAGTACCACATGAACACAGTAAAAGTAGTACTCAGCCTGATACCGCTTTATCTCAGCAAGTTCACTTATTTTATGCTTCACAACAGGCACTAACACCATGGCAACCGGACAATTCTGAGCGGAAAGAAGCTGATGCACCGAATGAGGGCCCACAGCAGTGGTTCTCGTAGGGATGGACAGACTGGATTCTGGGCACAGCCTTAGGAGGCATTTGTGGCTTCATGTGGAATGCTGGGAGATGAAGCTCATCATAAATAGAGGTCTTAGCGAGAGGATTGCCCCACGTCTGATAAAACCAGAAATGGCTCCAGCGAAACACACGACAGACGAGCCTGAAATAGTACAAAAATTCTTACTCTGCCAGGTAAAGGCACCAACCTTCTGAAGTCGCCCAAAGCGGCAGCTGAAAGGCTTAATAGAATTTATGGCCATGGTCGCCCAAGTCAGTCATTCATATGTGCTGTAAAGTAATTGGGCTCCAATAAAGCACTTGTGCTTTTAACATTTCTGAACCGGAGGCAGCGTGGGAATGTTTTTTTTTTTTTCCCTTCATTTTTTCAGCTTTTCTTTGAACGCCTACATTTCCATTTCCAGAGCAATAAAAATGAACATTTGATAGCAATGAGTGCATATGTGTGTGTGTGCGTTTGAAAATGTTTTGCATTTAATGAATAAATGAATGGTGAACATTGATTATGAGAGACGGAAGGATGAAAGCGCGAGATCAAGGCTACCTGAGGCTGTAGCTGCTACTGCTCCTGGCTTGCTGGCCGTGGGGGTCTCCTGACTGAGCTTCTTCTTGGCCTCCAGCACCGGGTTCTCAAACTGGGTTCTCTGATTGATGTGGCTGCAGGAAAACAGGATACATTATAAATGAGAAGCAATGTGAACAGAAAAGGCTCTGAAACTCACGCTTCATAGAGCTTGTGTACGGATAAATTCTTCCTTGTACAGACCAGACGGGTGGTGTTATATGGAGTAGCGCATCCCTTTGTCAAGCGAATTTTAAATTTCAAGCTACAATAACAAACTCCTGCCAGCTTTGTTCGCTTCACAAGCGCCTGCCTCAATCAATGTGCATCCTGAATTAATGAGGGAAAAGAAAGATCCTGACACATGATTCACTTGACCTTTTAGAGTCCTGAAGTATTGAGATCGACCAGCTTATGAAAGTGATTCCCATGTCCTTCAGTAACCCTGGCCTGAATACTTTAGTTTCCTTCCCCACTCAAAAATGTTTGAAGTGAAAGTGACTAATAGTCATTGTGAAACACAGCACAGCAAACAGTGAAACAACATTCAACCTCTGCATTTCACCCATACAACACGCGCAACCGGGGGCAACTATTTAAAGCGCCTGGGGAGCAATGACGGGAACAGTATCTTGCTCAAGGGTACCTCAGGGCAACCAACTGGTCTGGGATTTGAGATCGAGAACTCCAGATCCTGGGGCCAACTCTCTAACCTCTAGGCCACCACTGCCCATAAACTATAATGGAGAGTGTGTTTATCCCTAAAGGTCCTAGAAAACATATCAATCCAAAAATGAATTACACATTTTTAAAAAGTGGACATTTTATGAATAACCAGGTCATAAAACAATACATTTTGTGATATTAGGCTTGTAGTTTGCACAAAAGGGTGTAAACATATGATTTATATATAGTAGCCATTGAAACATGTCATTGTTGTGTCAGGTTTTGACTTGGCAGAAACCTGGACTTGGAAGAATCATGCTCTGATGATAACCGCCGTGCTTTTTCAGCTGGGAAGTTTGTTCTGGTTTTTGTGTGTGTGTTGGTTGCTGGGTAGTCTCTGCTAATTCAGCATACAGGGTGTGTGTGCAATGAGTTAGCCTTGCAGTTTTGTGTGTACTGCTTGGTTCTGGAGCGTGTGAGTGAACACACTGCGCTAGATCACCGTCGGGTCGTGCACTGCAAAGAAAGCAACTTATCTACATAACGCGCTTTAGCTCGAGCTGTTGTTCTCTGATCGTGACTGAAGCCTCAGACTGCTTTTCACATGCTCACCAAATCAGTCGGCATGTGCATGCTGTGAGCAGTCTACTCTGTCTGTCTGTCTGTGTGTGTGTGTGTGTGTGTGTGTGTGTGTGTGTGTGTGTGTGTGTGTGTGTGAGAGAGAGAGAGAGAGAGAGAGGGCGAGAGAGAGAGAGAGAGACAGACAGACAGAGAGCGAGAGAGAGAGAGAGTCATGAGTCAAGCTGATCTTTTGCAAACAGAGTAAGGGCAAAGAAGAGAAAGATGGAGTGAGAGAGAAAGCAAGAGATAGAGATACTGATGGAGAGAGAGAGAGAGTGAATGAGAGATGTTGCACATGAATCCCACTCTCCTCTACTTGCACAAATAGGAGAAGAGCAAAGGAGAGAGGGAGAGAAAGATGGGAAGAGAGAAGAGAGAGAGACATGCAGTGAATCTGTGAGAGAAAGACAGAGAGAATGGGAGAGGGACAGAAAGACAGAGTGATGCACACAGACACATGAACTCACACTTAGGGGGCAGTTTAGCATTTCCAGTCCACTTGACAGGCGTGTCTTTGGACGGTGGGAGGAAACCCACGCGGACATGAGGAGAACATGCAAACTCCACACAGAAAGGACCCGGACTGCCCCGTCTGGGAATGGAACCCAGGACCTTCTCGCTGTGAAGCGGACAGCACTACACACTGCAGCACAGCCGCCCAGACACAATTCATCTCTGCAAAAGGGTATCGTTCTCTAAAGAACCATTCTCTTGTCTCCTGCCCTGGCATGTAAACCCTCGCAGAGAAAGGGGGCAGGACCCCTGTGCCATTTACCTCTAACTGGGACTCTCCCAGAATTCCCCAGTGTGAGGGACTGGGAAAAACAGTGCAGCTCATTTGAGGTGGGTATTTCAGTCAGCACCTGCACTTTATGCTGAAATAAAATACAACAGCAAGTCATGACCTCACTTCAAACAAGCTCAACTACTACCTTACCAGCCGCGGCTCATGAATCACTGCTTGCTGCTGACACAAGAGAGCCTGGGAGCCACTGAAATGGCAACTTCTATTAGAAAGTGTCTGTTTTCCCTTTCTGGACATAATCATCAAGGAATTCAGCAGCTTGTGCTTTAGTTTTAGCTCTGACGTGCCCTGAAGATGTGAAGGTATGGGACCTTCAATTTCATAACAACAAAAACCAAACCTGTCAAAAGCCAAAGTTAAGAGGTTTGTTCCCAAAAGGGACATTCTGTCTTTAATAGTGGATTGTGAATGGCAAAGGTTTCGGCACATGACTCACAGCACACACATCAGCCAACACCTACATTCAGATGTAGTCCCCACCATCTGCTTTTAAAACCGTCCGCCATCTTCTCACTCACTGTGAATCATGAACAGTGTAAAACACTGGCATCATGGTCGTTAAAGGATCTACGAGGAGGAATCTGCAGAGCTCTTCTTCGGACTGACCAGGAATGTCTGGGGGCACATTTCAAACAGCTTTCCTCGGCAGATTTACAACAACTTCATGCATTACACACCAGGAGAGTCCACTCACGTCACATGACTTGGACTCAGGTCAGACTCGAGTCACAAATTTGATTATAAACATCTTTAAAATGACGCCATTTGTTCTGGAAAGCTTGCACTTGATTAAGACACAACATTAAGGAATCAAAAAATCTACCTGCCTGACCTGACTCAGGACTCGACTTCAGACTTGTCCGTATCAACTCGGGACTCGACTTCAGACTTGTCCATATTGACTCAAGACTCGACTTGTGACATACCTTTACTGACTACCTTGAGACTTTCCTGCTCTGAATTGGCACTTGACTTGTGACTTGTCCATATTGACTCAAGACCTGACTTGTGACTTGTCTGTATTGACTCAGGACTTGGCTTGTGACATGTGACTTGTCTGTATTGACTCAGAACTTGGCTTGTGACTTGTCTGCACTAAAGTAATACCTTGCCTAGTTTTTATTGTTTTGCTCAGTGACTCTCTTCCTCCTCATTTTAATAATACTTTGGTTTATAAAACCACGCTCAGGGATTATTTCTGTACTGCAGATCAAACGTCATGGCTGCCCAACAAAGCAATGTTTTCTAATCTCTGATGCCTCAGAAGGAGGAATAAAATAGTGAGCTTTATTTAATTACTAATTTCATTGGAACAATTCTAAGTTCTGATTGGTTCATTGGTTCACAATTCCCAGCAGATGGCTGACAACTGGCTCCAGCTCAGATAAACACAACAGTTATCCAGTGATGGACGAAAATGCATTTTGATCTTCTAAAGGTAATACGTGTGTTAGGTCAGTCCGTGCCGGTGCTTTACTTACTCCACATAGTAGGTGCCGTATTGTGGGTCCTCAATCTTCTCCCAGCCATAAGGCAGCTCTGTTGAGCAAAAGACAGATGGATCAGCCACATCACTGAGGGGTTTCTAAAGACTGGGTTCCTCTCAAAGCTCCTCTTTTTGCTCTGAGGGCATTCTTCCTTTCCAAGCCTGAACCTGGATTTCTGTAAACCTGCTTTGGGACAAGACCCGTTGTAAAGTGCTTCATTGGCTGGCTACAGCTTTTGAGAACCTTCAGTGTTTAAAGTATTATTAATATCTTATTACAGAACATCTGATTCATTTTTCATTTTTAGATTAAAATGTGAAAGGAGTTAAAAAAAGGAAAAGAGGTCAAAAACTGTGTGAGGTACTGACAATCTCTTATTTGAGATTGAGGGGAACGCAGTGGTGTATGATGCCCTTACAAAGAAAAAAAAAAACAAAAACAAAACACTTGCTTCAAAGAAGAGGGGTAGTACTGCCTGGGCACAGTGGCACAGTGAAGAGCTCGCTGGTTGGCTCCAGCTTGTCTGTTTGGCTTTACAGTCCATGCCGGGAAAAAAGAGAGCGTGCGTGTTTGTGTGTGTATGTGTCAACACCAATGATGGGTATCTTTCGTAAGTGTCTAGGGTCGGGCAAAACTTTTCCAGCAAACTGCCAACAATGTAAGCTAGGTGGAGGATGATGTGTGTGAGTGTGTGTGAGTGTGTGAGTGTAAAGCCAAAGTATCTCACCTCCATTCTCGCACTTCTCAGGTGGTTTAGCTTTCTTAGCCAGTCGAGGATCCAGCCATGTTGTAGTTTTTGTGTTGTGACTGCAGAGGGAACAGAGAGGCGGGGATCATAAACACACCCTAGTCTTGCTCCCTGGCTAAACTGATTTGCATAAATCTATTAGGCATACTATATATGTTACTAAATACACACTGAACATAACGCAGTAATAGCAGCATCGGTGAGGAGGCATGTTCAGGAATAAAGCCTGTAATTAGAGCGGTTAAAGTTGGGATTTACTGATTCGTCAAGACACACTGGAGCATTCATGCCCTCCCCAAGCATATTTAAACAAGCCTTCAAAGCCTCATTTTGAAAGAGACGAAACTTCAAACGGCCTTCCCCAGGGATTAAACGTCCGATTAAGGTGGGACGTCTTTGAAACATCGACAGCTTGTGACAGATGTGGGGCTTCCTCCGAGGCCCACTGGGAAGATTCCTCTTAGTTGATGGTTTGTGCTCAGAGGGAATCAACAGAACGCAAGCCTTTCCTTCTCTGTGGCACACGATACCCAGAGACAAAGACTGGAACACGGCATGCAGTGCATTGAAACTTTGGGTGCAAGTGCTGAGTCAAGACAAACTTGTTCTATTCAAGCTCTTCCTTGTGACAAGTATGGTAGGACAGGCAACTGGCATTTATTTTAATAAATGCCTGTGGTGACTGCAGGATAGACATCACCCTACCTAATCCTACTGGCATAAAAAGCTAAGAATCTTTCAATGGAGTGAACTGGGGGAGGCACAGTGGCGCAGTAAGCAGCACTGACACCTCACAGCAAGAAGGTCCTGGGTTCGATACCCTGGCGGGACAGTCCGGGTCCTTTCTATGTGGAGTGGACACGTTTTCCCCATGTGTTTCCTCCGATTTCCTCCCACCGTCCAAAGATACTCGTCAGGTGGATTCGAGAGGCTAAATTGCCTGTGAGTGTGTTGGAGCGTCTGCCCTGTGATGGACTGATGACCTGTCCAGGGTGTTTCCTTGCCTTTTGCCCTGTGAGAGATGGGATAGGCTCCAGCACCCCAATGTGACCCTAATTATGACAAGTTGCTATGAAAATGAGTGAGTGAGTGAGAGTGAATTGGTAGCCTAAACTCACTTCAAGGCTTTGCCTTCAGTATCTTCTCCACCATATTCTGTTGCCGTTACTATGGCAACACAAAATGAACAAGATAACAATATTACAAATATACTGCTACATAATCGCTGGAGAGTGAATGGACATCCCTTGATTAGTCAGAGGTTTCCTTGAATATTTTGCCTTCTGTGATATTGTCACTGCAGAAACCAATGATAAGCAGACAATATATTGCGCAGGCCCAGCAGTTTTATTCTTATTAGTAATGACTCCGTGCGCCACATCCTCACACCAGATTTGCTGTTCTACTTTAAAGCAAAAGGTTATGAAAAGACACAGACCCGCCCCCTTTTCCCTGCGGAAAACTGAATATTTGATGCTGCATTTACACTGTTTTTTACCCACACAGGACCCTTTTTTCTGTGTAGCTGGTTAGTGTTTGCTTGTAGTAGCACAAGTGCTGGCATTTCCTTGGCAGAGTTTTCCAAATTTCATAGTAGAAAGCTGCGATAATGTAACAAGTTTGGAACAAACAATTCAGTAGAAGAATTTATGCTTCAGATGCCTGGTCTTCTTATAAATGGACTATCTGTGAGCTCACAGCTCTGGTATTTTTGTTGGTGACCTTAGGACAAGCATGAGTTGGCATGAATAGGAGAAGCAACAGGTTCACTGCCTGCCATGCAGGCTTTATACTGCAAATCTGCTTTCTCACAGCTGGAGGATTAGGTTATTTGCTCACTTCCCAGCACAAATACGGCTAGCTTCCTGTGCGTATGATATATGGACTTTGCACAGGAAGCCACACCATATCAGTGCAGTTTCAAGGAAAAACCTGTCCAGCCTGCCACCATATTGGCCTGTATCATTTGCATTGGCCTCAGGCATCATGTAAAACAAGTCTCAGGCCCTGTCAACATCAGGCCCTCTCTTAGTGTAGCACTGCAGATAACCAGGGTTTCTTACAGTGCCCTATTTAAAAATGGGGATATTTATGGCTGTGTCCACATTTAGCCCCGAAGGTAAGTCTGCAAAGCTCACCTGCTTGAGCAGAACACTTACACTCTGCCATGTGTTTATTTAGCCTTGGCAAATTAGAAGGTAAATCCAAGGAGCTGATTATCGATAGCCAGATGAGCCAACGAAAGCTTAACTACCATGATCCCACTAGGCAGCAAACCAGAGAAAACGGGATTTCAATTATGTTGCTTGGCTCCAGCAATGCTGAGTCAGTAAAATCCCATAATAGCTGTAACCAGGATAAGGATGATCATTTTATTCCTCTCAGTATCCATTTGTCATATCGGGTGCATGAATCCTGGAGTTAGTTAAAAACATAAGCTAAACTTCTGTTAAAAAAAATCTGTGCTTAAAAAAAAAAACAAAAAAAAAAAAAACAACATCACTTATCAGTATTTCCACTAAAAACCCCTGGCTGTTTGTTGGTTGGTTCACTCACTCTATGAAGTAGACCATGCCCGTCTCTGTGTAGGCCATCTCCCAGTTCTTGGGCAGGGGTTCCTGGCTCTCGTCCCGCGGCAGTGTGCCCCAGGCACGAAAGTCCATGGCACTGCCAGCCTGTGTGTAGCTGGGCACGGCCTTCCTCCACTCCACACCCTCCTTGTGCTCTACAGAGCCAAGAAAAGAGACAGAGCGAGGCTGTCAAGTAGGCAGGTCTTACATGGTCAGTACAGCTTCGCTCTCAAACAGTATTCTCTCAAATGAGGTCTCCTGCTGACTAGTGGGAGCGAGAGAGAGAGAGAGAGAGAGAGAAAGAGAGAGAGCACGAGAAAGAGAGCGAGAGAGAGAGAGAGCGAGAGAGCGAGAGAGCGAGAGAGAGAGAGCTACATTTGCATGTCACTAATGATTTGAAGGGCACATCCCAAGCTGGGATGAGCAGGCTCACCCATGCTTCCGTGAAGTGGTGATCAGAAAAATGCGCGCACACACACACACACACACACACACACACACACACACACACACACACACACACACACACACACACACACACACACGAGTCTGCATGAATACATAGATGACATGTCAAAAAAAACCCCATCAAGATTAGGCCTCACACATTCTTTTGATTTATTACACTTAATTCCACTTAAACCTTAGTTATCAACTTGAATGAAGATCATACATTGTAAACACACGTGTGTGTGTGTGTGTATCAAATATCAATAATGTGATTTATCATGATACCATTTTGTCATATTTCTCAAGTGTATATACATGTATGGATGCAATATTAACTCCGGGATTTGATCCTGATTTTATCTATAGGGTGGTGGAATCTCACTTCTGGCACTTCCCTTAACCCTGAGTTGCTCCAGGGGGGACTGTCCCTGTACATGGACATGGAAGTCTGGATAAGAGCGTCTGCTAAATGCCTCAAATGTAAATGTAAATCTGACCTGATCTCCGCAATGGGCTGAGCCAGCTGTTTACGAGGCATTGCCCAGAGCAACAGGAGTATTTGCATACACACATACAACCAATACGAGGGAATTACAGTGTTCTGCTGCTTCCTACTGCACAACAAGCTTTGGGTTTGTGCCGGGTCGAGAAGGAACAGGAAGAGAATGAGAAAAAGGGGAGGAAAATAAAACGTCTATGTCTCTGCCAACATACGCTGCAAACAGCGAAAGAGTGATGTTTACAGGTATTTATTTAGATTTATAACTGAACATCTCCCACCAAAGTAGCCAAAGGATACACAAAGGGTGCAAGGAACTGTGAAGAGCACAAAAGTACACAATCAAACCTCTAGGGAACATTGGAAGCAACCGAGTGCTCTAAAGCAGATCATTTTAGTCATGTTAAGAGCGGCTCTTTAGCTGGGCCCAGAGCAACTGAAGCCTCCACTCCATTTGCACTTGGCTCAGGAGTTCAGAGCAGGGACATTGCCACTTTTTCAGCTTTCATCTTCTTCTTCTGGTGTCTAAAAGCCAAAAGAATGAAGTCCAAACCAAACAGACCAGTAGACAGCTGTGAAGAATCCCATCCACATGTCTGCTACCAAGTCCCATTCTACAGGTCAAAATGAAGCACCTACACCAGTAGGACCTGGAGCATGCGGAATGAGTGATTTTCATTTGCTCCATTTCCTCTGCATGGCCCCTGTGTCATCCATCACTAAGGTGAAGTCTGAAGGGAGTAAAAATCAGCTTAGAGACTGGAGGGGGTCCTCAAGGGTGTCAACTAGGTCCCATAAAGTTTGGACTGCTCTTTCTGAGCCCAAGGAGCTACACGATCAATCATCACCAAGGCTGCGATCGTGACACCAGACACATTTTCATAACAATATCCTGGGCATGAAGCTAATGCTATTTTAATGTCAGTATCATTAGAGCAATAATGAGAGATTCCACCTGGAGGCTATTCATGTAACAGCCAGGTCTCCATCTTTCATATGTTTTTGCAAAGATATCCACTAAGGAAGCAATCTGTGACTATCTGTTGCTTTATTTTATTTAAGAGTAAAAAATATAAAGGAGTTCAATATCCTGCGAGTACCCATGACAACCAAGAGTATCAATTAGCACATGTTATACAATGCAGGACTACCAAACTCTAGGGATGACTCACTACTGTTCTTATTTATACAGCAAAAGTAGTTAAGGTCTCTGAAGACAAACTGCTTGAAACATCACACTTATATTCTAATTTAGAAATATTTATGAAGACAGCTTTCGCAATGCAATGCAATGCAGCAGCCAGCAGCTTAGACACCAAAGAGACACGTCTACCCATCGCTGAAATAATGAACATGAGCGGCATATGTCGTTGCATTCCTGATTTTTTTCAAAAATAAATATTGAATGCATCACTCCAAGCGAATCAGAATTAAGAAGTATCTAGATGATGTATCTTTAGTCAGTGACGAGGACGGTACTCTGCTCAAGGGTACCTCAGGGCAACCAACTGATCTGGGATTTGAACCCATGATCTTCTGATCCTGGAGCCTAGTCCTTAACCACTAGTCACTGGCGCAGATGTGGCCTAATGTCCCCCAGATGACTGGTGTCCCATTGATGGCCAAACCAAAGCACGTCCCGCCATGTCTGTAAGTCAAGTAGTCTTTACTGTCAATTCAACCATACTACACAGTACATAGTGACCATGGTGCTTCACATGGGACGCAGGACACAGGACCAGAGACCAAACAAGTGTAGACAATGCAACAGAGAACATTCATCCGATTCTGACAATGGCAACAGAGAACATTAGCAGAGGTAGTAATTTCAGTATGGTGTTTGATGCCATACTCACATACGGTGGATGATGCCCTGTGAGTGGTTGCCATAGTGAGCGCAGATCTGGGTGTTTAATACGGTATTATGGCTACCACTGTATAAAGCAGCATCAACAACAATAAAGTACAGAAAGTGCAGCTCTTCTTCTTCTTGATTACTCCCACACATCGATTATTCCACCACAGAGTATGGAACAGAAATTAGAGATCAATTTTAAATACAGCAGTAAACTTTATTGCCGTTATACCGCCCGACCCTAGTGTGAGGTCTTAGCTTGCTGTTGCAGCTGGCGAGCTAGTTGACTATCAGCAGCAAATGCAGACACACATAACCATCGTTAAGGTTATGTGTATCTGCACTACAGCAACAGAGCACAATTAATGGATCCGTGTAGTCTGTAATGGATCTGAAGTCAAGAGCTGTTAGAACTCTGGTTAAATTGACTGCTCGCTCTTGTCATTGACAGAATTATTGAAGCCCTGTATTTCAGCTCAAGTATGTGTGGTTAAACTGTATGAACCCATGAAGCTGCTGGAATCCAGATCCTAGGGGTTCAGCAGCGCATGGAAATATTGTGATATTGCAAGCATTGTGACAATGCAGAGAACGAATTTCCCATTCGTGGGATTATAAATAAAGGATTATTATTATTATGATGAACTTATTACCCTGAACTATTATCCTCCTCGAGTCTCCAAAAATGCTTTAAAAACACTATTAACAGTCATTAATCATCTATGGCATGGAATCGAGAGTTGACTTTATCGTTACTTCCCTACCCGGTACAACAGTTTTTTGTTTTTTTTGTACATGGGCAAAAATGGTGAACTATCCTTTTAGTGCGCCGCTTCCGAAATGAAACAGCTGCACTTTGTAGTTGCTAAGTTTCGTTCTCGAGTCTATAACGTATGAAAAATTCTGCAGGGCCCATTTTCTGTTCCACACTCCAAAGCTCACTAACCCTCTATTGAAATGGAAAAGACTCTTCCCGCTTTTCTCTGATCTGCCGAAAGTTAACTGTGTCCATGACAGCAGCTCATTCTTAAATCTTGCTTGTTCTAGCATGACACAGCAAAACTCTCAACAAGTACTACTGGACGCTCCCCTCAGAACCATTCTTGGCAGGGCAAATCTTCAAACTGGCAGCCTGATTCACAGCACTCTCCCTACATGCAAGATTAAGCACCGTCAGAGGCCTGGCCCATTACATCCCTCAGAAAACATCAGAAGGCACTTTGCCCTACCAAATAAGCTCCTTTTGATATTCAACCCCGTGAATATTTACATACGCTTATGTGGTGTTTCTCCTGAGGACGAGGGGGAGAGGAGGTCTAAACAGAGGCGAATGAATGTGAAACATTAAAATTCAAAGATTGCTTTTAAGCCTGGAAAGACTACGATGTCGGATGTCTTGAGGGTTAATTTCTCTCTCCACTTAATACAGAAATGAAGGTAACGCCGAGTCCGGAAAGCAGAAAACCTACAAATAGGCTCTCATCAGTAATGCACATTGCCTAAAAGAATGGGAACCAAGTGCCTTGATAAAGGGCACAGCTATAATCAGCCAATCCCTCGGTTGTAAAACAGATTGCATGACCTTGGAGTTGTTACACATGCAAACAGAAAAGCTGCATCTTTGAAATATTCTGGGTTTCTTAAGACAGTTCGACAAAATGACTCACACTTAGTTCTACAAAGTAGTCTTAAGGTCTGATAGGGCTTCACAGGCTTTTCATGTGTTTAATTATCTTAATCTGGGCTTTCTAGGCCAATTAAAAAAAACCCAAAACATTTAAATATCACATACATTTAATAAAATAGCCACTTGGTCCTGTTGAGCTGTGGATGAACCTGCAAACTGAAATGTTTATATTCAACAGATCGATGTTGTCTGATTCCTGTCCGCTGGCTCCTGTCAGGAAGCCCTGAGGTCTTGCTTGTGGTGAGAAGGAAGGCGGCGATAAGGCGGCATCACCTGTGAGCCCATTGACAAGCGCAGGACGTTCCTCTTCATCCTCCTCCTCGGGTGCCGCGCTGTCCTTCCTCTCCATCTTGCTGACGGAGGTGGTGCGTTTGCGCTGCACTTCTGTGTCAAACTCCTCATCAAACAGCACCTGGTCCACCAGGTCGGGCTGCACTGGGCTGGGCTCGGCTGGGGGCTTGGGCGTCCCATAATAATTACCTGCAGAGAAGAGCAAAATGACGTGTTTTACTTTTCAAACTGGAAGAACTGCAAGCTTCTAGGCTGTGCTTTATTTTGCTCAAAGCATTAGTAGAAAAAGTACTGATTTTTAAGTCTGTTGTACGACACACAGCTTTGGGAATTCTGGTAGATTTTTTTTTTTTTAAACGGAAAGGACTTGTTAAATGTTAATATCTTGCAGAGTTTCAATTTTCAGTTTCATTTACACTGAATTGTATTTAATTGAAGTCCTGCTGCAAACTGACATCTAACACACTGAGAGCTTCTGATCAATCTGTATCGTGAATGTTCGCCGAGACCAGAATAATTTCAGCGACAGGTGATTCTAGTCAAAGTTCTCATGTGTAGAAGAAGTAGTTTCATTGTGGGCCATTTCAGAGAAGTCTTAAACAACTGGAAGAGGAAAACAACAGAACGAATAAGTGCAGTACTGGGCATAGCTGGCCAGTGTATTCATCTCCAAAGCCTGTAGGTCAAAGAGATGCCTCAAATCTGTGTGTCCACTGTACGGGACTGACTAATCGCTAGGCGGTTCCCACTTTTTTTTTTTTTTTTTTTTTTTTTTTTTTTACTGTTGCTTGCAAACAGATTAAATCCAAGCAAAGCTCACTACCAAATTCAGCTACTCTTCTCCACTCCAGCTTGGCTGAAAAGTGTGTGGGCTTCATGTTTATCACTGCTGTTCATTTCCCTGTGGCACCCCCTCAGGCCACTGCTTCACACCTTCACTCCCTGTGTGGGACCATGTAGTGCCATGACAGCTGGGGAGGCAGGATGCTGGGGGCAAGAACAAAAATGAAAGCACCTGGAGAGCCCCATGACCACAGTCCATTCTTTCAAACTGCTTTGATTTGAGCATGAATTCTTTACCATTACAGAGCAGGAGACGGGAGATGGGGGGGCTCAAGAGAAGGCAAAAACAGATTTATATGCTGTCCTTTGCATTCCTGACCCTCTTACTTGCCCAGCACACCACTGCTTTTTCTAACTGTCTCTCAGATTCGTCTGGGGACGTGCACCACGAATTATACAGAAACGTTATCGCGTCAAAAAGGAACCATGCCTGCTTTAGAGCCTGGGAGAATGAGGGGGGAAAAGAAAAGAGAAGGGCAAGGCAGAAGCATGATGGGAGTTTGCTCCGCAAAATAAATAAAACATACAGCAAGCTTGTGATAACAGGGACATTTTTCACAGGAGCTGCCTCTGGAAAGTGTGGTCTTGGAGACCTCTGTCGTATATTAAAAAGTTAATTATGCTGCATTATTTACACTCTCATTTGGCTACGTTACGCCGCTCGTCGAGTCTGGGAGTCGGAATTAAACGCCGGTGCTGTTTTTAGTAAACTGCCAGAGCAGAATTGGCTTTAATACATTCCTAATTGAAACTCCTCATTTGAATTAATCACACTCTTTATTGCGTTGGTAATTTACGTGGTGCCTGGCTTGTAATAATAACGGGGGATGTCAAAAGGGAATTTGTCTGTTCAGACCTATTAATTACCCTCACAACTCTACCTCGTGCAGGAGGCAGGAGGGAAGTAGGCCTGTGATTAAACGACCCATCTGCAGCAGTGAGTTGGCGTGGAGTTTGCACCTCAGGCTTTCACGCGCCATCCCGTTCACATAGCCTCCGGCTTCTGGTGACGGTCGGAAATACAGACAAGCACTTCCAACGAGAGATTATGGCTACATGCCCAGAAGGGACAATCTGTTTTAGTACTATAAACAGATATCCATTAACATTTGATGGTATGTTAGAATAAGAAATGAGTGTGTGACATCTTGCTGAACACTTCTGCTTTTACGCTGAAAATTCTAAAACGAACAGCTTTCTCCAAACCACAGGCCGATAAACACTGCACGTCTGTTTCTCCTCGACGAGTTCTGGTAAAGTATGAGTTGCTATAAAAGAGTCCATTAAAGTCTGCCAATAGTGGTGGTTCTGTTTGAGCTTTTGTTAATCTTGCAGATGATCCAGTGTGATGTAGCTGGTCTGGAGTTCAGGTGGGGAGAGGCTCCTTGATCCTTTTATTGGCCAGAAGGTCAAATAGGGTCAGAAGCGAAAGTCTAATTTAAAAACGATTTAAATCTAAACGTTTAAACCCTGATCAGTGCTGCCAGCCTTGCTGTTGTCGGTTTTTGAGCCACAGGGAATCAGGTTACTCACAGTGCATCAGTCTGGATCAGTCTGAGAATACACTGCTATTTAAATACAGTTTGAGATATGGACTGCGTGACCCCTGACCAACGTTTGATGGATGTGAATGAAAATGATTTTGTTTGGAGTTTGCTTCCAGAGTCTGCTGTAATTAGAGGTGTAAGATATGCATCGCAGATGAATTTTGTTCCATTTCAGTTTGTCTGTGGCTGAGAAACTGATCACAAGGTTCATCAGACCACTTGATGAAAAATGCACACCAAAAAAATCACTGCACGTTTCAGAATCTTCCCTTTCATCTGCCCTTCTGGGTGGAGATTTATGAGCCTGATTGTAGGAAATGAATGTGTGAGTGGTAGCAGGAACGTCAAACCTGCACCTAACTAGGAAGTAATTGCATGTGTTTGTGCGATCCTGATTTAAAAAGTCATTCAGTAATTGATCTCTATGCCTATGATCTCTAGAACTGACACTTCTGTTTCCTGGTACACCAAGCAGATGGAGCCTGTGCAGTTCTTTGGGTTTGTGCCAAGCAGGAAAAACAACTTTTCCCTTCTGGGAGTGCCCGGCTCCTGGGAGTGCCAGGACTGGTCAGCTGCTGCCCAGCTACTGGATTTCTTTATTTCTTTATTTGTGAACAACTCTGGCCTTGTAACATTGGTGTAAATCTAAAAAACAAGGAAGACGATTGAATTCAGACACCAAACATGGAAGTGTGAAGGGGTGAAGTTCCAACTCTGGCAATTGGAGAGCAGCAGAAGACAGAAGTGTAAAACTTCTTCATGCTGCTGGCTGGATGCCCTTGATCAGACCTGGCAGCCGTGCCGTTCTGTCTGAGTGCAGTTTGACCCGCAGGGAACCAGGTTACACACACCCCCAAGTGGGCAGCTCTCAGCACTGCGAGTGCATCAGTTTGGATAGATCTGAGAGCTCAGCCATAACTCATGCATAACTTAGTGGCTGTAGCTTCCTTCAAACATTGCCCATCTCACACACACACCCTTAGTGGTTGATAAATGGACAGCCTTTAGGATGCCCATAGCCCCCTGTTGCTCCAGCCACTGTAGCCATCAGTACTTTTTCAGGAAGTCTCATCATTAACATGATACCCTCCTGCAGATGCTCCACAAAGATCCAGTAGTCCAGAGGAAGCTGCACTGTGCAGTAAGATCAAAAAAGATGAAAGTATCAAATACAAACACGCAGCTATAGCGCCCATATAATAAATGATATATAATCTCTTTTTTCTAGCAAAATGAGCAAAAACCAGAACCATCTTTACTCAATAAATGCCCTTCCCAGCACCGTGCAGGTAAACTATAAGAGAAAACAAACCATAAACCCCAAAATGAAGGCAGGCAGCATCTCCCTGAGGAATGATCGCATCCGAGTTGTCAAAAGTAAGGTGCAGATGAAAACAGCACAACTAATTGATTCCATCCTTCATGCCACCCGTGTGAAGCAACTGCGTCGTACTGTTGTCTCCTAAGTCCAGGGTGAACCGAAATCCTTGATTTTATACCTTGAAAGACATGGACCCCACTGTAAGAAGAGTTCCTGAAGTTACTGCAAACATCTGTCAACATAGGAGGGAGAGCTTGAGCCACCCTGACAGACCTTCAAAGAAACTGTACCGTTCACTGGAACCTGACAGTGGACGTCAAGAGTCAAATGCATTTTTTTGCAATAGAAAGAACGAGCTGAAGCAATAAGTGTGATTTTATCCGAATCCGATCTTTCTTACTGGCTGCACTGCTGAGAACATAACCTAGGTCACATTCAACTGCCGGTCTTTCTTATATTCCTTCCTTCATTCCTTCTTTTATATTCCCTCCTTCCTTCCTTCCTTCTTTCCTTACTTCTCTTTTTGTTCTTCTTTTACATTCCTTCCTTCCATCTCTTTTTCTTTTCTTCCTTCCTTCCTTCCTTTTAGGAAAATGATTGAAAGATCCTTGGATTGAAGTTTGGCACACTTTTTATTCGAATGAAGACTCTGCGTAAGTGTGTCTCTCCTCAAACCAGTCCTCTGTCTGTTTAGTGGAAAGTGAAAGTGACTACCCTTGTCATTGTGAGAGGTCACAGCGCAGCACACAGTGAACCGCAATGAAATTGGACCACAGCCATGCACACAAACACACACCGAGCAGCAGGGGGAGCTATGAAAGCGTCCGGGGAGCAGTGACGGGGACGGTGCCTTGCTCAAGGCTACCTCAGGGCAACCTACTCCTAAGGGGTTTGAACCCACGATCTTTCGATCCTATGGCCAACTCCTTAACCACCAAGCCACCGCTGCCCCATCGCTGTTTAACAGCAACATCTGCAATCTACAGGAAAACCAGACGAAGCTCACAATGTCCATCAAAAACCCAAAACTTCAGAAACTCCACACCAAATAAAGTGACCCGCTGCAACCAAACTCTTCTCTATTCCTCTCTCGAGGATCCCGGTTCTGCTCATGTCACATAAATGATGAGAATATGATTTAAGGCACAAGCTGGTCAACGACAACAATAACAACACAAAGCAGAAGTTGTGCCTCAGAAGAAATGAGCAAACTTTCTGGAGAAATCTGTCACCACCTTCTTCTTCCCAGTTACAAGAGGCAAGAATCAAAGCCGAGTCTGACAGCTTGGCTGGTGTCACCTGACACAGAGCCTGACACAAACCCACTTCAGGGGTTCAGGCTGCACGAAAGAAACTTCTCCAAACTAAGCAACATTACAAAGTACCTGTTAATATGAAACCAGTGCTCCTTGTGAACTAGCGTTCTGCTTGGTGGAACATTTTGCTTCCTGCTTCAGAGCATCTGTTAAGCCTAAAACCGTAGACAGGCTCGTGTCTCTCCCAATAAACCTGTAAAGAATTAAACTGTCATGTTTTGCACTTTTCCTTAAAATTAAAGAAGCTTATTTTTGCACCAAGTGAGAGATATCTGTGAGTTAGCTGCTTGCTATTGCCCTTTATAAATCACCTACAAGATCAAAATAATAGTTGAGAATTGTTTATAAATTGGAACACGTAGCTTTTATTGACAATTACAGTATCAACCACCTTAATGGTGATCGTTAACTTCTATCTACAAACTTTTGGACACTATACGGTAGCTCTACATATAATTGAACTGGATTCTGAAACAGATCTCCAGAATTGTTAAATGAGAGGCAAGCAGACGAGCTGCAGTACTGTTATTATGGTGTTCACCGTTTCACCCACCAGCTGCTACATCACAAGGCTCTAGTGTCTGCAGATAAACTGGCCTCAGTACAGTGGAGTTAGGATTTAGGCAGATATAGATGAGCGGAGAAACTGATGCCAATGACCCGGCTGTTTTCAGACAAACGAAAAATGATGCTAGTTTTGCAGCACTGAGGTCATTGTAGATTTGTCTTTGTATAATATATTAATAAACTGTTAGCATTGTGACAAGACAGCATGCAGGCTTGAGACGGAGTGATAATCACTGAAAGAGAGAGATTTCAAGAGACCTGCACTGATAACACTTCACTGCTCATTAACAACTGAACTGAGAGCCGAAAGCTCAAAGCTCCCTAATGTGCGCATTGCTGATAGCCTCACCTACAGTCTCAACAGTGGTGGCCTAGTGGTTAGAGTCAGGGGTTCGAGTCCTTGAAGAAGGTACTGTTCCCATCACTGCTCCCTGGAGGCCCCATGCTGGATGAGTGTGCTGGATTAAATGCAGAGAAAGCTTTCAAAACACCACCTGTCTAACACATGACTTCGCTTTCTGCAGAGGATGAAGAAAGCAAACTTCCCCTCAGTACTTTCCATAAGGCGACAGTAGAGATCATCAGGACCAGCTGTCTCACTGTCTGGTATGAGAACAGTCTCAGACCACAGGACCCTACAGCAGATTGTGAGGACAGCTGTGAAGATCATTGGGCTCGTTCTACCCACCATCGACACCTTCTACGACAAGCACTGCAAGTCCACCAGCACTGTGGACGACCCTCCGATGCTCTCTTAGACTTTTCACCCTCCTGCCACCTGGGAAATGATACCAGAGCATCCGATCCACCACCATCACACTAGGCAAGGAAGAACACGCTTCAGCAGTCTAACAATCCAAACCCCTTTCTTGCTCCCGCCATTGATGGTACACAAACTCCTTAATCATCATCGGCACTTTAAATACCATAATGGGACATTTTTACCCCAGTTTGCATTAGATCTTCTGCAATCACGCACTGCCATATATTTGCTGCCTGCCTGCATATCATTTTGTAGTCCTGTCTAGCCCTGGGAATATATCATTCTGGGTGTTTATTATTCTGTGTATTTATTTCCATTTATATTCTGCACTCGTGACACACTGCTGTGTATCTGGACTTTATGGAGCCTTGTGTATTGTGCTGCTGTTGTGTTTTGCATCGTGTTGCTGAAGAACATTTTATTCCATTGTATATATTAGGGTGGGTGCAGTGGTTTTGCGCCGCTGCCTCACAGCACGAAAGGTCTGAGAATTTTCTCAGTGGAGTTTTACATGTTCTTTCCATGTTTGTGTAGCTCTCCTTTCACTTTTTTGGTGGACAGGGCTGCACATAACAGACTGAATGATATTTCAATGTTAAATCCCAATGTAGCACTTAAGTCTACTTGCTTAAAACATTTCATGCTTTTTGGCACCGCAGTGGGTAGCAGTGTTGCCTCACAGCGTGAAGGTCCTGGGTTCTGTTCCCATGTAGGACGGTCCTTTCTGAGTGGAGTTGGCATGTTCTCCCCATTTGTTTCCTTCAGGAGCTCCGGTTTCCTCCCACCATCCAAAGACATCCACGTCAGACGGATTGATGCTAAATTGCCCATAGGTGTGTGTGTGTGTGTGTGTGTGTGTGTGTGTGTGTGTGTGTGTGTGTGTGTGTGTGTGTGTCCGTGTGTCCCCGTGTGTCTGTCCTGTGAAGGACTGGCGACCTGTCCCAGGTGTTTACCCGCCTTGCGCCCTGTGAGAGCTGGGACAGACTCCAGCAACTCCCTGCGAGCCTAAGACAAGCAGCTAAGAAAATGAGTGAGAGAATGAGTAGTATAACTTAAGTTATACTATATGAAAACATATTTTTAACAAAAAAAACATACTTTCAAAATGCTGGAAAGGCATCATTGTGGTAATCTGGTTTTAAAAAAGTGAAGGATGCTGCATGAACACTGAGATAATATGAATAAAAAGAACGAGCTCTCGCTATCAGATAACTGCAACAGATGACGAGCGACGGAAAGTTCTTGACCTCCTTTAACAAGATATGGTTGCTTGGCAACAGCAGCATGCTCTAGACCAGGGGTCACCAACCTTTTTGAAACCGAGAGCTACTTCACAGGTACTGAGCCGTACGAAGGGCTACCAGTTACCTAAACTTATCTGAACTTCATGTTTAATAAACATGTTTTAAATGTTTTTTTTAGATATCATTTTCAAATCTTTATAAATGCAAATGTGATGAAAGAAGAATAGCAACAGGATAAAACTCAATTTTAGACGCTGCTCATTGGTGAGCTATTTTTGGAACAGGTCCGCGGGGGCGACTCGTGTGCTCCTTGGGGGCCTCCATGTTGGTGACCCTGCTCTTAACGACCCACATCTCACCACAAATTATTTCCTAATCGCAAAATCTTCGAATGAGCTCAGTCTCTGGGAATTTTATTGTCCATTCAAAGTTCCTTCAGTGGTGTGAAGGCACTCTTTTGATCGAACCCGGAAAAAAACCTGTTCCTCATCAGACCCACATATGTAGTATATTAGTCGCATGACGTAGCAATATTGAATTGTTCCATATTGATCCAGATTACTTAATCTGCTTTAATTCTCTATTGAATTTAGAATTCTCTTTACTGGAGAAGAGTTTTTCCATGTAACTTTTTGACTTTTTCCAAACTCAGTTTTTAGAGAGAACATCTAATGCGGCGGCCCCCTGAAAACTTTACACACGCACAGTTTGAAAAAGGTCGAAGCTGAGGCTCAGAAAAGTGTGACGAATCGAGTGCAGAAAAGAAACTGAAAAGTAAACTGTTACACTATGTGAAATATTCCCTGCTCACGATCGATCCTCCTACCAACTTTTAAGCCAGCTCCTAAACTTCGAAATCAGCTTTCACCCATCCGCCGCCCCTCTGCCCTCTTCGTCTCAGCTGGAAATGGAGATGTGAGGAAGCATAAGGCTCTGGCTGGTCATGTCTTCATTAGTATACCTGAGCACGGCACAATGGAGGAGATGAGTACCATCAGCCTGGCTGTGTCACAAACCTCCTAACCACCAAACAGCAGCTAATCCATGTTTATGAGAATCTCTCCTAAACACCCCACTGCTCATTAATCAGCAGCCAAACAGCAGGCGAGCAGAGGGGGGCTGAGCACTGTAACGTCATCCGTCAGTAGTTAAAACACACATGACACGACTGTTCACAACAACACTCCTCACATATCCGTCAGGTTGGGATCAAGCTCCGGATTCTCGTGTGCGCTGCTCGTTCTCCTTTTTTCATTAGATATCTTGAACACTGTTTCCTCTGGCAGGCCAGGGCCACCAAAGGTCAGGTGGAGTGAAATTCCACTGCCCTGCACATTTTCACAGTCTTCCCTGCTGCTCCCAGCAACCAATTACTTTATTAACACGCCCTACTGAGGTGCCCAGGGCGTGTTAGAACAGGGACTCTCAACAAGACTCTACACTACTCGAAGATCAGAAATAAGAACCGCGGCACAGGACATGTTAGCTAAAGCTTATCCAGACGAAAAGGTTTTGGACAGTTGGAGGAGACCGACTGGTTAATATATTATTTAGTGAAATTTAAACGTTTTAAACGTCACTATCCTAAAAAAAAATATATATATATATTTTTTTTTACATCTAGTACTGAAGTTGATTTATTATAAAGCTCAACATTAAGGTGAAAGTTGTTATTGTGAGTACACGGCACAACACCCAATGAACCTCAGCTAAATGCATCCTCTGCATTTTCACCCACACACACTGTGCAGCAGGGGGCAGCTATTGAAAGAGCCCGGGGAGCAGTGATGGGGACAGTACCTGGCTCAAGGGTACCTCAGCGCAACCTACTCGTCTGGGATTTGAACCCATGACCTTCCGATCCTGGGGCCTGGTCGCTAGTGCCAAAAAATTAAGACTGACATAACCCTTAAAATTCTAATCAGTGTGATGCAGTAAATGTGATTTCAGAACAGTTTAGACAACAAGAATGGATTTGGCCTCATCTTTTCTCATGAAAGAAGTCGGTGGGGTAGTGTGCTTATACCAAACTCCACACCGCATATGAGAATAAACAAACAAACAAACGGTGGCTTCACAAACAAGCAGTGACTGCAGAAACTTCTGTTATTGTTGGAAAGTTAACGCCTCGCCGGCTTTTTCAATGAATGGATTGAAAATGTCAATGAACCACAAATCATTCTGACCATGAATGAGGATCACAACTAAGCCTGGCACTCACCGCGAATCAATGCGCAAGTGTCATGCTCATACAAACAGAAAGCCCACTCTAAATGGTAAACACTGCTCCAATGAATAAACATCGCCTGCACCAGGGCCTGCATATTACTCCAGAGTCAAGGCACACTATTAACGTGCGCTGAGTCAGCCCCAGCCTTTCCCCTTTTCCGAGAACCCAGCACCGCTGAGAATTCCCACTGAGAAATTTCACCACATTTGAAATATCACCCTTTCTTTAAAGATTACTTCTGTGAAGATGCTCATAAACACATCAGGGTCAAGCTGCAGAGAAGAGCTTCATAACCAGCAGAAGCTTGCAGAGGGTGTTACGTGCAGATCCACGGTGCTGTGCATGATCTCTGAAGAGCTAACTTAGTGGACTAGACTCAGAAAGTTTAGTCGTGAGCTCTTGTCCAATAAACCAAACTCAGTTCTGTAAAAGTCGAGAGTCAAGAACGGAGGTCTGAATGAAGCTGAATGCACTAGAGCAAAGAGAAGTGCTCTCCTCCAAGTGTTGTGACAATGTGTTGGTGGCTGTTTCAAAAGATCTAGTGTCCCTTCATGAGAGTCCAAGGAGGCATGCACTAGTTTTCACCCTCCCAGCGTAAAATCAGCCAATCGCCTTTGGCTATGACTAGAGAAGGCTTAGAGATGCTATACTGCCCTCAGGTTGGACCACGTTTGTGGACATGTGTGTCTGTCCTAAAAAAGACTGGCGATCAGTGACCCTGGTCAGAAAAGGTGGACATGCGTGAGCTAATGAGCAGAAGAATGAACATCCTTTAATGTGAGTGAAATATAAGTTGGCTTCCTTTTAGATGATCGCAGGGTTCGAAAAAGTCAAGTAAAAAACAGCAACAAGCGCTGGGAGATGAAAAGTGGTTCTGGACCTCCACAGCTTTAATAGGGTCCAGTGAACCACCAACGGGTTTAATGGGGTGTAGTGGAGGGGTCATGGCTCACTGTGACACTGGACTTTACCAAAATGACTTCATGCTGCCCTTTACACCTCAAAGTAGTGTGAAGCAACACATGCACCTTTCCTCCAGTCAGCCGGCCGTGTGAAGCGGGTCTTTGATCTAATGTTTAGCGAAAGTGCTGTTCACCCAAAGCTTTAATCTTCAGTCACACTAGACATTTTCAGCTCACGTATCCCTGCAAAATGGATGTGATCGAGGCTGGTACTGAGACCTAGTGGCAAATAAGGTCCTCCATGTAGTTGGTAAGCTGTGCACTAAAGGAAACAAAAGTAAACATATTTCAATATGACTTGACCTATCTGCCACAACATTAAAACCAGTGAGAGGGGAAGTGAATGATGTGAATTCTCTCATTAGTGGCACTTGTAAAGGGTTGCTCAGCTTAAAAATTCATGCCCAAAAAGAATTCATCCTGGAGGTTTCTGGAGGAAAACCCTATTTAGATGATCCATCTGCCAATGGCTGGAAAACTGATGGACAAGATTTTGCCACCAGTGATAGAATTAGAATATTTTGGCAACGTACCGCCCCTTGCAGTGGCTACCATTTACAGCCAGTTTCAGCTTGACTCTGTCCACTGGCATTTCTGGCGTGGAGAGCAGTGATTCGAGAGTATTGCATGTAGTCAATCGACATGAATGTGGAAGTGATGAAAGTTTGCAGGCCTATTCCAGCAACCCACCAATCTCATTTTATTCACCAAGCTAGACTTTCAGGCAGCTGATTATGAACACTGTGTGAACGTGAAACTATGTTAACTTGTATCCAAATGCTTTGCGCAGCCCACGGTTTTCATAAATGGCCTCCGAAGTAGGACTGCAGATCTGGAATCAGTTCTTATTTCCAACACCAATGAATGATCGAGCGCTTTGCAGCCCTGGTGAAGTTTTCCCTTTTATAACTTGCAGCAAGTCTTACTGTGTCCCAAATTAAACTGACAATCCTCCAGCCTCATGATGAAGTGCTGGATGCAGTTAAGAGCAGGCTGAGAGAGGTTTTAGGGGGTGAACCTAAAAAATTATTTGGTCAAATGTTTGAGCTCCTATTCACTTCTAGTCCTTATAAGCCTTTGGCTCCAGAGCTAAACTAAAAAAGCTAAATTTAGATTCCAACTATGTAACTGATCGACTTAAACTGGGGTAAGTGGTCAGACGGGCAGCGGTGGCCCCAGGTTCAGAAGGTTGTGGGTTCAAATCCCAGACCAGTAGGTTGCCCTGTGGTACCCTTGAGCAAGGTACTGTCCCCATCACTGCTCCATGGACGCTTTAAATTGCTGCCCCCTGCTGCACGGTGTGTTTGGGTGAAAAGCAGAAGTCGAATTTTGTTGTTTCTCTGATTTGTTTCATTTCTAACACCGCATGACAAACTGTTATCTATAAAATGTATCCTAGCCATGTGACACATTTTCATACAACAGTATGTGATACAGAAACTACAAAAGCATGACTCAGCTTGATAGAGAATATGGTTGATAGTTTAAATCCCATACGGTTGTGGCAAAATAGTTCAAACACAAAACAGAAAGCCCTTTCCTGGCATATTTAAAAAAAAAAAAAATGTAAAAAGCGTGGCTTGGCTTGGATTTTTCACCACTCTGTCTCCTTTGAGACGCTGCAGCAGATAAGCTAGAGTCCTACAGCAACTCCGAGCCAGACATCGGCTCGCTGGCTCCCACACTCTCCATCCTGCCCCTGAAGGGATTAAACAGTGTGTCCTCATGCACTCCTACAACACAATGTGAAAAAGAGTGTTGTGCCAAAGGAGGGGTTTGTTTGGGCGGGGATTTTCTCACTAGAGGAATAAAGGAGTTTGAGGAGGATTGGTGACTTCCGTCCTCCATCCACATGATCCTCAGCCTACGGCTCTGATGTAATACTGAGTAAGAGCAAAGCGCTGACTCAGCGTTGGCCAGTGGTGTCAGGGCTGCTCGTCAGCTACCAGCTAAATTTGTCCATTTCTTTGGCCATGTGGTTTAACGATCAGTGAATGGTCGGCACGTTCTTTTGCTCGGTCCTAAAATTGCTAGAGACAAACTTTCAGGTTTAATGCTAGATTTTCCTAATTTTACAGTTAATCTTAAACCTGCTGTCAAAAGCCTGGGATGTTGGTGCTGCCGGCCAACACTCTCACGCGATCACTCAGGTTCGTTGACGGTGGTGTGGGGGGGCGCCAGTGTCTCAGGGTGCCCTGGTGTTTGTAAAACCCTCAGCTCTGCCCTTTCTAGTCAGGCTGTAATAGCGAGTTTGCCGGAGTCACAGTACTGCACTCTATGAATGAATGGTTTGTACGGTATGAGTTCGGCTTTCAGCTTAGGTATTTCCGGAAACAAGTCCATCAATCACCGTGAGGCTTTCCCCAACTCCATACGAGCTACTTCACCGAGTTGATGAAACTGCTATCGTCAGATTTCTCTCCTCACCTGAACTCCAGATCAGCTACATCAGTCTGGATCTTCTGCAGGAACTGCTGGCATTAAGAACAGCAAAATTCTCACCCAGAGCCACCACTATTCGCTCGCCGAACTTCCGACTGCAGACGCTAACGAATTCTTTTACTGTAACTCATGCTTTACTGGAAGCCTTTCCTTATTATTTCCAGTGTCGAACAGAGGAGGATGGGTTCCCCTTTTGGGTCTTGGTTTCTCCCAAGGTTTCTTCCTCAAGATCTGGGGAGTTTTTTCTTGCCTCTGTTGCTCTTGGCTTACCCGTTGGAGCTTGGACCCGGATTCAGTAAAGCTGCTTTGTGACGACAACGGTTGTAAAAAGCGCTCAATATATAAGGTTGACTTGATGTCTTTTAAAAAGCTCATTGTAGAGGCTGGTCTTTATTTACCGCTGACATGAGTGTGTGTTATTTCAGTTCTACATGAGCACTTTTAACCTCTCTTAAGTCTTCTGTCCAACTGCTTCGGTTTCTGTGCCTTTAAAATGGATTCTGACTGTGATTCATCAGACCAGGCCACCTTCTAATGCTCTTGTGCCCGGTAGAGGTGCTTTGGGCGGTGGGTAGTTGTGCTCCGAGTGATCTTTGGCTACACATCCCCGTACAGCGAGCTGTGAAGCACTGTGTTCTGACATTTTGGACATGCTTTGATCCAGTTATCACAATGTGTCCCCTGGAAAAGTCACTCAGATCTTTACACTTTTCTCTGCTTTTAACACATCATCAAATGGCTATTCACTTCCTGCCTACTATGTGCCACCTCTATGACAGGTGCCCTTCTTACTGGATAATCGATGTCATTCACCTTAACTGTCAGCGATTTTAATGCTGTGTCTGATCCGTGTACCTCTCTGTAATTTAGGCCTGATTTACACCCTAATGCACCTCGCCAGTGTCGTGTATCATCTTTAATGTGATTGCGAATTTGCATTCCCTGTTATGCCAAACATAACGAGTACCATTGACCAGAGTTAGTCACTATGAAATGATCCTTCAGGCTGAAATACCAAGAGACTAAAAGGCAACACAGATCAGTCATGCAGACGGACAGGTTCCAATAAAAAGCAGCCACTGTGACATCCACTTTGGCCAGATTTACTTTTCCCTGGGAACTTTAAATAGCGCTTCCTGTAGAAAGAAAGAAAGGCCATCCTTATGACTCAGAGGTAGATCATTAACCAGCCTGGCTGGCCTACCTGCGGGAAACAATGCTGCTCTAGAAAAGCAGTGGTTTTATTCACCACTGTCTCATCAGTGACAACGGGAGCTTCACGGCAGATTAAAAAGCCTGGGAGGGGAATTATGTCATCTTTAAGGTTCACAGAACTGAGATTTATGGTTATGGCTACTTTGGAATGGCATTAAGAGGACATGCAGAGTCAAATCCAGACATATGTATGTGATAAGAGGCAACATGGAGTTTAATGTGGCCACAATGTGCGCTGGCAATCCATTTATTTACTGAGGCTGTGCTTAATCATGGACAAAAAAAATTAAATGTTCAGTTCAGTTTCACAAAAACTGACTGGATGGGGCTAAACTGTTGTGGGTTCAATATTATATGGACACTTATTTCTGGCCTCTCAAGTACAATAAAATAGGGCTTTTCTTAATGCTCAGTTTCCATGCGTTGACTTTTATTTGCTTATATATTTTCACCAAAAAGGGAGAAAAACCTCCATGAAACAGCCCTTTTAAATGAAACAGCCCTTTCTAACACGCTTGTATATAAATGAAGTGAGACCATAAAGTGGCAAAAAGTAGCAGATGCTAATCTGATGGATTTTTTTGATGTCCATATTGATTTGCTTCCTTTAATAAATCCAATTAAATTTCTTGCCACAGCATGAAAAAACCTTCTCGCTGCAATAAACTGCAAATTCATGCCATGCAGTTCTGCACAGAACATGTTTGCTTTTTCACTTAACATTTAGTTCTGATCCATCATTTCTGAACGCACCAAAGGTCAAGACGCTTAGGGCCTTCTTGATTAGCATAAAATTGCATCACGACTCCGCATGTGCTCTAAAGTTCCAAACATCTTATAGTACAGTAGGCACTTTAGGTCGAGGGCCTAATCCATGAGAGAGAAACCGCGTGAAAGAGGACAGGGAGTTTGAGTTCGCTTGGCTGCGGGTAGGAGTCGGACAGCTTTTGAGTGGGCACTCCACCGAGCCTGTCCTCCAGCTAGTGTCTAAAATAAGAGCTGTAGTCAGATTCGCCGTCTGCACCTGGGATAGGCTGAGGACTGCGTTTGGCGATATGTAACTTAGTAACTAGCCCACATGCTTGACCTTTGACCCTGCTGTGTTCCCACACGCTCTTACGCACCGTCGTAGGTTCCGCTCTCCAGTAGCAGCCCACTCTCTTCCAACACGCGGAACTCCCCCACGCTGATGAAGTTGTAGTCCACTCCAGGAACCTCACCCTCCCTCGGCTGTCTTGTGGTACCTGCCAAAAAACAAACAAGGGGTCATGAAGAGTTGTTAGGTAGTGAGTTGTTACATTTTCATACTCATTTCTGGATGAAAAGGGAAGATGAACCATTTCAACAATGCAATTACACTCTGTGTAATAGGTCCCTAAATGAATCCAAAGGTGCTTATTAACATTATGTGCTGGTTTCTTTACATTTTGAAAAGGATTCGGGTCATTTTTTACTGCACAAAGCACCAGAAAATGGGAAATGAGCTCACATACTCAAGATTCTTCATTTTCGACTTCTTTTTGTATCCTTTCATCATGCGCAATCATGACCTACAAGGGCATATTTAAAGATACATACCACACGAGCGTGAGAATAAGAATCTTCCTAAGAAGATTTCAACTTCTCATCTCATCTCAAATTCTCATAGAAAGAGCATAAAAACCCAACATACGTAGTTTTATTCATCCACTAACACAGAGAAATCAAATAATTTTTGCTAAGAAAGAAAGAAGCAGAACAGAAAATCACAGACGTCAGTTGAAAAAATCTGAGATAATTGGAGACCATTTACTCAAGAACGGCGGCTGCTCAGGATCAAGACCACTTCATCAACCTAATGAACAACAGCCAATGTTCACCTAATCAATCAACCAGTAGCAAATGATTTACTCTTCCAGAAGAAGATATGATCTCTTTAATCTAGAGTGGGATGCTGTGTCGAAGGCTGTTTCATGAATTTGTTACGTTTAACTTCACCTGGACTCCTCCGAACATATGCTTTGGCTTTATATTTTCACCCTCAGTAGAAAAAAAGTAGCTTATGCATCAGGCAACGCTTTTAGACATACAAAATCTCTCAGAAGAGAAAGTGACAACTTGTCATTGTGAACACACAAAACAGCACACAGTGAACCACGACGAAATGACGAAACCCATACGCACCGTGCAGCAGGGGCAGCTACTGAAAGCCCCCAGGGAGCAGTGATTGGGACGGCGCCTTGCTCAAGGGTACCTCAGGGCAACCTACACTATCTTCCGATCCAGGTACCTAGTCCCTAACCAAGCTGGTGAGCTGGTAGAAAATCAACCAGAACCATGAGGGAGAACCACAGCCAAAGCGCTATTGAGGAACCTTCTACTGAGAGGCTAATGGAGCAAAATGTATATTATAGAAGCATGAGAGGTAAAGCCCTCTCAGCATGGCTGGGATGTACCTTCTTCCCAGCGTACATTTGGCCTCTCTTTGAACCACAGCCAAGCCCAGAGGCCCAAACAACAGCTTTTGGAGTACTTTTGGTACAATTCGAGGAAGAGCACCTGTGTGATTAGTTGGTTTCAGAAGCTATAAACACCCGTGCTTAAGGTCAAAGTCCCTTCCTTTCCAGATCCCCACCACGGTCCTGTTTTTATTCTCGCTTTGTCAAACCTCATGTCCTTTCCTGTGCATAAATATAGTGAACTGAACCAAGCCTAGGTCTAGAAAAAGAAGGTTCCTCAGAAAGAGAACCGTAAATTGACCTCCAACTTGATCCAATTCCAATTCTATCACTTCTGAACATTGGCCATAATTTGAAGCATAGTGTTTCTGCAACGCTGGGAAGTTCTTATAGCCGTCTTATCTAACAGTACGTCTGTGATGGCTAACACACCCAATTTAGATTATGTAATCAGTGGATTATGCAATAAATTGGGCCCTGCTCTGTGCAATAATGGATCGTGCTCACTGCCAGTTGAACAGCCGTAGCGAAAGCTGGTGTACACTAACAAATGTGAAAAGAAGCGGACTCACAATAGACTCCCTTCTGAAAAGACTAATAGGGTAACATGTCTAACCTTGTAACAGTCCTCAGTGTGCACCTCTGAGAGACTCTAACAAAGCAGTGCCTAAACAACATCGAAGTGAACCTGAGGGAAGGGTGCTGCTGTATGGATACTGAATAAGCTTCCTAATGTCATTTCATTAATACTGCCATTGTCTGATTCAGCGCCACCTGTCCGAGTGTGGAAAAAGGTATGACAGCCGCCAATTGCTGCAGAGTCATGGGAAGAATGCCAAATGTTACAGTGAAAGGGGAGGAAATTTGCAAAACAGTTTAATTAACAAAGCGGCTTCGCCAAGTTGCGAATGCGCAGAGCTGCTTGTTAAAATCTCCTTTCTCTCAAACCTGCAGAGTGAATCCCAGCACAGGGGCTGCAATCCAACATGGCCTTTCTTCTTCCATCAACAAATTCATCTTTAACAGTAGCTGTTAACCTGGAGTTCCCCTGCCTAGCTTTCTCATTGCTCCAGCGCAGCCTGTTCACCTCACAAAGGCCTAATAAGCAGGGAAGGGTATGTTGGAGCAGGGAGCCGACTAAAATGGGACAAGGCAGAGAACCGTTCTGTAATGAAAATCCAATCCAAATTTAAATGGTCCATTCTAGACGGAGCTGCAGTATGTCACGGAGCTGGAATGCAGGAGACCATGTCCTACAGTGAAGGATCTGACACCTTGCAGTTGTATGCAAAGTGCTATTATTACCTTAGGCTAAGACAGAGTGAGGGCCTTTCTTTTGAGACATCAAAGGAGGGACGATTTTCCCTGACATCTCATTAACCGGTCAGGGTTTAAAAAGGGAGACCCTTAAATCTTCCAGAGGAAAAGCAATTCTCTAAGATTGAACACCTGCGAATCCTTTCCCCCGCCCCTCATCTTTTCCATCCTTCTTTTTTTTTTTTTTTATCAGCGGATGAAAACGAGGGAGCTTGCTGCTGTACCGTAACGGATATTAATGCCTCTGAGAGAGGGGAGGGAGACGGAGCCACAGGCCGTGGCGCGAGGATTATGCAGCAGGACTGGAGCTCACCTCCTCTCTCCTCCACCCTTTCTACCCTGGGTAATGACGTCCCTCAGCACATCTGCCAAATCTCGCCAATCTCTTGAGAGACACTGGAATTTCACCGTTCTCCCGGTGTCAAAAATCGCAGTTCTCCAGCCGTTCTAGAGGTTTCACGGCAGTCGGAGCTCCGCGCTGTCCCTGTTTTTAGCAATAATGGTAAAAATTTTTTGGTCACACCAAAACCTAACCACAACCTATGAAGATCGTGACTGTGACACGCAGCCTCCCTCCCAACCGCATCACATCGCGGTTTCAGGTGACTGGAGAAAAGGTTGCCTGGATATTAGCTTCCTCATGACATTTCACTCGTACTGTCATTGTCTGATTCAGTTCCACCAGTCCAAGTGTGGAAAAAGGTGTCTAGAGGGGAGAATGAAGTATGACAGTCACCAAATGCTGTGGAGTCGTGGCTGCCAAATGTTAGAGAATACAATTTGTACAGCAATTACATTTCGACAAAATCATTTATTACTTTAACCCCAAATCAGAAATATTTTGGACAACTCGAGAAATGTAAAAGCTTAAACTGTAGTTTATTTAGCTTCAGACCGCATAAAAAAGATATTTCTATGTTTTCCATTAGTTCTTTTTTGAAATTTCATCCTTTCCTGCACTTTTTTTGCATTTTAGAACACTTAAGATGTTTTGGCACTGAGGATACAAAGCAATGCAGGGTTTCTGGGGTTAGATGTCTTAGGGTCATAGGTGTTGATTTTTTCTTCGAATGTTCTCTGTCGGGAGAGGACTGTAGCCATGCCCCCCTCCCCCTCCCCCCTCTGCATGCATGCCTGTCTAAAAAGTGAAAAAAAGTGAAAGTGACAACCCTTGTCATTGCGAGGTCAAAGCACAGCAGACAATGAACCACAACGAAATTGGACCTCTGCATTTAACCCATGCACACAAACACCGTGCAGCAGTGGGCAGCTATTGAAAGCGCCCAGGGAGCAGTGATGGGGACGGCACCTTGCTCAAGGGTACCTCAGGGCAACCTATTGGGAAGCGGTTCGAACCCCCGATCCTCCGATCATGTGGCTAATGCCCTAACCACTAGGCCACCGCTGTGTGCAGAACGTAGATTTTCATTGTCTTGCATGGATGTTACTGGAAAAGACGTCATCTTGTAGGCTGCACACGTTGCTCTAAACTGTTTTTTCTGCACTAAAGCTGCCATCACAAAGTTTAATTACCTTTGCCAGCAGCACTGACACCCCCCACACCATGACAGACTCTGGCTTTGGGACTTCTGGTCCGTTTCATATTTGGTTCAGAGCAAATGGTGTCCATTTCTTCCAAAA
Source organism: Hepsetus odoe (assembly GCA_017165825.1). Classification (NCBI taxonomy): domain Eukaryota; kingdom Metazoa; phylum Chordata; class Actinopteri; order Characiformes; family Hepsetidae; genus Hepsetus; species Hepsetus odoe. Next base: position 5,979,824 of record CM029385.1, on the reverse strand, counting down.
AAGACCTTAAATGCTTTATAGGGATCCACTGTGTGAGGATCAATCCCAGATCCTTCAAAGCCTCCAAGAATTCAACGCCACTTCTGGACATTAGTTCAGACAGTTCATTACTATTAGTTTCTTATTCTTTATGGCACAGTAAAGCTTTCATTTGTGAATGTAATTCTATGTTGCAGGTATTTTATTTGATAAAGGTCTGCCAAAGTGATGGTTTGCCCATGAAGCTCTTTCAGCTGTTGATGAATGATGGTTCTCGTCATTCATCAACAGGATCGCTGTGCGAGGGATCAGAGTTCACTCTTAGGCACGTGCTCTCGCCCCTCACACACGGAGATTCCTCCAGGTTCCTTGACTCTTTAAATGAAACGATTCAGTATCATCACTTCCAATCAGCCTTAGAGGAACGATCAGTTTGATCAATACAATACGATACAATACAATACAATATGATCAGAACGATCGATACAACGACCAGTTTGCAACGACTCAAATGAAACAACAGGCGAAGTAAACTGAAGAACAGCTGGTTTTTTTTTTTTTTTTTTTTGATTTTTTCAACTTTTGATTTGGGTTTCTTTATAAGAGTAATGGCACCGCTGTGAGGCCGCTCTGCTACCGCTGACTCAACAAGATCACCGTATTTCAGCAGCGTTTTTTCATATTGTTTAGAATGCAGAAGCTGGCAGCGTATGATTTAGGTGGGTTTCTTTGGCATGCGAGTAGAAAAAAACGGAACCAAAAGGTCAAAAATTGTGTTTTGAGGGATCCAAGATGCGCATGGAGTATTTGAGTTAGCTGGAAGAGTTGCGACGTTTGACGAATATATAATTTCCCACTGCTACAACATTTCTACGATATGCTTATAATAGAACAAAGTAAGATCCGGCAGTGGAACATTTAAACATCATCAGTTATAAAAACCATGTCCATGATATATACGATGTATTGGATTAATATATCATAATAACATGCCACCCTATTGCTTAACCCTAAAGAGCCTGGTATTACCTTCAGGCTATTCATTAAGGAAAGTTGTTGTAGTCAGATATATCATATGTTCTTTGGCTGTGATCAATAGTTTCATAGTTATATAACCCAACCCAATGTTGGAGGCCAGAACAGCTTTCAGTGCGTGGTGTGCAGAACAACCTGCTCCCCAACATGAGCCCAACACAGGGTTCGGGAGGCTGAACAGGTACAGTAGAAGTGCAGGGTCATGATCGGGTCAAATGTGACCTGCAGTACAAGACTCGCTCCAGAATGAGATCAAGATGCGCCGAAGTGCCGCACGATGGACTGAACAGCTGAGTCAGCATTGAGTCATGAAGCTGGGTGGCTGAGCATGAAGACAAGGGGTGAAAAAGGCATCAGCCCACATGCAGCTCTGATTTCGAAGGTCCAAATAAACCAAAATATCTCCCAATGTTACTCACTCAAGATGTCCATATGTACGCTTATGATCAGCGTATAATCGGTGTCTACTAAATTCACGCATAACCAATCAATCGATTAAGTGATTGATTAATAGCAGCTTACGGCTGCCTTGCTTGGGAATGATCAAGTTTGTGTTATGCTTTGAGAACCGCACACTTTCTCTCACTTCAATCTGCCAAAATATTTAGCACCGTACAATTTCGTTCAGTGATCATGGAATCCCAAATTTCATGCCTTTATTTTTCTCCCGATAAAAGTATTCGATGTTGTATATAAACGTCCTTAAAGTTTCAGAACAGGAACTGCAATGCGAGGCCACTAAAACCAAGAAGATCTCCATTTTTCTGCCTCAAGTAATGAGGAATGTTTCAGCTCCAGCTCCTTTTCAAATGCGGCACAATCCAGGGCCAATCAGAAGAGAGCTCATTTACATAGATCGCTTTTAAAGGCACGGTAACAGAAAAAATACTTTTTAAAGCGAAGCTGGAAAATGGAATGACAAACCTTCAAAAATGCCATGAATCCCTAAAAGCACGATGAAGGATTTTTAACCTTTAAGAAAGACATTTGTCCTTTTTTGGTTGAGAGCACGTCAATATTTATGGTTACTGCTACAGGTGATGCACAGAACAGCACTTTCCTCTGAAACAAGTTTCGTTTTAAAGTTTTATGAATTTATCGACTTAATCTTTAGAACTAAGTCACTTATTTGTTCAAATTTTTCTGAATCTCTTTTTCACTGAAGATTGCGGTAGATCTGCAGAAATGTTCTCCTGGCCTGCCCTTCCTTCCTCCTCCACCTCCCAGCTTCACTCAACAAATATGAAATTGACAAAAGAAAGCATGTTACTCAAGCTGTGACCTCCTGCTGCTAACTTGTCTTACTTGTGCTCGTCTTGAGCATCATGTGAAAGCGAATCCAGGCCCAAGTCTCTGCCAAGAGAAGAAAAAGTGGTAATCCCTTTAATCGGACAGCGATTAAAGGTTAATGTATCGCCAGTGGAAGAAAAATCTCTCTTTACACTGAACTACAGCAAAAGGAAAAACCTTTCTGTTCTAAGAAGTGCCGAGCCATATCGACTGGTCCGTTTGTCATAAAATTTTCATTCTTTGTGGGCCAACAGCCGACCTCCGAACAGCGGCTCATTACGCTGACAGGTTCGGAGCCCCTTATTAATATGAAAAAACAGAGCAAATTAAAAGTTAGCAAAAAATGTTTTGAGACCAGTGGTGGCTCTATATATTCATATGATCCAGCAAGGGCAAGAGAAACTGCACTCGGTTGTTTGGCCTTGTATTAATGGAAGTAATGACACTTTTGAGTGACTGGCAGTGATTTAAAAAGGGTAAAAATGTTGTTTTAGTAAAGGGTTTAAAATTCGCAAATGATTATAAATTAGGTTTCAAGTTACTTGTGAAATGGGGGCAATTCACCTTCTCAAACTGTAAGGCAGAAGGTTGGAGATGAAAGATGAAAGGAAGCCATCCTTTTTTGTTACTGCAGTGAGTAAGGGAGGGAGAGAGAGAGAGAGAGAGAGTGTGGCAAGGGAGGGAGAGAGAGAGGAGAGGAGAGGGAGAGAGGGAGAGAGAGGAGAGAGAGCGAGAGAGAGAGAGAGGGAGAGGAGAGAGAGAGGGAGAGAGAGAGGAGAGGGAGAGAGAGAGAGAGACACGAGGGGAGGGAGAGAGAGACACAGGGGAGGGAGAGAAAGAGAAAGAGACACGAGAGAGAGAGAGAGAGAGAGAGAGAGGAGGGAGAGAGGAGGAGAGGGGAGGGGGAGGGGAGGGGGAGAGGGAGAGGAGAGGGAGAGAGAGAGGAGGAGAGGTGGGAGAGGGAGAGGGAGAGAGAGAGGAGGGAGAGAGAGAGGGGAGGAGAGAGAGAGAGGGAGAGAGAAAGAGAAGGAGAGAGGGGGAGAGGGGGAGGGAGAGGGAGAGGGGAGGGGGATGGGGACGGGGAGGGGGAGGTCAGGAGGAGCAGAGAACCCATCAGTCTTCTTCCCGCGGTAGCCGGTTTGGACAGGCAGCAGTGCTGGGGATTAAAGATGCCTAGCAGCAGGGAGGAGAAACGGTGGAGGTGCACCTGATTTACAGTTTTCTGCTGCTGCATTATGAGCCACTCACACGCTGGAGAGCGGGAAGGTCTGGCAGAGACGGTGCTTTTAAAAGAGTCGCGAGAAGAAACTATTCAAAGGATGTGACAAAAGCAGGGATTGATGTGGTTATTCAAATACGCAGACTTTTAAACCCATGCCATAAAAGCTTTATGATAAAGCTTGTTTTATAGAATTGGCTTTTTTTTTTGTTATGAGCGGCAGAAAATGGCACAAGCAGCATTTAAGAAGAATAGTTCAGCATAAGCTATATTTAATGTATGGATGCACTGCTAAAAACAGGTTTTTGCTCAGTATGGCACTTAGGCCATACTGGATTTGAGCATTCATACATAGCATTGAACATACCTTATTCTATGCATGTTCTTACATATGCATAACATCCCTGGACAGCTCAACACGCTTGGAGGAGAACACTCACCACCCTTTAAACCGTCTAACAGATACTTGGTGGCTAGTATCGCGCTTAACGATGGTAGGGAGAGGTAGGGCCATCCCACACACAAAGAGTGTCAGACCAGCAGGCTGCCTTGAGGTACCCTTGAGCAAGGTACCGTCCCCATCACTGCTCCCCGGGCACTTTAAATACCTGCCCCCTGGTGTGTGGGTGAAAAGCAGACGCTGCATTTCAAAATTACAAAATTCATAATCAGTGCAGCAAAAATTTAAACACACTGATGCCTCACCGATAGCTCTCCGCTCTGGACGGATGGACAGATGGACAGATTGGGGTTATTATGGGGTGGGAGACTGATTTGGTTTTGGTCAGGAAGACCACTGTATGTACAGGTACTCACAGGGGATGGTGCGGAGGTACAGGTTGTCTCTTATCACTTGCTGGAGTTTATGGTCCAAGGAGCCTTTCTGGAACTGCAGGCTGAGGTAGTGACGCAGGTCCGGGTTCAACACCTTTCCTGGAGAGAAACAGCAACAGCACGTCGTGAGGCTCAGGGTAAAGTCATGCCTGACTTCAACATGGGACACAAATGTTAAAATATTGACCAACGTTCCATCACGCCATCTCTAAACACAGTGCAAGGAAGAGGATGTTTTCTCTTTTAGATGCATGTAGACATTTAAGAAGGAAGGAACAGAATCAACATACACGTGATATCTCCAATGAACCCACAGGTTTAAGGTCAGCTCCTACAAACCTCACTCTTCTCCATAAAATCTCTCTCAGGCTTAGTGTACAACTGCTGTAAAAAAGGCCTGCATCCTGACAGATGGTGAATTCATCCAGAACTTGTGGAGGAGTGTCCCCACCGTCCTGCTGATTGAACAGCAACTCTTGGCTAGACTCTGATGAACTACACCAAACCCCCAAGGAGGTACATGTGTCCCATTTCTATCAACAAAATCCTAACTGGCTCAACTCCATGAGCATCCAGGTGCATGAATGTATAATAACGGCTCGAGCAGCCTGGAACAACGCGGGTCTCACAGCTCTGCAACAGAGGTTCAAGTGCAGTTCAAGGAAGCTGGGAAGGGCAGCAAAGCATCCCTCAGCGGGGGGAAACAATAAAAACGCGAAGGCCGGGAGAACCCCAGACACTGAAAGAGAGGAAGCGGACGAGGAAAGAGCTGCCTCTTGGAGCAGTCTCCAGATGTTGGTATTTCGAAGCTGACGTCTCTAGCATAGAGCCTTCCTGTGGGTGGGGAGGATGTGCTTTGAAAGAGCACCCATCACATCAGCGCCGCATCAATAAGCATTGTTTCAGGCACCGCAGCTGCCTCGCCAGCCTGCTTGAGCTTCCAAAGCAGGTTTTCATTGGAGTGCTATTCCCAACGTGTGCCCTATAGCAGTACCAAATGAAAGACGTTACTTAAAATAAAGAAGTCACAGCTATACCGCTACGGGACTAGGCGTCAGCTGACGGGAGATTGGTTACGTGTCAATATTTGAGCGCGTCCCACGCGTTAAGTTGAAATTTGGAAACAGGCCTTCAGCAAGCATCTTCTGTGTTTGTCTTTAGCTTTGAAACCTTGAGAAAAGGAGCTGGCATGGGGAAGGGTAAACACAGACAGCCTTGTTGTGGTGTCACCCGCCTCATTTCAAAAGCGATGCAATCAAAACAAGTCACTCAAGAAAAAAATTCCGTCTCCTCCCCCCAGGGGGATTAAAAGGAAGGCCCACTGCGATTACTGATTAGCCTCGTTCCATTGGCTGGAAGGGACGCATACAAATGTGATATGCCGACGTTCTCAAGAGGCCCCCGCTTTCTGAATTAACATTAAGGTATTAATTACTCTTCCGTTAATGTTTGACATCTCAACCAGGACTCGAGTCTCTGAAGAGCTGAAGCCTAAAGTGAAATATGACTTATTCCAAGCTTCATTTAGGGACTTGGGGACCAGCTCAGTCTAGCAGAGAGTGTTTTCACAGAGGCAGGATATCTTGAATGGGTGCTGTTCCTTAATGGCAGGATTGGCATTTATCAAATTCAGTTTAAGGTCACATTTTCCCCTTTTGTGACAAAACCAGCTTCATAGAATCTGTTTTCAGATCTTTACAAACCCAAAATATGCAACATTTCATTAACCAGGTTTTATAGGATCCATATCACTGAGAAAAATGTTGAAATAGCATCAGAATGAACTGCAGGAATGTGAGGGGGGGAAAGGAAATTATTCCAGGACATCAGCCATCTGTGTCCCAAAATAGTCCTCGTGTCCCTTAACCATAGTTAAGCCTCTCGTAAAATAAATAAATAAATAAATTTTTAAAAGTGCTATAAACATTGAGAACTCCGATCCAAGGAGATGTTTTGCTGCTGTTCTTTTCCCTTTATTCAAACACTCCCCTGCTGTTAATGGTCAACAGCCATCTTCATGCCATGCTTCAGCCGACACGTTTCATGAAAATTTGGTCGGAACGGTGGCGCAGTAGGTAGCAATGTCACCTTACAGTGAAGTCCTGGGTTCCATTCCCAGACGGGGCAGTCCGGGTTATTTCTGTGTGGGTTTCCTCTGGGCATGTCAGGTGGATTGGAGATGCTAAATTGCTCCCTAGGTGTGAGTGTGTGTACGTGTGGTTGTGTACGGTGGTCTGCCCTGCTATGGACTGGCAACCTGTCCTGGGTGTTTCCCTGCCCTGTGCGCCCGGGACAGTCTCCAGCCCTGCCCTCGACCCTACTCGGGACAAGCTGCTGAGACAATAAGTGAATAATTGTGAATGATATTCTCAATTTATCTTCTCTTTTTCCTCTCATGCTTCAGGTCACTGCTTCTCTCTCAGTCCCCAAAGGAAGACTGTTGCCTGTCTCTGTTCTGTGTGAAAGTGGGACAATCTGTGGTAAATTCAACAATGGACCCTCATAAAAGCTACATTCACATCTTTTGTGCTTTGACAAGTCTCCTTAGGGCAGCGGTGGCCTAGTGGTTAGGGAGTTGGCCCCAAGATCGGAAAGTTTTGGGTTCAATTCCCGGACAAGTAGTTGGCCCTGAAGTATCGTGAGCAAGGTACTGTCCCCATCAGTGCTCCCCAGGTACTGATATGGCATCCTCCTGCTGCACCGCGTATGGGTGAAAAGCAGAGGTTGAATTTTGTTTTGGTTCACTGAGAGCCATCTTTCACAATGACAATTAGTCACTTTCACTTATAAGTGGAATATTATAGTCCTGGAACACAACTTGTTTTCCCGCAGTTTTCTTTCTCACTTTTGCTCGACATGGAACGCTATCAAATTTGGCATTTGCCAGATACCAAAACTGATTAGCTAGGCAACATTAATGACACGTATGGAACGGATGAGTCCAGAGGAACACAAATGCTTGGCTCAAAATTACACCCACTAATGAAGATACTGTTCAGCTGAGTCACCTCTCAAAAGACCTGTATTAAACCAAGACAAATAACTGGCTCGTTACATCGATTATCAGTCTGCTCAGGCTTTAGCAGAGCTGGTATTGCTGGGAGAAATTAAAGGTTTAACACATCGATTCATCGGTCTACTCAGTCTCTAGCAGAGCTCATTAATGCTGGGATAAACTAAAGGCCTTACTTTCATATATCAGTCTACCCAGGTTCAGCCAGGCTCAGTGACGAGGAACAAATGATGATTCTTACGTTTACTTTTGTTTTTTCATCACAGATATTTCCTGTTTTGTCTGGTAACATAACTTCATTTGTTAAAACATGTGCATTCATGCATTTCAGGTCTGCAACACACCCAAAAGGTAGGAGGGGAGGCAGTTCAGGTGTTATCAGCCAAAAGAAATGAAATAATAATGTGATTCCAGGTGATTCTAATAATGATTTGGTACAAAAAGTAGCACTGCAAAAGGTATTGAGGAGCAAAGATGAACAGAGGTTCTACAGTTAGATGGCACCTTGTCTGACAGCACATTCATCAGTAGCTGATATAACCTGATATAACCACACTTTTTCAGATTTGGGGTTGCAGATTAAAGGCTTATTACATCGATTCATCAGTCAACTCAGGCTTTAGCAGGGCTCACTAGCAGAGAGATTAAGTGGCCATCAGATGGACATCTCGAGACTTTTGACTGCCGTCTGCTGAATCGCTGTCTACGGTGTGTGTTTACGTTTTTAAGAGAATACCTTCAGGATAGGTCAGATGCATAAACAGCAAAGAGTAGCGTTATTGCCTAAACCTCCATTCCCACTCTTTGTATGAACGCCAGCTCTTGGTCTTACTCGTCCTAAAATAACTGCACTGGGACTGTAAAACTATGTTGTCAAAGTTCTCCCAAAATGTTTTGATGTCACTACTGTTCTACTGAAGCAGTGCAGAACCGAGCTGAATATGCCTTAATAGCATCGCTAGAGAGCACTGCTCCAATCTGCACCTCTTTTGCTCTCTTTCGGCAGCTCTCTAGGGAAAGAGGCAGGAAAAGTGGAGAAAAGCCAATATCCTCCTGCCTCCTTTTACATTGACATCATTCCATTTGGTCACCAGGCACCTGGAAATCATTATTGCTGGGCTTGTGAAAGGCACCGTATGAGGGACAGGCTTTTCTTTAAATGTAGGGAGAACGCTGCGTGGTTAGTGGTGAAGAACGACGAGATGAGAAAGCTCTCTGTGTGCCACGGCTTATCTGTGAAATCTACAATCTGCAATGTGAAATCTACAAGTTCATGCTGCTTGTATTAATAACTAAGCCTGCAGCAGAGCGCTGAAAACTGTAAGTGTCCTGTAAAATATGTAACCTGACTCATGAATGGAATCCTAACACTCTCCAGGCCTCGCAGAACCATCCAGCTAAACAGCGTGGCGAGGTCCAAGAGCAACATTGCGCAACTTTTTGGACATCGTAAAAGGTGCAGTGAATGGGAGGAATCTAGGTCAGGCCACAATAGCTGTTCCTCATCAAGGCTCGGGAGTGGCGAGGAACGCATGCGGTCCGTGTTCCCAAGTGAACAAAAAAAAATAAAAAATAAAAAATACCCTGCATGCCTTCCATTCATCAAGAGCCACGCTATATATGCATGCATACTGTGTACCCTGGCAGAAATGTTCCCCATTCCATCTCCACCCCCCCCAGTTCACACGCCGAACATGGGAAATCTGTCCACCCTTTTCACACACAAACACAAAGCGAGTGGGTAACTGTGGGAAGGCCCTCTTGAGCTGTAGGGCATATATAGACCATGCTTAAACGCATTAGTCATTTGGCCAATGCACAAACACACGTATAGGCTGAGGGCGGAGCTTATATCTGCCTCTCTCCGTGTGTTTGTGGAACAGGGCGGCCTTTGTGGTTCAGCTGTCAGGTAGTGTTAGCCTGCTCTGTCATATCTCGAGGGAGCCGTGCTCAGCTCTGGAGAGCCAGGTTGTCCGTGGGAGGCAGGGTACACAATGCCTCCCCTTGTGCCTCATCATCTGGGCACCGGAGCTGTTTTCACCAGGCTGAGCAGAGTCCTCTGCTCTAAAAGAGGACGAACAATGAAAACAGGGCCTCATGTGCTAATATGCCAGTGAACTTTACTTAGATCTCCTGTCACAGGTCTGCTTTCCGTTCCATACTAGAAGATCATACAGAGCCACGGCTCCCAAACTCATGCAACGTGCTTCCTCTTTACATCCATGATAGTACTAGACTGTCTTCGTTTAGGACAACAGTCTGTGTGGCTCAGGTGATGGATGACGTGCAAGGAACAGGACATGATGTGCTCATGTAGCCACTTTCTAATTAGGTCATAATTATGATATTATGTAATAAGGTCTTCTGACTTTGCCTGAACCTCTTTCCGGGAATCTCGTCCTTCCAGGATATTTCCGTTGACGATTGCAATATTTCAATTACTTGCCTCTTCACACTGGACTCCTTGTTTCCTACTGGTTTCACGCCATGATAACGTCATGCCCACGTGCTCGCTGTAAATTCACCGGCAAATGACCATCACGGACTCAATCGGAGATTACCTGTAGATTACCTGTAGACCCGGAGATTACCTTAGTCTTACTGATTGGGACAGCTGTGTTCCCATCTAGTTCCTTTGGGTTCCCGCCCGAGATTGCAGGACTTTTGGGTCTGAATGCTCCTATCCTGTGTGCTGATTATTTACTTGTATTTTATTTATTTTAAACTCTGCAAAGCAACTCGCTATATACATTATGAAGATGGACGGTGACTGATCATCGATGAGGATGAGGATGATGAGGAGGATGATTATTATTGTGGGTTTGCCCGCAGTTCCCTCACCCTTATAACATGATAATAATCCTAATAATAATAATAATCCTTTATTTATAATCCCACAAATGGGAAATTTGTCCTCTGCATTTCACCCATACACACATGTGCAGCAGTGGGCTGCTATTGAAAGCGCCCGGGGAGCAGTGATGGGGACGGCACCTTGCTCAAGGGTACCTCAGGGCAACCTACTGGGAAGGGGTTCGAACTTATGAACATGATCGTATTCATGTTCATAAGCAGATGAGGAGGTTCTGGATCTCGGTTTGAGGAATTTATTTATATTTCTGCCCTGTTTTATGTCCTTTATCGGCGCTGGAACAACGAAGCGCTGCCATTTAGCCACTTTTTTCCGAGCATCACCACAAAACACCACGAGTTCCATCCCCAAGTCACAGATGTCAACATCCTTTTTCCTTTTTGTTTTTTTTTTTTTCTTCTTCACTCCCAAGCAAGTACATCCATGCCCAGAGGACATGCTGAAAGCTCCCAACGAGACTGACTTTAATTCTACAGCTACAGCTCCTATCAGCAAGCTCACACGGCCTCCTCCTTTTGGTGATAAGACAGCATATTATATCAAACTCGTAGCTCAAATATTTGATGACCATTTGAAAAGTTATGTCTATAAGTAGTGATAAGTGATATTACCCAAACCAAAAAGGATATTTAAAATGACAGGTTTTGTCCCATAATTAGAGCACATTTTAGCACGGGTGTTGGACCTGTCCCACACCCGTGATCCGTGGCACGGACCAAACTGCGGCTCAGAAGCTAGGAATCAATAATCAGTACAATTAGAGAGAACAAAGATGTGCGAAGAGCCTACCAATACACCGCAACTAAATGCAGCACATGATGTGATTAACTATATACTTAATGAAATAATTACATCTATTTAATTACGCAACGCATAGATGTGCAGCAATAATACTCTGGAGCAAGCTAATCAAGACTGCTTTAAATATCTATCACTGTGCTGGATGTGACAGATCATTTCACCACTTCCTGCAGAGTTTCCCCAATACCAGCCGGACCCTTTAATTCCAGCACTCAGTACCGTGTCAACTCCATCCATGGAATGGAGTCTGAAAAAGATGGACCGGACAGCTTCACACCATAATGCTGTTGTCAGTTAGCAGCACACACCACCACCACCACTACTCACATGATGGACGAGTAAAGATCTCGTACCATTGCTCAGGGATAAAGTTTTTCCCCTCTTCTGCCTTTGAGGGGCTGGACCTGTGCTCGACTCTTTTTAGAGGTTCATCCAGGAAAAGGTGAATAAAAGTTTATGCACCCGCCAGCCCTAGCACTAGTGCATAATGGCAGAAGAACGTTGCTAAAAATGTTCAGACCTCCACCTTCCCTCCATGCATCTCCTCCAATTACTGCCGCCCACAGAGGCAGACGGCACAAAGGCAGCGTATGCCACATGCTGTAAGCATCAATGCGTAGAATATGGCCTCAGGCAGGCGTTCGCATGCATTCAGACAGACAGAAGGAAGCTCGGATTCGTGCGTCTTCATGAACAAACACATTGATGGCTACCTAGCACAGCAGCTTTCCAACTCGTGTGTGTTTATGACTCTGTGTGTTGGCACAAGATTGCTTTTAGGTGGGGACGATCGAGTGTTGAGCAGTTCGATTGAGGATTAAGTGAATTAGGTTTGTTAAAAAGGCTATAAAGCAGAAATGCATAGCTGGAATAAAGATGCATTAAAAAATTGTCAAAGAAATTAAATATGTGGATATATGCATGTTTGGGGGGCAAAAAAAAAAAAATTATCATTTCTCTAGAGATCTGATTCAGAATTTTGGTTTTACATTAACTGCAAGACCGAAAATGTACCATAACTTGCATATTTCATGCTTTTTAAAATAAAAGCCTCATTAAAATGGCAGAAGGGTTTTCTTGGTAAAGATGGTCAACCTTTTAAACTCAGAAAATCATCAAAATGCAAAAAAAAACAAAACAAAACAAAAAAAATTTGGCCATGTTACCCAGAAAAAAAGCAGAATTTTAAATATAGTTTATCATGAAGCAAGCTCCAACGCATGACTGATGGGGTTCAGCTCGAACACTTGATCAAAACTCATGCAAGTTGACATTTTAAACGAATCAACAAATGCCGCCAGTGCATTCAGAGACTTCAACTGTAAATCTGAAGGCAGAAAAGCTCCAGCATGTGTGTCAGTGTCAGTGTGTAAGATCGTTAACCGACTCGCTAACGAATCAATGCTGATACATCAGGACAGTGAATTTCACCTGATCATTATTCAATCACGTTTGCAAATCTGAGTAACGGCGACAGCCTCTCGGCAGCGTGCGTCATTTGCATATGTTTGAAATGCCTCGTGTATTCTGGGGAGGGATAAAAGGCAGGTGGAGGAAAGTTTGGTGCTCCCAGCGGCCGTGTGTCATCCTGGCCGCGGCGTAAAGCACATTAATACATAATTAGCAACCCTGACAGGAAGCTAATTATGCTCTTTTATATTGTTCTTCTTCTTTCAAGTCACTGCTTTCGTTCCCATCTGAAGCTTTTTATCTTTTTCCCTTTGCATTTTATTAGTGGCGTCTGCTGTTGAACTGAATTCCGGGCTGAGACGGCCTGAATCAGAGGTTTAAGTGACGGGTCCGGAAGTGGTCATGTTTTTTTTTTTTTTGGCTCAGGTCCCTGGCTCTGGATGAGGCCTAACTGTGTGCCCTTCCATGGCCAATCCCTCATCCTCTTCCTCAATTAGAGAGGGCTGCTTAAATGTCATCGATAAGCCAGCACCAGGGTCTAACGAGGCCGTTGTATGACAGCAGTGTGGGAGCAGCTCTCAAGAAAAGCCTGCGGTGAGCTAATTAACGGCCTGTTGGGGACATTTGGCGAGCCAGTGTTACGGATACGATCTACTCATTAGACCGCTGGACAGAGACACTACTGCTGCTCTCTTTTCAGATCCTCTTTAAAAAAAAAAAAAATGGAAATAAGAATTGATGACTTGTTTGGATTTGCTATTGGGCACATTTTAAATGACACAGTGGATCGCACGGAGCTGGACATGTTGGTAAATCATAATGGGACAACCGAAGATCTCCTGAAATCGCAAAGAACTACAACAACAGAAGATGAATTAGACTTTAATTCCGGAGAGCTTTGCAATCTGTTGAGTAAACATCACTTTAAGAACCCCATGGTGAAAACTTTCATTAAGACAGCCTCGTTTGAAAATGGGCAAAGGACATGAATTATAGATGCCTCCATGAAGCTTCATTCAAATCATCCATACGTGCAAAGGATCCTGCTTATCCTTTCAGATCACAATTAGCGCTCGACAACAACCATACGGGGAAGATCACGAGATGGACATGAACAGTCTTTCAGCTCTTAGGGAGTTAAAAGAGGAAAGAGGCTTGGTGCCTCGAGCCTTTGTAGGTATGAATTCAGCCCATCCACCACATTCTGACATGAAATAGTGTTTTTTAAAAGGTGAAACATAAAGGTCGGTTGAAAGGTTTCACGTCTTGGAATGTCACAGTTTGTATTTAAAAAATGTTTAAATGCAATCCTTTCTTAATGGTTCAGCTGTATCGTGCATTTTACCCAGGTGAGTTCATCCCACGATGATGCCCAGCTGCTGCTGTGCTGCATGTTGCTTAACTTGCACTGAAATAGAGGTTAAGTTTCAATAAATCAAACCCTTTCAAGCTACTGCCACTGGCGCCTGTTCTGAGTCATTCATGTGCACAACGCACTGATGAAATGTCTAATATCTGCAATGTGCAGAGCACAGGGGCAGCGGTGGCCTAGCGGTTAGGGCGTTAGCCGCATGATCGGAGGATCGGGGGTTCAAACCCCTTCCCAATAGGTTGCCCTGAGGTACCCTTGAGCAAGGTACCGTCCCCATCACTGCTCCCCGGGCGCTTTCAATAGCTGCCCACTGCTGCACGGGTTTGAGTGTGCATGGGTAAAATGCAGAGGTGGGGCAGCGGTGGCCTAGTGGTTAGGGAGTTGGCCTCGCATCGGAAGATTGTGGGTTCGATTCCCTCAAAAAGTAGGTTGCCCTGAGGTACCCCTGAGCAAGGTACCGTCCCCGTCACTGCTCCCCGGGCGCTTTCAATAGCTGCCCACTGCTGCACGGTGTTTGTGTGCATGGGTTAAAAGCAGAGGTCCAATTTCGTTGTGGTTCATGGTGTGCAGTGCTGTGACCTCGCAATGACAAGGGTTGTCACTTTCACTTTTCACTTTCACTCACTTTCTCACTCCCCCATTTTAAAAGCCGCCTTGTCCTGATTAAGGTTGTGGGGGTGCTGGAGCCTATTCAAGCTCTCACAGGGCATCGCGGGGCATCGCAGGGCAGACACACTCACACACACCCGGGCAATTTAGCGTCTCCAGTCCACCTGTCCTGCAGGTCTTTGGACGGTGGGAGGAAACCCATGTGGACACTAGGAGAACATGCAAACTCCACATAGAAAGGACCCGGACCGCCCCGCCTGGTTACCAAACCCAGGACCTTCTCGCCACCCACTGCGCCACCGTGCCGCCCTAGCAGCAAACTTTAAACAGCAAAAGAAAAGTATAAAAATACAGATCAAGGGAGTCCAGTTTCAGAACTCCTGAGCTGTATGAAGATGCTGAAAGTGAAAGTGACAACCCTTGTCATTGAGAGGTCACAGCAGAGCACACAGTGAACCACAACGAAATTGGACCTCTGCATTTAACCCATGCACACAAACACCGTGCAGCATGAAAGCGTGAAAGCGCCCGGGGAGCAGTGACAGGGACGGTACCTTGCTCAAGGGTACCTCAGGGCAACCTACTGGTAAGGGGTTTGAACCCCCAATCTTCCGATCCTGTGGCCAAACTCCTGCCCCAAGGAGTTGAAAGCAGTTGACTGTATAGAACATCATTGGTTGGGACATGCAGCCACGTCGGCTCTCATTGGACGTTTGAAACATCAATAAGTATATTCTCCATGAATGGAAAATGATTGCATTTCTATTGGCCCTCATGAAGTATTGCCGTTTACTTTGTATTAAGTCCAAAGATGCCTCTACTACAAAAGATCGAAAGCCATAATAATGTTTCTACAAACTGCAGTGGAGACTGCCGGCAAAAAGCCTTGATTACTGACCGTGATTCCCGTTTTCCTGCTTGCTGTTCGCTCTAGCAATTATAGTTTTAAAAATGACCAATGTTTCATAAAAATAATCCCTAGCAGCCAAAAAAAAAAAAAAAAAATGCAGATGAAAGGCATGTACCAAAAGGTTTGTTGCTCCAAGCAGCCGTCCGTCATCCAGGCATGTTTTAAAGCACATTAGTGCACAATTATCGACTCAGACAGGAAGCTAATTATGCTCTTCTCTATGGTTATTGTTCTTTTCTTTTAATGTCTTTCATTTTTATGCTGCTGTTTCGTTCCCAAACAATTTTTTTTATCGTTTCTTTTTGTGTTTAAGTAGCATCTCCCACTTCCTGTAGTATTTTTTGACTTGCCTTTTGTCATCTCTCCTTTGCAATTTGTTTACACAGAAAAAAAATTTAAATTAAAATAAGGACAACTACAAAACACAATGAGATGCTGATGTATGGGAGCTCACAGCTTTTGTCTCTATTGCTCTCACCAAGATGGAAGAGAAAACCAATGGAGGCCTCAGAGTCTGGGCACACCTCAAGTGAAGCCTTGCAGAGTTAACAGCTTAAGAACGAGGCCTAAAGCCCCAGAGCTTTTCCTTGCCTGCAAGTGTCCCCATTATCAGCACCCAGATGACTTTCATCTGCGAAGAATGAATGAGATCTATAGCCAGTTATCAAATCATCATCACAGGATAAGGTCTTCAAGTTCTTTCCCTTGTCTCGTTGGAAAACTTGCCCTCCTTAGTGATTCATGACACTCACCAGCGCTCTCCTGACACAGTGTGAAATGAGAGATGAAAGAGGAATATAAGAAAAAGGAAGATAATAGTGGCCTCAGTGGCGCTTTTCATGCGCCCGATGTGTCTGACGGGGTCATCGCCAGCTGGAAACCTCTTCTCCAGTGGCACAGAAAGAAGCTCTTAAATAAGCTTGGCTCCTTCATTACATATTAGAGAAAATTAGCCCCGATATTTGCAATCTTGCTTTTTGACCTTGACATAATGGATTTTGAATCGCAGGCTTGCTTCAAAAAAAATAAAAAATAAAAAAATAAATAAATAAATAAATAAAATAAAAAATAAATAAAAATATTAAAAATAAATAAATAAAAAACCGTTTTTTTATCACAACTGAAATTAAGTTTGACCTGAAAAAGCTAAAGATAAAAAATAAAAAAATAAAAAAATAAAAGTTACATCCATATTAGGACTGCAGATCAATCTGATGAACTAGCTGCTGGGGCTGGAAATTGATGGGCGAGAGAATTTTACTTAAGAAGCATATTTAAATATATTGTGATCTGAATATACTTAAATTAAAGCTCCTGCTCACTGTGTGGTCGAGGGCTGAATCCTAACATTTGACTCAAGGCATGATTTTATCAGTTACCATCGATCTGACTGTTGGCCGCTTGCCTCATTAGCAGAAAGTTCATCCAGAATAGAAGAGCAGAGAGAGCAAAGAGCGTCGATGTGTTAGTGGCATGTGTGTAATGGGAGTATATTAGAACTTTATTCATTTATGCACAGCACACTATCAAGAAGTTCCACTGAGGGAAATTATCCATCCATCCATCCATCTTCCCATCCATCCATCCATTATCACAGCTGCTTACAGAAACTAGGCTAATGCTAGAGCCTGTCCCAGCACTCACAGAAGAAACCTGGACAGGTCAGAAGTAAATAACCAACAAGTTCAAAACTCAGCTTGATTCTAGAGCAGGGACCGGACAAGATCCTCGCTAAAGACCCGCAATGTGACTGATGAGCAGAATTCTGGAACATGCCAACTGAAATATCACAATACACTGAAACTGAAATATCTGTGAAACTGTGGTGGTGCATTAGCAAGGTTCTAGACAGTTCTAATCTACATTTGGCACTGGCGCTGCTCTTTTTAGACTCTTTCAAGACACTCTGGTGCATCCAGGAGCTTTTGAAAGTTCTGCTTTGCTCTTCCCTGCCACTCAGTAGGGGCTGAGAGCTACAGAGTGGGGTGTGGGGGGGTGTCGGTGGGGGCGTATCAAAGCAAGACTGCCTGTGATCCCTGAGCTATGATGGGAGACATGTCCTTTAGTGTTGGGCTCCTGCTGAGCACTGCTGAGAGCGATCTCAACAAGCTCAGACATGTGAGTGAGTGAGAGGAGCAGGAGGAGAGGAAGCAGAGCTGCAGTTAAGATGGGTGGATGAAAGTGGCTAGTGTCATTTCACACACGCCCAAACTTCTGGTGCGGAGCAGCAGGATAACAGGGCCTCTTAATGCTTCTTAATGTTAGCACCATGATTCACAACCTCCGGAGTTTAAGAATCAGGTTTCTGGGGTTCTCACTGGAGAGGAGAGGAGAGAATGCAAGGGAGGAGAAAGCAGAGTTTAAGAAATTTAAAAAAGAGATTTTAAGAATTACGGGGTCACAAAATCCAGAGGGGAAAGTAGAGAGGAGATGAGACAAGTGGAGACGATAAATGAAGAGGCAAAGTAAGAGGAGGAGACAAGAAGAGAAACAGCCTTCTGAAAAGAGAGGAGAAATACTGAGCTGAGACGAGGAGGAAAAGGAGAAACAAGGAGAGAATGGAAGAAAGGTCAAGGTTAAAGAAAAGGAGAGAAGGGAAGTTTTCAAGACAAGATCATCCTTCAGTCGCATCCTCATGCATCACTGATGTCATCAGTGTTTCCAAGCAACCAAGCTTGATCTTTTTTTTTTTTTTTGCCTCATATAAACTTCCCATCTTAAAAAGAAGCCCCCCGCGTGAAAAATGCAGTTCATGCATTACAGGACGCTAACAAGCTGCTTTTATTAGGCCACCGCATGAAGCATCCTCGGGTTTTACAATAGCGTGTCATGCTGGCAGCACAAAAACTTTCAATTAGGCTGCTGTCTCACTTGAAAGTCATAAATCTAAAAAGCTTGGCCTTACCTCTAAAACAAACTTGATGATTTATTGACTTCCTACTTGATTGTAATGGATGGTTGGACAGGATTACCATAAACTGATTGTTTATCACATCTCTGTCATCAGAGGAAGGATGTCCAGCTTATTCATGAGATAAAAATGAGGTGAGAGTGGAGCCACGAAGCACCAAAAATCCACTTTTGGCTTCCCCGGGGGTCTCTTGTTATTCAAGCCTCGTGCTGCCTGCCTGCAGGAGAGTGGTGTGTAAAGGCTGCTGAGTGAGCGCACGGATGCCTGCGAGTGTGTGACTCTGCAAATCTGCTCTGGAGTAATTACAGATGCGGCATAAACGCGTGGATGCTTGCCTGGCTCTCTGCGCCATCTAAGTGGCATCGTTTTGGATGAGGATGCGAGTCTTCATAGAGTGGGTGGGTATGTAAGGAATCAAAAGTGACAGCGTGTAAGAATGTGTGTATCCACCGAGAGTGGGCATGCCTTTCTATTCTGCAAAAAAGGAAGATTGCGTTTCCTAACGTCTGGCTGGATCTTTCCTTGACGCTTCTTTTCTTTGCTTTCAGAATCATCAAAATGACAAGTCCGGTTAGGAAGCAGTATTACAGTATGGGTATTGCCATGGCCAATAAAATCAGATTAAAGGGTATGTGTCGTACATTTTTCTTACATTATAATTTTCCCCTGAGGGACAATCTGACACGACACTGAGTAGCTTTATTTGGCATCAAGTGGGGGGAAGTGAAAGTGAAAGCGACGATCCTCGTCACAGCAGACAGTGAACCACAACGAAATTGGACCTCTGCATTTTACCCATGCACACTCAAACACCGTGCAGCAGTGGGTAGCTATTGAAAGTGCCCGAGGAGCAGTGATGGGGACGGTACCTTGCTCAAGGGTACCTCAGGGCAACCTATTGGGAAGGGGTTCGAACCCCCGATCCTCCGATCATGTGGCCAACGCCCTAACCACTAGGCCACCGCTGCCCCACAGTGAAAGAGCCTTTTTAAACACAGCACGGCAAACAGTCAACCCGAAACTAAATTTTCCCCATACAGACAGGGAGCAGTGTCAGGGACAGTACCACAGAGGTAGCTGAGGGTAACCTATTGATCTGGATCTCAAACCCACAACCTTCTGATCACGGGTCTAGTCCCTAATCACTGAGCCACCACTGCCCCAAAAAACTTCAGTTTTAATCCATTTTGATCATTATAGCTATAAACGTATTTAATCCTG
This sequence comes from Hepsetus odoe, assembly GCA_017165825.1. Lineage (NCBI taxonomy): Eukaryota > Metazoa > Chordata > Actinopteri > Characiformes > Hepsetidae > Hepsetus > Hepsetus odoe. Next base: position 5,960,348 of record CM029385.1, on the reverse strand, counting down.
GTTCTTATTAAGCATATTGGCACCAACATGAGGCGAGGAGCGGCTGGAAGAAAGGTTGTTTGGGGGAGTAAAGAGAGCAGATGGAGTCAGGGAGGATTCCTCAGCTCTCTGTATTAAGGTTTTGAATTCGTGTGTACTACTGTTCGATCTGTTAAATGTGTTTGTTGCTCTAAACCAGATTATTATATGCTTAACAAACTCTCCCGCCTTCCCACACCAGCTGTTCTCACTTTACATGAGAGAAAGGTGGAAAAACTGTGCTTAACTGGCCCAAAACTTTACTAAATGGAAATGTGTTAAAAAAACGTTGCTTTGTTATGTTGCTCTTTCAATAAACAAAGCAGGAAATCTTCTTAACCCTGTGAAAGCAATGGGGCAAAATAAAAAATTTTTAAAAAAAACTGAATTTAATTAAAATTGCAAGCATTTTTTAATCAAACAAATTAGTGGAAGAATGAAGCTAATGAGACTTGCCGACCAGTAACGGACAGGAATGATATCTTGCTAATTTTCTCCACAAACGGCAAATTGATTTTTCACAGTGGGGCAGCAGTGGCCCAAGATCAGAAGGTCGTGTGTTCGAATCCTAGAGCAGTAGACAGCCTGGAGTTACCTTTGAGCAAGATACCATCCCCATCACTGCTCCCAGGGCACTTTCAATAGCTGCCCCCTGTTGCACGGTGTGTATGGGTGAAATGCAGAGGTTTTACACAAATACACAATTTCCTTGTGTCTCACTGTGTGCTGTGCTGTGCTTCATAATGAAAATAGTCTCTTTCTCAAGGGGGCTCGTGGTGGAAGACACCACAAGTCATCTTCCTTCCACTTCTCCTTTGTCAGTTATCACACATCAGGGCCATTCATCCATCCATCCATTCATCCATCCATCCTCAAGAAAGACACAAAGAGATGGACTGGCTGGCTGCAGAAAGTGGATCAGGTTTTCCAAGCAACGCCATCCGTCTTCTTCCTTCAGGGAGAGCAGGCAGGTTCAGAGATACTGCTTTGAAGAAAAGGGAGCAGGCAGCCAGGCATCACTCATCTAGAAGAGACTGGGCCTGAGATTTATCCCTTTTGAATAAGAGCCAAAGGACAATGAATAATGTCCAGATTCACAAGAAGAGACATAATAGGCTGTTGGGGAACGATATTAATAAATGCCTATAGGCCAAATGTGTGACCAACATCCCGCCTGATCTTATGCAAACACAGCAGCCTCCTGAGTGTGTGAAAAGCCCTTCATAAGACAACAACAACCCCTACATATCCTCCTCCAGACAGCAGGAAGACATGAGTCACTATCAGCAAGCCTCTACTGTCCAGTGACAGCAAACTCAAAGCCTCTGTATCTCACTTCCAGCAAACTTCACCCTCCGAAAAAAGGCACTGCGTTTATCGTTTGGTTGGTTCCAGATGTTCTCTCAGGATTGGGCACGGCAACATGCCTACCCATGCATAAACTGCAGCTGTGCCTACGCCAAGCGTTTTTTAAAATTTTTTTTTATGATTGATGAGTCATAAATGCGGGGAGCCAAACAAGGCCGTATTCCGTAGAGCTCCAGGGCCCGCGCTATTGTCTTGTTGCGATCAGACAAGCTCTCACATCTGATCAAGCAGCGACTCGCCGCTCTCGAAAAACAGCTGCACGCATCAACAATGGAGAAGGTCAAGGCCGGGCCGTGAGAGCAACAAGACACCCTAAGCTTTTGCTGGAGGCTCCTGGCTTTTCACCAACACAGAGCGATTTAACAAAAGGGCTCAATCGATGTAATAGTTGCAGCCCCAGCCACACGTTGTCCGTCAGCCCCATCGTTCAAGGTCGGCTTTAATCTGCAGTTAAACAGAAAGTGCTCGTCTGCTCGAAAGTTTCAGAGTCATAAAATGCACATGTACATATTTCCTTACATCTGCAATGAAGTACATTTACATCAGATTTACAATTGGTTAAGTCTGCCCCTCTGGACTTCCACTGGTTTCCACGTCAAGAAATGATCATTGCACTTAGCTATAGTTTGAGATGTCATTCTTACCACCTCTATATGTATTTGATCCATTTCTCTGATAGTTGCTTACCATATATGATTCTTATGCCTGATAAGGTTTTAAAAAGTAATGTTAAAGCAGCCATTATGGTTACGGATGCTTTCCAGTCCTGCTGTACGAGCATTCCCTGTTCATTTAGGTCGGCATTTTGGTCTCCAAAAAGAATTTGAGCTCTATAAAAAGCAAAAAGCATCTAGAAGATGAAATTAATCAAGCTGTGATTGTCATTACAGCAAGATAACAAAAAGAAAGAAAGATACAAGCAGCCAGTGATGAGCTTCATTTTCTTCGCTGTCTATCCCGGGTGTCAATTGCTTGAAATTCTGCATTTAATACCCAATTTTCTCCCCGATTTGTCGTGCCCAGCTCCAAATAATAGTGAGGTATCACTAGATTCCACCAACAGCTGGAGGAAGCGGGATAAAACGATTCCTCTGAATCATGTGAAGGAGCCCTCTGTGCCTTTTTGTTGCCAATGAAAAGCTAAAAAGCTGGGAGGAGAACACTAACGGGTACTTCAGCCCAGCATCAGGTTGAGAGACGGAGGAGAGGAAAGACCATCCTACCAACCAAGACAGAGTAAAGCCAATCATTCTCTCTTGGGCTCTCATCTTTGGATGGCTGTGACATCATCGATGACCAAATTTATAATCTTCTGACTATAGTGGCACGCTTACACCAATCAGAAGCCTGAAATAGATCTGAGCACATGTGGGTGTGGTGAGTTTTGATTGAGTGCTCATCATTTTTCATATCTTCATTTATTTATTTTACAGCTGACTAAACTAAAAGAGCCTTCTTGCAGCATATAACCTCAACATTTCATCAAATTCAAAATCGCAGCACATTTCCTGGCTGCTGGTGACCTGCTAAAACCAAAAAGTGATACAGGCACGCGCTGCGGAGCACATCATGCTGCGTGAAGAGGCATTGAAAACTGAGGACTGTGACGTTAGAGTGGGCCAGGACGAGTGGATCCACATGCGAGGGAGACGGAGCACAGTTAAAAAGGACCCGTGGTTAGATGAGTCAGAGAAGGAAAAGGAGCAGGGCACCATTCGGCATGGCGACGGCAAGTTCAAAGTGACATGAAAGATGACAAGGATGAGAGTACAGCGCTGGATGAGGCTTCTTTCTGCAATATTGTTTCATCAGTGCTACAGTAATGTTCTGGTCTTCCCAAGTTACCAGCAGAAAACAGCGACACAAATAAAGCGCATACAGGAAATAGGTTGTGGTTTGGAGGTATAGTGTGGTCTTCAGTTCTTTAAGCTCTTCTTATTCATCCCATGAACTAAATGAGTTCACTGAAGAGCTCATAGCCACTTCAAACTGTTGTTTTTTTGGGGGGTTTTTTTTTGTCAATACAAACTCGATCTAGCATGTAAAAAAAAAAAAAAAAAAAAAAAAAAAAAAAAAAAAAAACCAACACAGTCCATAAGATCTTTATTGGGTTTGAAGGTGGAAGAATTGGAAACGGATGATCCGTGGTGTTGACCCCTAAACGGGACCCCTAGTGAATAATGATAAGAAGAGGACAGTCAAAAAAGATCCTTGAATGGGAACAGTACCTTTGGGATTAAATTACACATTTACACAAAGTTAGATTCGCCCACTTAGCTGGAGTTTTATAGAGCAGCCAATCAGAGCAGAGGTTATCTCCATATATTAGTCTTAAAGGCACTGTAACACAGCTTAATCTAAGCGAGCAAATGATAGAAAGTGTTTGTATAAAATGAAATTACCATAGGATGGCACACATCTCAGGGTTAAAACAAATGGCATAAAAAAGGTATACAACATAATTGCAGGAAATAAAGCCTTTCAATACCCTTCTGTAGAGAGAGAGAAATAAATCAGTTTTTTATGGGTGCGTGTAAGTATAGTTTACCTTGCTGCACCGTTGCAAAAGCTTTTTCCACACCACTGCCAGGATAATCATCCACTTTCCCTCTAAACTGCTAGCCCTCGGACAAAAAGGACTCATTTCATGTTTTTAAACTAAGGACAGACATGCTGATAAGACTGGTGATGTCACCAGAATAGTATATTTCATAGAGATCTATTATTATTTTACACGGAATGTGATTCAGCCTTGATGACACACACACACACACACACACACACACACAACAGCCCTATGATTACTTCAAGATGAGTAACGGTTGCTCTAAGGGGACACCTTTAATCACAGGAGCCATGGGAGCCCAATCTCAAGTCTAAGCCACAGATTAGCGCACCCTTTTCATCCTGCCACTAATACGCTCTATTCACATGACTTAGGGGAAATGAGAGGGCTGCTGCCAGGCCAAGATGTGTGTGTGTGTATATATGTATATATAAATATATGTGTGTGTGGACACCACACACTCGCTGCATCTATGCACTTACTAGACCATTAAAGAGCCTTTAAGCACACCGCTTTCTTGAGAGTTGGTGCAGACGGAGAAGGGTTGTGTGCGTTTTCCCCTCTGCTAAAGAGTACAGACTCTCCGACCAGCTCATTCCCATACAAAGCCGCCTCTGTCCCCTCAGCCTTATCAGCCAGAACAAAGAGCCCATGTGACAGCAAGAGCAGAAGGCTAGTGAGACTTCAAGAGTCCTACAGAAGGTGCAAAGACACCCTTTGAGTTGCTGGAGAGCACTTTAAACAAAGGCTCGCAGGCCAACTTTGTGAGCCTTGAGATTCACTGCAACAGAACTCAAGATGTAGCAAAACCCCAAGTGCAATTATGCTATTTTATCTTAGAATTTTGCCCACGTTTGCAGTATTTTTGAAAATCAAAATGAACTGAAACATCATTTTCATACAAGTCCAAAAACTAGAAGAGAATCCAGTTAATCGAATGAGAAAATTGTATTTGTCATTTACTTCTTTCTGAAAATGGTCTGTTTTAACCATCAGGGTGTCTCAACACTATATGAACTCGTAGGATTTGCAATTGATTTGAAAGTAAAATGAGAGTCAGATGTTTTCAATCTATGGGACGATAATCTGGTGTGAATTTGTGCCCAGTTTTATTTACAAAACGGTCTGCTCTTCACAACACATGATGGTGGAAGGCCATCGTTTCCCTCTCTATAAGTGGTCGACCAACAAAGGTCACAGCAGAGGCGAGCCGTGTTATAGTCCTCAAGGTCAGAGAGGAATCTTAAGGCAACTAAAGGGTGCTGGTGGATGTCTGGTGGTAGGATACTCGCCTTTGGACCAAAAAGTTCAAAAGTTGCAGGTTCCACCTCCAACACCACCACTATTGGGTTTCTGAGCAAAACCCTTAAACCCCAGTTTCTCCAGGGAGAGACTGTCCCTGGAATCAGGAAATGGAAGTTGCTCTGTGTAAGAGAGTTGCTGTAAATGCTGCAAATGCCTCTAACACACCCATGAATGTTGACCATCAGAAAAAATATTACACAACAGGGTGGGTCATGCAGAAATGGCCCTAAGCAAGAAAAGAAATGGCTAAAAGAAGAGGAAAAATCCTCCAAGGACTGTTCAGGAGTCAGTATTTAGTCACAGAAATTGCTGAGATGTCTTCGAAATCCAATAATTCCAAATGGATTCAGCAGCCCAATCATATCCTGGACCTCCCGACATTTGGAGCCCATCTATGAGAGTCATCCCTCTAAGTGCCTTGTGAAAGGGACAATGCCGTATGCCTCACATTCAGCCGAACACTACTGCACTGTGGGAGAGGGGATCGTTTTGCAGAGGGTCCCCTCTTTTTACAAGCGAGATAAAAAGCCCCAGTCTCCAGGTGAGAAGAATTCATTAGGCTTAATCACAGCACCGGGTTCTTTTCCTTACTGGCCCAAAACGTCCCGAGGAAAACGAATCAAGGAAAAGAATGTGAGCTCTTTGGAAGACAATAATAAATTTAATTAAGTGTGAGTGAATTGGGCCGAAATTCACGCTGCCGTACAAGGTAATCCGCTTTCCCTGAAAGTATTTCCAAACAGGATTAGTTGTGGAATCGGCAGCAGGCTGGAGTTGTGGAGAAGAGAGAGAAAGAGAGGAAAAGAAAGAGGCCTTTTTCCCCCTGGAGCAGCACAAGCTCATCCCTGAGGATTCTGCAGCTTAAGACAGGCAACCTCCGAACACGTACAAGAAGCTCATTCCCATGCGATCTTGAATCTTTAGATCGATGCCTGATGTCATCATTCTCAACCAGGCGAAGGTCATGAAAACGTACGTAAAGTTTTTGACACAAATAGCAAATCGGATTTAAACCATCCTGCATCAAATTTAAATGACCTCCCAAGAGACGTTTACTGTTGGACCCATGATCGAAAGGTCGTTGGTTCGAATCCCAGACCAGCAGGTTGCACTGAGGTACCCTTGAGCAAGGTACTGTCTCCATCACTGCTCCCCCAGGCGTTTTAAACAGACAATTCATGAAATAACTTATTTCCTACTTGATGGGAAATGTTCAAATGGAACAAGACTATTTTAAAACAAAGCATCTTATGTCAGATATATTTTAAGATTTTTATTTCATTTAAATGAAGAACATAGGACTGAGCATATGTTATTTAAGAACACTGAACAACTTGTCTTTATTATGAAGTGAAAACAAAGCAAGTGACTATTCTTGTTATTGTGAAACGCAGCGCAGCACAACACAACGAAATTCAACCTCTGCGTTTCACCCATACACATATTGAAAGCGCCCGGGGAGCAGTGACGGGGACGGTACCTCGCTCAGGGGTACCTCAGGGCAACCTTCTGATGAGGGAATCGAACCCACAATCCTCCGATCCGGGGCAGCTCCCTAACCGCTAGGCCACCGCTGCCCCATAGAGGCCTGGTTAACGGAATTCAGCTCAGTGGGACGGAAATAGAAGAATGAACAATGGAGACCTTGGTATAGAGTGAAAGTACTGTGATATGTTTATGCTATAATCTCACACCACGATAACGAATAATATGCTTGCTTGTGCGGTTCACTGCATGACAGTTACCTACAAAAGCAGACAAAAACAAATTATACTTCGTTTCCAAACTGCCTACACGTTATGCTTTTATCCATTTTATATATAACAAGATGTCTAGCGCTTTAACTGTGCAGATCGCACCTTTTGCTTTTTTAGTAAAAGCACCACTAGCAGCCTGAAGCATTATAGTTTTATTATATCTTACATTTATGAGAGATCTCTAGCTTCATGGCCTTAGAGGCAGAGACCTGGTAAATCTTCCAGCCTCTTGCCAGGATACGGGCAAGTACTCATGGTCAAGAAAAACAGAACCATTTAGTGAGGCTCAAACAGCACTTTTCTCCTCTTTTAGCCTGATCTGCTTGACGCACTCCTTCATTTCAGAGTTCAGAAAGACATCGCAGCCAACTCATTCTCGTGAGATGCCCCTTATTAGAAATAATAGCAGGATGCGGTACTTTGTCAATTAAGGCTGAATTATACGCATTTAGCCAGAGCACAAATATACATGGCTGGTAGTTACCAGCTGCAGCACAATCTTGCCCAGGCGATCCACGGCGCGAGCAACGAAGCTAACACTGTGGCATATTAATCCCAATCAATGCCCAGGTGGTGCTTCTGATTAACACATTAAATGAGCTTGCATAGAGCCATCTGCTTATCACTAGTATGGGCTCAATATTTGCAAACATACTGCAATGGATGTAGAATTGCTGGGATGAGATGAAGGATGTTTATTATCAGCACATTCACTTGGCGAGATCAATTCATTCAGACACCCTTAGCATGAATCATCTCATTTCCTCTTAAATGCAAGTCTGGCTAAAGCAGCACTCTGCAGGTTTAGGATACTCTGAACACTATTATAACAAGAATTTGAACTTTGTTTAAGTATTCAGGCTTAAAACAATAGGATTTCCATTTTTACAATGAGATATCATCTTAAAATCTGAAAGTCTTAAGTCAGATAAGGAGACAAAGTTAGAGACGCAAGGTTGCGTTGGTTTGGACGTGTCCAGAGGAGAGCCGAGGATTAAGTTGGGAGGAGGATGTTGAAGATGGAGCTGCCAGGAAAGAGGAGGAGAAGAGACCAAAGAGGAGGATTATGGACGTGGTGAGCGAGGACATGCAGGTGGTTGGTTTGAAGGAGGAAGATGCAGAGGAAAGGAAGAAATGGAATGGGGCGATCCGGATGGAGATTGATAGGTTTACAGTTTTTAATTTAGGAATCAACTGAACCAATAGTAGTGTTTGTCCTTGGCTAATGTGGGAAGACACACAAACCGTAACTTTTTTCCAGACTTCAGTTCCAATCTCCCTTCTCTGCCTTTATGTTGTCAGTGTTTCATTTTGAGGAAGTGTCATAATTTGGCTTTCCTTCGGTCTGACAAACCTTTGAAACTCAGACTTTGATGGAAACACAATGGCTTAAGCTTTTTTTTAAAGTGGGCAATATTAAAAGGCCTGGCCGAGACACTTGCTTGACAAGGCAAAGTGACTGTTTTGAGCATCTTTCTGTGCTCCATCGCATCAGTCCACCACCTCAGATCAAACCATGTGGCATCAACAACCCTCGCTTCTGAACGGCTCTGCCATTCTACATCATAGAAGCCCTGCCTGCGTACGGAACCTGTCTCGACACAAACCTGACATTCATCCTTTTCCAATTACAAAGGCGAATCAATCTCCAAGCACAGGTGGTCCTTCTGATCAGCCTGAGCAGAGCCATCTGCTGATCTCTGGTCTGGGAGCCATGTTTGCATGTTCAGATGCAGGGCCTTGGATTCGGAGGAAGGGTGTTTACTATCAGAATGCACGCGATGGACTTTGCTGCAGTTTGAGCACAGTAGACAGTCTGAGACAGACCGACTGGGACATACTTAAAAGGGTCACCAGCGGCCAGTGCAGAAATGGGGCATCTGCAGTTAGATGTCCTGCAGCGTAAAGGAATTGCATCAGACATCCAAGCCAGAGGGAGGGACAAAGGAACACAAAATACAACCATCGAACCTGAACTTAAAGGAACGCCTGGTTATAGAGGAGTGGAGTTTGACTTCTCTGGGTGATCGTGACGAGTATTGCCAGTGACGCTGTCCCAAGAGTCTTCAGACTGGATCATCACAGCCACCCTGAGCTACAAAAGTGTAGCCGAATCACCATTAGACCCAGTCTGTGGCATCACAAGGACATGCCTTCAAACCGATGTTCTTTAAAAGGTATGGTTCATGAATTTATCCCTTAAATATTTAAACAGCTTCACGTTTAGGCCAGCATTCTACACTTTAAGAGGCCTGCACCAGACCTTTTTTGGTCTATTCACGTTTCATTTCTAGTCATAATTCATTTTTACATTGTCAACTTCCTGTTTCCTCCTTTTTTTATGATACTGGGCAAGTGTAAATTCCCTGCCTTCTGATTGGCTGATCTGTATTGTGCCACTTTCAAAAAGCATTCCAGGATTAAACACTGTGGCCTAGTGGTTAGGGAGTTGGCCGCATGATCGGAGGATCGGGGGTTCGAACCCCTTCCCAATAGGTTGCCCTGAGGTACCCTTGAGCAAGGTGCCGTCCCCGTCACTGCTCCCCGGGCGCTTTCAATAGCTGCCCACTGCTGCACGGTGTTTGAGTGTGCATGGGTTAAAAGCAGAGGTCCAATTTCGTTGTGGTTCACTGTCTGCTGTGCTTTGACCTCGCAATGACAAGGGTTGTCACTTTCACTTTCACTTATAACTCCAGTGAGTGGGTGGAGCTAAACTGCTATAAGTTTAATAATGCAAAAGGTAAAAAAAGAAACGAGCCACTCAGAACAAGATGTTAATTGTGGCTTACTGTCCTTATGCTGACGGCATGGTAAGTAAAAAGGTACATTTTAAAAAATGTGATTGTTTATATACTACAATAATCCACCATTAAATAAGTTCATCATAATCAAAAAAGTCATTTTTGTCATTTTGGCATTTTTCTTAACTGTTAAACAATTTACACTCAGATTTAATTGACGAATTTCCAAATCTAATATCGCTTTTATATATTCAGTATATATTCAGCAAAAATTCAATAATTAACACATTTAATAATTCATTCCCTTCTGGATAAATCAGCAAAATGGCCGAGGAGTACATGCAATTCATTGCTAAAAACAATGTGTGATTTTTTTCAGATATTTATAAAATTCCACAAATATAAAATGTAAATATATTTTTTAATATATATATTTAAAAAAAATATCTGTTTATGCTAAAGACTTAAGAACATTTCGGGCTTTAAAGGCTACAAATGTATTTTTTAAAGATTTTTTTTTTTTCTTCAGTAAAATATTTGTTCTCTGAAATGCACAGTTATTGAACGACTATTGACCCATTAAGGCCACTTTTGTTTAAGGCCTTTTCAAGCAATCTATGGATAGCAAATTACTCCACAGACAGATTTGGTAAATAATTCAACAGAAACCTCAGACTGTGCTTTCCTGCAGCCAGCTTCATCCCAGCCCAGTAAGCACTGGATAAAAAACGATGTTTTCCCTTTCCAATTGAGCCGCAGGCCACTCCAAGCTTAATTCATCCGCAGTGCGGTGGGGGATCTCCTGGGGTCCGGCTGAAGTGCACAGCCAGAGCCTTTAACTCTTTCCAAAGCCTCTTTAAGCCTGAGCATACCTGTCCGAGCCATGCAGCCAAGGCCCTGTTGTTTACCCCAGCCCACTCTATCAGCCGGCTGCTCTCTGGGCAGGACCCCCGGGGCCCGAGAGTAAACTGTAAATCAACAGGAGGCTGTAGCAGATGTGCTCCGAGAGCGCGAGCCCGGGGCTTGCCAAAAACTGCAGAGGATGAAGACCCTCCCCGCCTGGGTAATCACCATGGAGACGAGAAGGCAGGCAGAGAGCGCGAATGGGAGTGGAGGGAAGACCTTGAGAGTCATTTAGCTCAGGAAGCCAAAACACACTTACGGCCAACGTTCTTAACGGGCAGAGTGGGGAAAGTGGAAACAAGAGGCTCGTCTAAAGGAATTTGCACATTTTTCAAAAGCGTTTGCTTTCCAGCTCTTCACGGCAGGGGAGGAAACGCAGTTATGCAATTGTGCACTGTTGCCGACGCCACCAAGTTAATGCTCGATGACACAGATTTCTGCAAGCTTTGCCCCCCCGAGATCTCTTGGCGGAGAAATCTTTCTTTTCCATTTTACATAGTAACCCAGCAGCCGGACCCTTCATTTCAAAATAAAAAAGGGCACTGGTTAGGGACTAGGTCCCACAAGCAAGAGGTCATGTGTTCTTGGACACACTACATGACTAGAGAGGTCAGATGGTGGAAGTGATCAAGCGAAGCTGATTCACTGTCTTGTAAATCAGGAAACTTCCTGATCAGCGACGGGGACTCCCACGTTACAAGAGGAAAATCTTTGACCAGTCTCTCTGCTCTCCAAAACATACAGGTTGACATGAGGACTAACATGTAAGTATCTTCCAACAGTGGAGGTCAGCAAAAAGCAGAACGTTCAAGCTGTGTGTGGAAATGAAAAGATTATGGAAATATTAAATAAACGCCTCCCTCGCTGGTTTCCTGTGCCGTACCTGTGGTGCACTGCTGCACTCACTGCCAGTTGTTTTCTACACTGCAGGATTTGGACACGTCGACTCATCCATGTATCCTCTGATCTGTTTGGTTTTTTTTTTTCGTTTGGATTTTTTTGTCGATAATCAGGACTAAAACCGTAAAAATGAAAATAGCTTTACCGCCTTCATCGATAATACAGACCTGCCTAGTGCATGTATACTGGAGATGATAAAACAGTGTTCCTAATAAAGTGACTGATGCGTCAGTGTAGTGCTTACCTGTAGCAATGCAGGTCTTTGTAGTGCTTACCTGCTGCTTTAATCAACAAAGGCCTCTTGACTAATCAGCGAATTTTGCGCCAAGTGAAAGTGAAGTGAAAGTGCCAACTTGTCATTGTGAAACGCAACACACAGTGAACCACGACGAGATGCAGCCTCTCCTTTTCACCCACACACACACGCAGCAGTACTGAAAGTGCCCAGGGAGCAGTGATGGGGATGGTACCTTAGGGCAACCTACCCTAGGTCCCTTCTGGGATTCGAACCCACAACCTTCCAATCGTGGAGCCAACTCTAACCACTAGGCCAGCACTGTCAATGAGGGGAATTTTGTCCAAACTATTACTTTCTGCCCCTCAACTCCATCTTTTTGTCAATTCCACTGCTTCAAAAGTAAGTTTAAAACAGCAGTGCAGAAAGCAAAAGTGCAGGTTGCCAAAAATACCTCAGTGGCAGCTGCAGAAACGCACTATAAAGTTCAAGGATGAGGAAAAAAACAAAAAAAACAAAAAAACAAAAAAAAACTAAACCACTTCTCTTTGCTGAACAGGCCTCATTACGCCTCGACTTTGTTGATTCACACTCTTTGACGACCGAGTGCCTTTATTTCTCTTGTGCTCCTGAGGGGCCTGGGCTGACATGTAAGATATAATGGGGATGATAAAACAAACCGTGAACAGCAGCCCTTGCACTAATAACCACCCATACCTCTGATCCATACCTCCGCTTGCTGCTATTAATAACAGCTACTCAAGAGGTTTAAAAAAATAAATCCAGTGCGTCATCAGCGGTGCGCGTCATATCGTCACAACGAGAAAGAAACGCGAAGAAAGAGAAAGAAGGAGCGGGTGATTTGGGCAAATGAGTATAATTTTAATTTCTGAGCTTTGGATTTATACCATGGTTTAGTGAATCAGGGCTACACAATCACCTTTATCATGATCTTACTTTCTGCAATACTGATATGGCAGAACGTGAAATGCAAATGAGTCCGTAACCAGGCTGACCAATCGCAGCTAGAAGTCAGCGTTTGAGATGTTTGACCTGTTTATCCCTTAAGCAGGCGGGTTGTCACCGGGCCTTTTTGACTGATATGCAAATGCTATTATTTCTGCATCCTGTAGAAACATACTGCTTTATTTCCAGAGACGGAATGCATGGATGAGAGAGTGAATCATTTCACACACTTCAAGCCTGTTTTACTCCAGCAAAGGGATGATGCAGGTCTTTTTAGGCGTTGCAGTCGCAGCAGTTTATTCGATATACGGATTTTTGTCCATATCGCACAGCCCTACAGTGAATTAACATTTATATCCAACCAGATACTCAATATTTGCATTATGCATTAAAAAACTGAACAACAATTAGGCAAAGCTGACTTTCTTATTAAATGTCACAGTTTCAAAATATTTTAAGGAATGAAGGAATACAAAAAGTGGAGTTTGAAACAATTTAACTTTAACTTCCTCTTAGATTGAGAATAACCGCCTACTTCGTTAGAGCGTTTTAAAAAAATCTAACATTTAGACCTGCTTTCGGGGTGGCGGTGGTCTAGTGGTGGGAGACCTGCTTAGGGACCTATGGACCAAGAGGTCGCAGGGTCGAATCCCACCTAGGACTCCCACCATTGGGTTCCTGAGCAAGACCCTTAACCCCAGGTTTCTCCAGGGGGACTGTCCCTGAAGTCGCTCTGGATAAGAGCGTCTGCTAAATGCCGTGAATGTAGAAGTTGAGATGTCTCATCAGTAGGGAGACAGAAATACATCTCTGTCTACAATAAAAGACCCGTGTAATTCAGAAAAGAAAACTCTAAGCTTTATTTATTTTTTTATAGATCCTGCTGGTTGAAAATCTTTTCTGTGATCAGAGTTTTGAGCTTTGAGCACGTTTTGTTGAGATGAGAAATTAAGGCTGCGTTTAAGGCTCCAGTCACAACGCTGCCGTGGCAAACTTTGCAAGACATGTTCTTTTGCTCAGATGATGATTTCACTTTCGAACGAGAGGTCACGCTCCCTTCTTTACCCAGAACATCTGTCTCTGGCACTCATTTTTGTGTTGCTTTTCTGCAGCCTAACTCTCACAAGCGGCTGTGTGTGTGTGTGTGTGTGTGTGTGTGTACGTGGACCAAATAGAAACTGTTCTCTCACTTGAGTTCTATGCTAATTTGTGCCATCCTGCATTAAAGTAATAAAAAAAAATATTCCTCTGCACGAATTCTTGAATGCACAGAAATTCCACTCATAACTAAGTCAAGGCCTCCAAACCAAAAACCCAGATTTGTCTTTTTATCTTTATTTTGTACTGTTTTAATATCCTTGACTTATTTCGCATTAGCTCGGCACAGCAAACGATTGACTTGGAGGAGGTTATCTGAATTGAGTCTTTAGCTAATGTTACCAGGGTTTCATTCTATCCTAACATCTTTGATTGTCTTCTGGAACAAACGCCATTTTATCCAGGTTTCATGAAAAAATCCCAGCAATTATTATCACTGTAACTCTGAAAAAGTCATACAGACTGTTGATGTCAGAGATGAAAAACAGATTATCCACATGGCAATGAGTTCTTGAAAATGTAAAAATTGGCTTCGATGTGTGGGTAGAGCTAGGGCTGGCCCAAAAAAGCCAAGAAAGTCTTTTCTAACGCTGGATGACGCATTGTTTTCTACAAAAATGAACAAGACGATTCAGTCCAGTTTTCGTCCTACACAGTACGTCCTACATTAACAGAACACAACGTCAGATCAGAGAAGACTATTCGAGATCCCCTCAGTCATCTGTCAGGCGGGTGATGATTAAGGCATGTGGCCGGTCTTTGCCGCCGGGCAAAGTACAGAAGCAAACTTCTCCCTTTTCTCTAAATAATCAGCCAAGAAGAAGTTGTTCAAAGGTGATTTTTGACCAGATCATCACTCTAAACGAGTCAACTCCTGAAGGGTTTCTCTGAAAAGCATGCATCAGCCCTGGCCTGACACTTCTATTCAGACTGAGCCAGACAGCTTGAGGCGAAAGGCGTTCAAGCTGTGCTGTGGATTCCCACCTGCGTCTCTCTCTCCTCCAGAGCCATGTCATTCAGCCATTCAGCTCGGACTGCCCTGCAGCAGCCTCGCCAACGCATGCCGGCCACGTGTGACTCTTTTCTCAGGCAAAGGAAACAGGTGTGAGAGTCAGCATTCCATCTTAGGATGCAGATTAGCACACAAAGAAGTGGATGTCGGGGGGCGAAGTGTGTAAACCAGGATGCGATTAAGACAAATGAGTGGCTTTCTAAGAGGCTAAGTTACCATGAACATCAATCGTCTTTAGTGCAATGTATAAATCTCGCCCTCTAGATTGATGCGAGTCATATCGGTCACGCTTTAGCGCCACGGACACTATTGCGGCTGTGCATGATATGAATGGCGCGCACACGGGTGAGAAAAAAAAAATGAGAACGTTCACTTGAGGTTGTGTAAAGAAAGAGTAATTGCCTTTCCACTCGAAACACTTTGTAGTAAGTGTGACTCCCTGTAGAGCGTCCCCGACTATGAAAAATAAAGGGCAAAAAAAAAACATCCATAAGAGAGCAAAAAAAGAGGAGCGTTCATCATACAGTACAGACCCTGGGAAAAAAAAAAAAAAAAAAAAAGACTTCACACTGAAAAGGATCTTAAATGTTTTGGTTTTATCCCTGAAGCTTAAAAAACAGCAAAGACTTGCATCCTGACTTACATCAAGATTTTCCTTTCTTACCAATCTAACAGCAAAAAGAAGTCTACTGCTTATTGCATTACAAATAACTGGCCTGCTGAAAAGATCTAGAATAAATAGCATATTAGAAGCCAAATGACACTGAACACTAGTCTTCAACAAAGCCACTTTGCGAGGACAGTCAGATGAAGCCCTGTTATTTTTTGCTGATTTTCCGTCTTACGTAAGTAAGCACTACTAACGCAACAGGCCAATCCCCTTCTTTCAAAACAGTTCAGGTAACAGATGAGGGGAACCCAATCCAGGGAGGGAAAATTGAGCTCTCAAACTTTTAAAAGGACAGTTCCCAAAACGATCCCTGCGATGGGCTGGCGACCTGTCCAGGGTGCGTCCCCCGTCCTCGCCCTGTGTGCGCTGGGTTGGACACCGGCACTCCCCCGTGACCCCGTTTGGGACAAGCGGCAGATAATGGATGGATGGATGGATGGAGTTCCCAAAACGAGACAATTCACAAGGAGATTCACAGATCACTGGAAGTTTCCGTTTTTAATCTGCTGTAATCTTCGGCTAATTTAAATGAGTTACGCAAGTGTAGCGTTTAGTTCTCTTCATCAGCGGTCAGTTTTTTGAAGGCTTGGACTTCATGACTTTGCAGTGTAATGTGACAGTGACGACTTTGTGAAACGCAGCCCAGCACTGTTTTTCATGACGAAATGCAACCTCCGCATTTAACCCACACACACCGTGCAGCAGGGGACAGCTATTTAAAGTGCCCGGGGAGCAGTCATGGGGACGGCACCTTGCTCGAGGGAGCCTCTGGGCAACCTACTGGTCTGGGATTGAAACCCATGACCTTTCGATCCTGAAAGTGTCGATCGCAGACACTTCCTAATATGTGAGTTCAGCTCCTCCAATGTGCATCTATTGCCAGGAGTTCAAGCATGGACCTGCAATAGAAAGTAACGTTATTATAACGGGACGCTCCGGACCAGTTGCACACGAACCTAAAAGGTCAGCACATCCAAAGCTTTAGGGTGCAGAGTGGACGTGTGGAGGGACGGCGCGCCACAGAATGACCCTGAACGGTGTTTCTGATCCAAAGCTAATCAGCATCATCGCTACCTTCCCACACTAAATGTGGTTGACGGTCAATCAAATTCCCACAATGTTCCAAACTCAAGAATGAAATCTTCCCGAAGAGCAGAGACCGTCATAGCAAAGGAGGACAGACTTTCTATTAATACCCAACCCTCAGAAGAAATGCTAGATGGGCAGGTGATGCATGTGTTTGTATGAGACACAATTTAAAAATATACTGAGGTCAGGGTGATCAATATTTTATTTGGCATCAGATAAGCCTGGAAACAGAAATGAGGAATGGAGAGGGAGGAAGTGGGAGAGCTGCTGCAGTCGTCTGCCTGTGTAATTGAGAAATGATAGACTCCGAACGTCTGTCGGGAGCACAGAAAAGCCGCCGTCGCGCTCAGATTAGCATCTCAATGTCTTCTTAGGACTGTCTTTGCTGGAAGAGTTCAGGCCCTTTCAAGAATCTGGCGAGCCGATAAAAAGCACGGCACTGGATGAAGGCGGAGGGAGAAAGGCAATGAAAGGAGTGGGGAAAATCAATCCGATTGCATTCGTGTCACATGTGTGCGCGAGGTGTCGCCTTTCCACTATCGCTGATGGGGCCTCAATAAGTGGTGATTAATGCTAACGATGCTGTTTCAAAGAGCAGGACTTTGTCAGTGGAAATGAGATTGTTGGTCTCTCGTCATTGCTCTTAGTCATCTGCTCTAGAGGTTTACTTGCTAACATCCTAACTGAGCCCTGTTCTTCCACAAAGCATGGTGGTGCAGAGTTAGGAACTAGGCCCCCTAATAAGGTCATGGGTTTTAGCTATGTACAAATAAGTTACTGTGAGGTACTCTTGAGCAAAGCAAGATGATATTGTGATCTGCAGTGAGAGTAGGGAGCGGCTTGAGGAGAACCTGGAGAGATGGAGATCTGCTCTAGAGAGGAGAGGAATGAAAGTGAGTAGGGCAAAGACAGAATACATGAGTGTGAATGAAAGGGAGGAAAGTGGAGTGGTTAGGATGCAGGGGGTAGAGGTGACAAAGGTGGAGGAGTTTAAATATTTGGGATTAACAGTTCAGAGTAATGGCGAGCGTGGAAGAGAGGTGAAGAAGAGAGTGCAGGAAGGCTGGAATAGGTGGAGAAGAGTGGCTGGAGTGATGTGTGGCAGACGGGTACCAGCTAGAGTAAAAGGGAAGGTTTACAGGACAGTAGTGAGACCAGCTATGTTGCATGTGTTGGAGATGGTGGCACTGATGAAAAGACAGGAGGCGGAGCTGGAGAGGTCAGTTGGTTGCTTTGGTAGGAACATGTCTAGAGGACAGACGAGGATTATCTTGGGAGGAGGATGTTGAAGATGGAGCTGCCAGGAAAGAGGAAGACCAAAGAGGAGGTTTATGGACGTGGTGAGAGATGCACTAACTTTGACATATATTTGTTGATTCTAGCTGCTTACTGGGGTGATAACCTGACAGTGGAGATGAATGTTAATGTCAGAGGCAGAGGCAAGGTGATAGTTGGGATAATTAAAAAAAAAAAAAATCAATTCTACACATTTTAAGCAATCCAGTAAGATATGTTTGGGGTTTGCTTCTGAACTGAACTGTATTTTTTCCCCCAATTTACTCTCACTCACTCACTCATTTTCATAGCCTCTTGCCCTAATCCGCAGGACAGACACACAGAAAAAAAAACACACTCCGGGGAATTTAGCATCTTCAATCCACCTGACCTGCATGTCGTTGGATGGTGGGAGAAACCAGAGCTCCCAGAGGAAACGCGCAGACGCGGAGAGAACACGTGAACTCCGCACAGAAAGGACCCGGACTACCCCGCCGGAACCGAACCCAGGACCTTCGAGCTGTGAGGCTGCAGTGCTAATCCACTGGTACTGTCCCCATCACTGCTCCTCAGGTGCTGGATATGGCTGCCCACTGCTGCCCCCGTGTGTGGGTGAAAAGCAGGGGCTGCATTTCATTGTGACTCACAATGACAGTCACTTTCACTTTCAGTATAGCAAACATTATGTTACTCATGTTGTCGTGCAATAAACGACACAAGTGACCGAGACGAACAACTTCACATGGAGTGAATGTCAAGGCAACAGCACAAAGCTCACTGGTAGTATGCAGGATTCTAAAGAGTTAAGTTGGAGGGAAGAGTGAAATTGTGTAAAACTGATAATTTGTGAAGCACCTGCAGGAGCAGCTCCACCCTGGACATATGGCAGAGACCTCCTGCACGCAGCCTTCTAGTGATCAGGATGCTGTGCAGCAGACTGATCAGAGGTGATGGTGTCCGTGCTCTCTCTCTGGGCATGTTAGCATGCTGCTCATCTACTAGCAGAGTCTCTGGGGAGAGGCTACAGCAGGGCTGCATGCATGGCCTTGGCTAGTTGACGTGAGTCTAGGCCACTCTCTGGACGGCGCTGAGCTGGTCCCCAGAGGGCTGGATCAGCCGGGCGTGGAGAACAGCGCTCCGGAGCTGTATGCCATGACAGGCTGTTTAATTAGCTTACATTACAAGCCTTATTAAAACTTAACTGAAAGCAATCTGAGTTTTTTTTTTTTTTTCCCCCCACCCACTCTCTTCAAACTATTAAGCTTTAAGATGTTCATTTTTGGAGCTAAAGCTCAGAACGATCATCTAAAATGACCATACCACACTCAATAACGATTTATTAAACAGAAGCTTTTCTTTAGTTAAACTAAATAAATCAATTCAATTCATCAGCTGCAAATGAAAATGTGAGCGTAATTATTTTTCATGAAATAATGTGTGAATGTGGCCTTAAAGGGCACATAGAATGAGAAACCAAATTCCATTTTTATTTTTTTAATGAATAAATAAAAGTTTCTAAATGTAACGAGCTCATAACAGGAAAAAAACCTGCAAACCTCTTAAGAATCCACTGTTTTTGTGATGTCACAACAACCACTTGATTTACACATATCTGCCTACTCATCTACATCTTCATTGATATAAACGGCCTATAGGAACGGAGCTCTGCCCATTAACAGTGGTCATTTAAATCCATCTTAAAGGCACGGAAACAGAAAACACTATTAGGGGATCCATCATGAAAATAAACTAATCTTGTTTTTGGCATGAAAAATGGGGAAAAATAAAGTACAGGAGCCCTTTAACTGCGTTTGATGGGGCTTTTGAGGGCAATGTTAGCAAGTGCCGGAGAGCTGCTCCGATAGGGTTTCACGACTGCGAGTTACTTCATGCAGGATTTGCAGGAAGTGGCGAGTCAATAAGCAGGGTGAGCACATAATACCATTCAAGTCAATAGCAAATAGCTAAAGTGCAGGCTTTCCATTTATTCGCTGGCATGTTTGTCATCTGGGTTGCTGGTGCTCCTGCTTCCTTCATGATATTTAATGGAACACAGGGCCCTACATGGTGCTACGTAACTGGGTCGACAGCCACCAATTTACAGCACAGGCTTCAGCTGCACTGTGACAGAAACACTGTGAGCAACAAAATCAATTATTTCATCCAAGTCTAGACTTCAACCGGCGAGTCTGGTGAGGCCGAGGAAGGGAAAGGTAGAAGCACCGAAGATCCCTTCAGCTGCACCTGCCATACACTGACAGTATCGTTACAAAATATTTAACATTAGAGCTCCTCAGAAAAGAAAAGAACTCCCATTACCTGTGATGAGGTGCGCAGAGATTTCGTGAGGGATGAGTCCACATGAAAAAGAAGAAAGAAAAAAAAATAAATTATAAAGAGAGGCTCCATTAGTGAGATACCCTTTCATATGCACTCCTGCATTTTGAATGCAATTACATTTGGGCCATTGACATTGCATTAGTCATATTATTCACCAGGCTCTCCTTCTTGCTTATGATGCAACCCTTTGCAGGATGTTGCCTGGACACATATTTCTGCTTTTCAAGTCTGTGCCAATCATGTGGGCTCATTCAAGTCACATAATTTCCTCTGAATAGACTGCACGGTGTAGCTCTGCTCGTCACAGAGCCACAAGGTCATTGCGGTGCGTTGGGAAAGTTTGCAGGCAAGTGAGGTTAAACATCTCATCACTCAGGCCCTGAAGGTGTAGACTGACCTCGGCATGAATTCACTGAACATGTCCATTATTTCTAATTGTGTGCGGACGCCATACAGTGTGATAAAACGGGAAAGACCAGATACAGCAACAGACATCCCAAGGTTTTAAAAAAAATGAACCACTATCTGGTATTATTAAATATTTAAAATTTAGTAACATCTTTAAACCATAAGAGAACCGGATTATCCAGCCGAAGGAATGCTTTCTCGACTGAATTTTTTAACAGAGTTCCCAGTGCAGAAGAGTTAACATGCACTCGTGAAGCGAAATAACCCAAAAAAGGCAACGGAACAGAATTCCCAGCTAGATTACGGAACTATAAAGAGTGCAGCCATTTCTGTATCCAAGTGATTTATTCGTCAGAACTCAAATCCACAACTCGAACTGAATGCTGTGAGGGAAGGAGGGCCGAATAGTGAAAAAATATACAGTGTAACATGCGCTTTGACCTTCTAAACGTTGTACCTTAAATGTGTTTGTCTGACTGGAACGAGGCTGATGTGTATGTTTTCAAGAGTTTTTCAAGGGGCAGCTGTGACCTAGTGGATAGGGACTAGGCCCCAAGATCAGAAGATCGTGGGTTTGAATCCCAGACCTGAGGAACCCTTGAGCAAGGCACTGTCCCTGTCAATGCTCCCCGGGCGCTTTCAATAGCTGCCCCCTGCTGCACGTGTTCGTGTATGGGTTCGATGCAGAGGTGTAATTTCGTTGTGGTTCACTGTGTGTTGTGCTGTGTTTACCAATGACGAGAAGAGTCACTTTCACTTAAAACGTTAAAAATAAATAAATGTAACTAAAGTGGAACATAATGGAATTATGGTAACTAAAGTTATTGAAGGTCTTCCGTTTGATGGTACCAACCCAGTGACCCCTGTATCTTTTTTCCGAGAGAGTATCCGTGTCCTGTTTTTCCAGACTTGAGGCAGGAGTGCTGGATGTAATACGCAAAACCGTCAGTGTCCAAGCATCATTGTGTTTTAAAGTAACATACTGATTTAATGTAAGATATTAATAAAATTGCAGTCTTTGCCATTCATTCATTCATTCATTCATTCATTCATTCATTTTCTGTCGCTTGTCCCAAACGGGGTCGCGGGGGGGTGGGGGGACAGCACCTTGCTCAAGGGTACCTCAGGGCAACCTATTGGAAAGGGTTCGAACCCTCGATCCTCCAATCATGTGGCCAACGCCCAAACCACTAGGCCTTTTCCGAGCACCTTCTCTTCCGCACTGCTCCTCGTGTGCCAAAATATTTCATGTACGGTGACGTTCTAAGGGCTGTGAAACAGCACGTTAAAGCACCTTCCACAAACACCGCTGCTGCCGCTGCTCGGGCTGTGGATCCTGCGGCATCAATACGACTAATGTCAAAGTGTAGGCGAAGTTTAATGGCTGAAGATGTCAGGGAATTTATAGGAAAGTAGATATGGGAGTTTTCCCCGGCAGCCACTTTCTGTACGATAACATCGTCGCCACCTTACTGACGTCCCTGGATGAGAGCGGCTGCCGTTTTAACGGGGATGTTTTTCCTCTTCTCTGGCTGCACAAACTTCATTTGCTTCTGGAGAGGGGTAATGTACCGGTACAGTCTCGCTCCGCTGGAGGGAATTCTTTATCCGGCACGATTAAAATGAGCAATAAGACTCGGTCCACGTTATGTGGCATTCAGAATGACCTCTGCTGTCTAATTTACTTCTGCTGGAGCTTAACGGCCTTCTGAGAGGATCTTTGTCTGCTTTGAACGGATGATGTCTGAAACGATCTCTCTCTCACACACACACACACACACACACACACACACACACACACACACACACACACACACAGGTCAAGGTAAGAGGTGGTGCAAAATTCCACACTCTGCTGTGATCAGCTCACTGCCAGTGGCTGTGCATTAGAGGTTAATTACGCTGTGCATGCATGTGCCTCTGCACTAATATATAATTAAAGCAAAGCTCAAAGGACCTCAAGGAATATCCTTTACCATTTTCACCAATGTAACATTACCAGATGTGCAGGCATAACACAAAATATTCATCATCATTGTGATTTTTTTTTTTTTTTTTTTTTTTTTTGAGTTTAGCCGTTTTCGTGCCATTATTTTTTAAACGAATTCAGTTCCAGGCCATTTTTCCCCTCAGCCATCCTTTTTTCCAGACTTGAAGGTTGAAGCTGATTCACCAACAAGTCAATTCACGAGCTCGGCACCGCTGAGTTTATAAAAATGAACAGATAAACATAATTAGTCGAGTGCTAATGGGCAGGAAAGGGTGTATTAATACAGAATAAAGGGGTCTGACGAAAGCCCCAATCTTCACAATAAAAAAAAGAAAGGCGATGCTGCATGGCCAGCCAATTAAAACGGATTTTTTCCGAGCTGAGTCTCCCGTTTATGAGAGAGAAACATTTAAAGGGAGTGCGTTTTTGAACATGATCCAGAAATAAAGGAGCTGTTAATGCTGCCAGCTCCTGTTTACGAGGATTTACATGGCAAGCATGAACACCTGCAGGAAATAAAATATACCTGAGGGTCTGCACGAGTGAACGACACAAATCTCTGGTTGAAGTGTCCTGGTATTGCCCCGGGTTTTATGTAAGAAAAAAGCTTACATGTCTGCAGCAGCAGACATGTAAGAGTAGCTCCCTAATCCTGTTCCTTACGACCCACGGCACTGCACAGTCCGTTATCGGCCAATGAGCTGCATCGGGTGTGTTGAATCCAGAAACACTAACTACGTGGCGCTGTGGGCCACACATCAAAATTGCATCACCTCAGTGGAATATTTTGGGAAGACCTCGCTGGTTAGACATCGACAAACATATTTTGTGTTGTGTGGTGGCGAAACGACTTCAGTGAAAAGGCACTTGAAACGTCACTGCTTGGACCATTAAATCATGTGTGCGGGCGGCAGGTAGCCACCAGCGATTTCCACCAGTGTGTGCCCAGCTGGATGTGTTGCTGCTGCTCAGAGCAAGTGCTAATTATCCTAGTGGGAGCGTAAGGGTCTTCGCTTGGCCGGCCGTGGTCGCAAAGGATGGGCAGATAACACAGCCTCCTGTTGTTTTTGAGCCAAGCTGGTGGCCAGTCAACATGAGCTGCTGAGAGAGAGAGAGAGAGAGAGAGAGAGAGAGAGAGAGAGAGAGAGAGTGTGTGTGTCCCCAAATCTCCTTTAACAGAGGGATTAATCCCACAGCCCCCTGTGCTATTAATAGCAAGAGCAAAAGACATGGGAAGGTGTTCTTATCAAGGGCATTACAATCTAACTGGCAGCACTGCATCAAAAAATGAACTGCCATCCAATCACAACCCTGTTTCTGCAGCTTTATTGCCTGTTAGGCCTGAACGGCACACACAGGAGCCATGTTCATTCCTCAGACTGGAGTCGGGCCTTTGAGCAAACGGTCAGAAGCACAAATGATGTGAGAATGTGTTGGTGCTACAAATTATAAATCAAACACTGGGAAATACTATTCAGTCAATATTTGTGTGTGTGTGTGTGTGTGTGTGTGGTGTGTGCGTGCACATAAGTAAACATGTTTAAATACTTTTAATACGTTTACATGTTTTCTTCCCATTTTATGATCTAACTTTGACAAACACACACACACACACACACACACACACACACACACACACACCCGCTGCACTAAAACCACAGACAAGTGAAGTGAACAACTGATTATCTTTTTGTAGGGCCAGTTTTTCAGGGTGGGGTATATTATGCAGCAAGCACTGATTACCAGTTCTTGAAGTTGATGTGCTGGAAGCAGGAAAAAAAATTGAAAATGCGAGAAGGACGAAATCCTTATGGGTTGACGAGTGGGTGAGAGCATCTCCAAAACAGCAGGTCCTTGTGGTCTTGTGATCGGTACCAACCAAAAGTGATTCGAGATCCTCTAGAAGCAGAACAGTCCCCCCCCTTCAAAAGCAGTTTAGACAAGGTTCAAGACAAGACAAATTCCCCAGATATCAACACAACAGAGCATCCACGAGACGAACTAGTCCAACCCATGGAGCCCCAGTCTCAGAGCATCCAGGACTACAGGACTGCTGGAGGTGTGTAGTGATATCTGCACCAGGACATTAACGGCGGATCCTTTCAAAGTCCACGTGTTATCAGATCAGAGCTGTTTCTGCAGCATGGAAACCGACTTCAGATTAGACTTCAGTTATTTCCACCGATCAGCCACAGCATAAAACCAATGCGACTCCAAACTGTTTATTCCAAACTTTCGACTGAGTAAGTGGCTGTCCTGGTCCAAGCCCCCAGCCTCTATGGTTACGTGTCCAACCCAGTTTAATTGCAGTCACTCCAGCAGTGGAAAGACCTTCATGATTCTTACAGCAGTGGAACCCGTGCAGATATTACCCACGGATTGCTCTTCCATTTACCCGCCTGCTCCGCCTGCTATCATTCATCAAACACACACATACGCACATGTGCGTACACACACACACACACGCGCGCGCGCGCCTGGGCGGCCATGCCGCACTGCGGGATGAAAGCCAAACAAACCAGCAGGAGGAAAGGCAACACGAGTGGCTTGCAGCACAGCGGCGGAGGCAAAGTGAGGCAGAATGCTCACGGAGGTGTGTTAATGAGGCACTTTGTGTGCTCAGTGTGTGCACGTACACATATGTGCGGGTAACGCTTGATTTGATTTGAAGCCATTTCTTAGTTACATTGCGAGCACGGGCCACCTCCTGCAGCTCTGACACTAATCTAATTCAGACTTTATCATACGGCGCCGTACGAACACTCTCCCTCCCCGTCTCTCTTACGGCTGCTGCAAGTCTCTCACGATCATTAAGAGGACGTGTGGGAATATGTTCACTTTTTTTTTACCTGCATTTTGGCCTCTGAAACATTAAGCTCTTGGAAAATGTAAAGTTTTAAAAGGTCCAAATAAAGTTAAAGATGCTGAGATTTTCGATGGGTGTGACGAGGATGGACAGGATTAGTGAAAAAAAGAAAGTGAAAGTGACAAACCTTGACATTGCGAGGTCACAGCACAGCACACAGTGAACCACAACGTAATTTGACCTCTGCATTTAACCCATGCACTCAAACACTGTGCAGCAGTGGGCAGCTATTGCACGGGGAGCAGTGACTGGGACGGTACCTTGCTCAAGGGTACCTCAGGGCAACCTACTGGGAAGGGGTTTGAACCCACAATCTTCTGATCCTGTGGCCAACTCCCTAAACACTAGGCTGCCGCTGCCCGTTTGTGATTCCTTTCAGGGGTTAGAGCACGAATTTGTGGGGCACCAGCTAGATTGCCGCTTAACGGCGGACTCCATCCTGTCAGCGACAGGAAATGAGAATGAAATGAGAATATTAGAGGGTCAGCTCAGGTTGAACGTTTTGGAAACAAAGTTAGAGAAGCAAGGTTGCGTTGGTTTGGACATGTCCCGAGGAGAGATGAGGATTATATTGGGAGGAGGATGTTGAAGATGGAGGAAAAGAGGAAGACCAAAGATGCAGGTGGTTGGTTTGAAGGAGGAAGATGCAGAAGACAGGAAGAAATGGAAACGGGTAATTCGCAGTGGCGACCCCTAAACGGGAGCAGCCCAAAGAAGGATAAAACACATGTAAAGATGGGTTTAAATAAATTAAATAAACACAAGGCCCAACCCACATTTCCGGCACTTCCTATTGGATAGTTTTATGGAAATCACAATATTATTTGGGGAAAAAAAATTCTGCCATTTTAATTGAAAACTATATATTTTTCCGGAAATATCCAGATACGTGTTAATGGATTTTGCTGTCAAAACCTTTTTGTCGTCAGTGATGATGTCATCGCTAAAGCGAATCTTATTGAGACAGGAAAAGAAAAGTGCGAAGAAGGTGCGAATGTTTACAGAACGTGCCAGAGACTTCAAAGGTCAAAATGCCTTCTAAAGTCACACGAACAGATGCACCGACAGTTTTATATCACAGCTGGGGTGAATTGATTATGTGTGTAAAACAGATGTGAGGATATAGGTAGCAGAGAAATATGAGAAAGATACAAATCCCACCATCTGAACGAGGCCTCAGACGTGCTGTCAGGCAGCTGCCCAAAAAGCAACCAGTAATCAAGCAGCCAGAGGAGGCCGGCGAGCTCCTTTGGGGCAGCAGGTAGTGATCTATGTAGGCAGGATGACCAATGGTTGGACAGCACAGTGAATAACACCATAGAAGAGAGTAGGTTCAAATTCTTCGCAGGAATGTAACTCCACACCACATGATTTTTTTTTTTTTTTTTATCATCACTATGTGTCCAGCAATATTAGCCTTTCTGTAAATTCAGCTACCAAACCCCTCAAGCTCAAGGTCTTCATTGAGGTCAAGTAGACCTTTCGATGTAGCAGAGGACCCCGTGTGACTTTCTGGGCAGCACAAAAAGACCATCATAAATATGGAGAAACTGATCCAAGACCGGCCTTCATCAGCTGTTGTTTTAATAGCTCGTAGTAAGTCATGACCTAATTTAAACCACATCATCAAGCCTGCGCCACCTTAATGAAGGTCTGAATGAGGTTTCGAGTGGGTTGAGAACTACTGGGCCGTATTCGGGCCATACCATGCTACCTGCTTGCAAGTCACTGTGAATAAGGGCGTCTGCTAAATATGTAAATGCCTGCGTAAGTTATGATGTTTAGTTCAGAGCTACTAGACACAAGAGGGAGTTAACAGCCCTTGCCGTCTCTCCTCACATTGCTGGGTTCTGCACCAGAGCCTGGGTAAAAAGGCCCATTTCACACCCCATAAAGCTGGCCTGCTCTCAGAGACCCCTTTTTCTAATCACCTCTCCCGTCAGCCAGATCTGTAAGCAGGTCTCGAATCCTCCCAGAACTCAGCCGTTTCACCTCATCTGCCTCTGACCTCATCAACGGCTCCAACTTCAACAGTTGTGATCCAATTCTCTAAAACAAAGGGCCTCCACACAGGCCGCAAACTTGCCTTGCCCAAACTCCAGGGGATTACGTCACCGTGTTACGGCAGAGGATTCCTGTCCTAATCCCAGCCATCTGAAACGATGGCGAAACACGAGGACACAACCCGGGCTATGTCGGAGTCAAAAAACCCAAAAAGAAAATCAGTCTTCTAGCAACAGGCACCTCAAACACCTCAAAGCCGGACCGTTTAAACATCCATACAGTCACTTTAACACCAACCGCGTTTAACGGCATCCGGAGATGCTCATTAAAAGTGTTTACGACCACTCCGAGCACGCTGCAATTGGCGAAAGTCCACATCTGTAAATAATCTAATCCTTTCAGCACGGCCAGATTGAAGCCTCTCCGCTGGTTCTACCCTCTGTCCCTCTGAGCCCTGGGAGAATGGACTGACCACAAGATTTCCACTGGATCAATTTTGCTGGATTGCCACTTTTTGCAGTATTGGCCAGAAGTGGCCCCCCCAATGCACGTTGAGAGCGTGGTGAACTCAGCCATTTTCAGCTGAAAGCCTGTCTGGGAGACAACCATCACCACAAAAAGGACAAAGACTGCCATCAGCACTTTAAAACAGACGTTAAGGACAAACTTTTAAGCTCTTCCAATGGGGCCCTCAGAGCTTCAGCTAAGGCTGCAGTGCATCTGTAGTGTTGCTGGAACGCAGCCTGGAACTCAGATAAGCCGCAGTTCCCCAGCCTAGGTGCAGCCACATGCTGGGAGCCTCGGAGTGAGCGGCATGGTTTTGAAAACGAAATCTGAAAGTGCACATTTTTCCATAGAGAAGACACTTTTACTCATTTCACTGCAAATCCTTTTAATGTTCTTCTCGAATACAATAAAATCAGCAAGTCGATATAAATTTGCAGAAATTTAAAGAAAAAAAATGGCATAATTACATCGTCAAAATACACCTTTCTGACACTTTTTTCCACCACTTTTCTCATTATCGGTATTAATTGCATCACAATTTTCTTTTTTTTATTGGCATATTGCGATATCATCGGTAAGCAATAAAAAAAAAAAACTGATCAACGGCAGGTTTCACTCCAAATAAGTCCATTATTAGTCCTTTTTAGCCTAATAATAAAAAATAATACATTTCAATCATATAATACCTTTCTTAGACCCAAGGTCACTTTACAAAGTTAGTTTCCAAAATCATACCCAAAGCAAGTAGGCTAATCAGGGAACTGCTGGGAGAAAAGGTGTGTTTTTAGGAAAGATTTCAAAAAGGAATGGAAGGAGCTTCACGGACGGCAGCTGGTACTGCTTTTTAAAGTTTAGGAGCCACAACACTAAAAGATCTCCCACCCATCATGACCAACTTACATTTGGGGACAGAGAGAGGACCTGCTGAAGAAGATCTAAGGGGGTGAGATGGTGTAAATGGGGAAATGGGTTTGCACAGATAACGAGGAGCGAGGCCATGCAGAACCTGATCTAGTGGAGCGTAGTGTGAGAAATGTTGATTAAATCACTGGGTTCACAGGTTTGGGATGCTGCACGCATCATGAAAACATCTTGAAGCATCAAGACATAGTTGCCATATTGCCCACACACACACATCTAGAACACTAAACAACTGTATCGTGAGAAAAGACTTCGACCAACCATAAAAGAACCTGTTAAAGAAAAAAAAATCATTAATTAATTAACAATCCACTATCTGAACGGTGACTGAATAAGCTGCACTGTCAGCACTTAGAGTGCTGAGGCGTAGAAGGTGGCCTCAATCCAAAAACTGCTGCTTTAACTGACCTGAGGTCAGCAACAAGGCCATTAACTACAGGGCTGCAGCAGGAAGCAGAGCTCCCTATAATACTGCCAGTCGGCCACCGTTCAATAACTCGTTTTTTTACGATCCTTGTTTTATGGCTGTTTCTGTCTATTGTGACTCTCTTGTATCTCTCTTCCATAGAGGCGCTGCCCAGGGCTCTCGAGGGAGAACAACCCTACGCTCGGGCTTCTGGCTCGTTAGTTAATGCTGACCATGCTCTGCTCTTCTGCTTAACCAGCCTGTGATGGATGAAAGCCCTTATCCACATACCATTTGTCTCACCTGGCAGTCGACCAGAGCGAAACGCATCAGCATTCAGCACAATGTTGTTACATTCGCATGAAAATTGCTTCACACGGGGCAGAAGAAAAAAAAAAAAGAGAAAAGACTGTCCTTGATTAATATCCAGCCAAGGAAGCCAACAGACCAGTTTTTAAGGAAGAATGAGGCGCGTGTCCTAACGTGTATGGGGTGTCTGGAAGAAAGGAGTAACTGAAATGGCTGTTTTGACAACATTTGACGGGACAGACGATTTTAGTGATGATTCTTTAAAAGGGAGCAGGACGTCCGACTCCAGAATAAATAAATAATAAAAATAGATCATTGATATTGATAAAATAGATTGATCACCTAAACTTGTTTATTGCTGTTCCACCTTAATGGTTGTAAATGAATGACCCCAAATAAAAAAAACCAAAAAAAAAAAGAAAAGGAACTCTGGGCTTGTTGGAGGTGAAAGTGGCTGGGTGGTCCTCCACAGACTGCAGTAGGTCCGAATTAAATGGGTAGCAAGATGTCCTTGTCCTTGTCCTTGTAGTTGATGAAGGCCACAGTTTCTGCTGCTAATGGACAGCTTCATCCGTATCAGTGATGGATATCAGCATCTGCTTTCTGTTCAAAAAGGGTGCGTGATATTGATGGGTGTCAGAAAGCATAATGACACACCATCACATGCTCTCACTGCCAAAGGCTTTATCTGCTCGTTTCCCCTCAGCTGATATCAAATACAAGCATGGAATGACCCCCCCCGACAGATAGATATATATATATATATATATAAAAAATAAAAAAAAACCTTTAAACAAGTCATTGCGTTGTGTAGATAAAAGAGGGGAAGTTCACTGGAAGGCTTTTAACACTCGATATGGCATCTTTTTGCAGAAAAAGTTTTCAGAAAAAGACGAGCCAGACTTGATGTTAAAGCTGCGAGTGGGAAAAACTCTGCCTTTCTGAGGAAATGAGTCAAATGCTACAAAATATAAATGCAATTTTTGTCAGTAATCTTAAATATATTTAAGAGGCTAATGCAGCTTTAGTGAAAGTGAAAGTGACAACCCTCGTCATTGTGAAATGCAGCGCAGCACAACACAACGAAATTCAACCTCTGCGTTTCACCCATAAGCACACGTGCAGCAGGGGGCAGCTATTGAAAGCGCCCGGGGAACAGTGACGGGGACGGTACCTTGCTCAAGGGTACCTCAGGCAACCTACAGGTGAGGGAATCGAACCCACAATCTTCCGATCTGGGGCAACTCCCTAACCACCAGGCCACCGCTGCCCCAAGTGTTTGCTTTACAGGCCTCTCCCCAACTCCACATTCAAAGAAGTCTGGAAGGAACTGTCGGGGTGCAGTTAAGCTGCCGAGCGTACAGACTTCCCTAAGGGTGCTGCGCTTCAGCTGCTGGAAATGTTAGACAGAAGGCTGTTAAACATGATGCTCATCAGAATTAGGGTGCCTCCTAAACAGTTCTAGAGTCATATATTATACAGCTCCCCTTGTTTTTGGCTTCAGGTAATAAGCTGATAATAAGCTGACTGTTAAAAGTATATAACATCAAAAAAAAAAATTGCATTTAAGTATGTAACACTTTGTTATTTGCTGGGTGCTTTAAATGCAATAATGCAAATAAACCAAAGGAACAATAGTCCTGTCCGGAAACTTCTGTCTGGTGAATGTGCACTCAGCAAGTCAACAGAAGATTCACAGTCCAGTGAAAACAAGCAATCCCAGTCAATTGCCACGTTCTAAGTGAAAAAGTCAAAGTGACGACCCTTGTCACTGCGAGGTCACAGCACAGCAAGCGTGAATCACAACGAAATTGGACCTCTGCTTTTAATCCATGCACAAAAACACCATGCAGCAGTGGGCAGCTATTGAAAGTGTCCGGGGAGCAGTGACGGGGACGGTACCTTGCTCAGGGGTACCTCAGGGAAACCTACTTGTGAGGGAATCGAACCCACAATCTTCCGATGGGGGGCAACTCCCTAACCACTAGGCCACCGCTGCCCATTTGATCTAGTGATCAAAAATGAAAATCCTCTCCTGAAGAGACCTGTATTTGTTGAATGAAACCTACTGATGGAAAATATATGATCTGTGCATTAATGATGGCACCCTCTACATGTTATGCTCTTTCCCATAGTTGAAGCCGAGCAAATAAATATAAATATCGCTGAGAATTTCCAGGACTACATTTGCTCCATATAGCTAAGGAGAGAGAGATTTAACCAAGGGCATTCACGTAAATTAAGTCCCGATCTAGTATACTGTGTGTATCAGTATGAAGGTCTGGATTTACTCAGCAAAACACTTTACCATTTTAAAACGTAACTCTAGCAGTCCTACCCAGCTCTAGTGTAATCGCTCAGGGCACGTTGCACTCCTGAGACAGCCCAAACCCGGGGAGCTGAGCGTGCTGACACCGCCATGCTCACTCTCCGCACTTTTAAGCAGCTGTTCAGGCGTGTGGCAGGTATGTTCAAGCCAGTTAACCACTACACCACGGGAACCTCAGTCATTCATTCATTCATTCATTTCTCCAATTAGCACGGCAGACATTGCTGGGGATTTGGGGTGTTGCCATTATCAGCGTCTAGAACTAATTAGTGTCAAAATGCTATTCAATTACGGACGAGCTCCAAAAATTACACACGCCATTACACAGTCGTCGTCCCGCTTTTTTTCACGCGCGGGCGTGGGTGAGCAGTGCAGTCTGCAGAAAGAGTCTGCAAGGGATTAGTATGCTCATAATTACTAAATGAATAATTTAACCACCTTTCAAAACAGATCTCATTAAATCAGCAAAGATCAGCAGGATGATTTTACATCAGTCTTATCCAGAGCAGAGCATGACGACAAGCTCCCTGGAGCTACCTGGGGGTTCGTGGCCTTGTTCAGGAGCTCAAATATCGCTGGTGTTGGAGATGGAGACAGATCTGAACCTAAAAACTGAGGAGCCTACCCACTGGCTACCATCACCCAAGTCAGTTTAATTGATATTTTTTTACAACCGCTGTCACAAAAGCACGAGTTAAAAAGATTTCAGCGCTGAGCTCCGGCAAAGTGTGACTTAGTCATTAGAGTCCCATTAGAGTCCATAATTGGGAGTTCAATGAATGATTAACACTAGTAGTTGTGTTGAGTCATAGGAGCTCAATCCTGGTTTTTGGCAGCAGCTCCTGCAGGTGTTCCAGTAAAATGTAGCCGATGCACCACTTCGAGCTCTCCCAGTAAGACTTCAACTCACAGGAAGCACAGCCTGTTGACACCAGTTCAGGGTTTTAGCTTTGAAATAAGCATTCGGTCTTGACTGTTTGCACGCGTCAGATTAATGCTAATCACGACTGAATTATTCGCTTGCGTGTGAACTCAGACGGCGCGTGGTTGTCGACGCCACTGACAATTCTGAACAAGACGAGAAAGACATTCCAGACTCTTGCCTTGTTTCAGCACTTTGTCTGATGTTAATAAAAGAGCTTCGTTTTATAGGAGCGGCTATTCAAACAGCATCTCATCTTAAAGCATAAAAAGGTGCTTATTAAATGGAGCGTGTCTCCAATGAGCACGGCTAAAGTCTGAAAAAGCGAATTCTTCAGCGAGCAGTGTTTATTGCACTCAGTTTAACAGTGGGCCTTGGGGTCCAGCACAGTAAAGCACAGTACAAATACTCCCAGTCCTAGGAACAAGCAAACAGTTACATAATTGCACCGCAAAGCAAACGGACTAAAAAGCAACCCTTTAAAGACAAGACTCTTTAAAATGGACATTTATTTCCTTCGGGTTCTTTCTCTTGTCCTTTGCCGTGACTTTCTCCAAATAATTATCCAGGCTTTGGTCTAAGCCATGCCACGGGCTGTTCCTGTACAGCTTTATTCTCACTCGGAGGGAAACCATCTTTGTAGCTGGGTATTACTCACAAGGCAGCCAGCACCCCCCCCCCCAACACAATGTGAGTGACGAAGCCTTATTGAGCGCGCTTGTCTCCTACACCTCACGTCCTCGAGATGAACCTCAACAAGCATCGCCTGAGCCGGAGCACAAAGTAATCAGAGGACACAGATGGCTCAGTTGTTCCCTCAAAATAACTATATAATAATTGTTAATGTGCTAGTTTTGTGGAGGCATGGCTTCAAAAAAGAGGGACTATCCTTGCCATCCAATCCCGATCCCCACTTATGCTCTTCACTCTTCAAAGACGAGCTTTTATGGAAGAAAACATTTACTTTATCAAATGTTTTCTCACGTGGTTTGGTGATCAGAAAGAATTTTGGGATTTGAAATTTTGGAAACCTCCCTGCGATGGGCTGGCAACCTGTCCAAGGTGCGTCCCCCGTCCTCGCCCTGTGTGTGCTGGGTTGGACACCAGCACTCCCCCGCGACCCCGTTTGGGACAAGTGGCAGAAAATGGATGGATGGAAATTTTGGAAACTTGTAATTACTCTCCAACATTGAAAATAATTCCTTTTGCTTCATACAAATGGATTCTGTGAACAGAAACATTGGCACACGATCCGTTTACAGAGGGTTTCCTCCCTTTCAGAGACCCTCGCATTGAGAAAGAGCTCCCTCTTGAGGAGGATCTTCAGAACGCTGTTCATCCAGTCGGTTAGGATAACTGATGCAGCTGCATTATTTAAACAGAGCTTGCGAACAGCCAGCCCGTCAACCAACTCCAGCACTCGCGTGTCAGGCACCAGACTTCGTCGGAGTTGATTCGGTCCTCATTTTTTCTTTATGCAAATTTGGCATTGAATATCACGAGGACATCTAAGCCCAATATCGAGGAGCTGAACGATCGATTTCTCTTTCTATCAAAATCACTATATGAAAGAGTGTGCAGGGGGGCGCGGGGTAGTAATATAAAGGAAATCTAATACAAGTGTGGAACGAAAGTGATTTTTTGGTGAGAAAAAGTCCTTGGTGGGGGGAAAAAAACAAAAAACCATCAACACATTAATTGCAATTGAAATACTGGTTTAAAAGAAAAAAAAATAAATAAATCATCAATTCAATATTTTGCTCAAATTGTTCAGCCGTAGCTGCGTGTATCATCACTTCCCTGGAAGTAGCACATGTAGCTCAAGTCGTTGCTGCCGATTGAGGAACCAGTGAGGAACCAGAACCATTGCTTTACTGAAAGCACATCCTTTATCGACTCTGTTTTGATCATTTCAGGATATTCAATAATTTACAGTCATTAGAGTAGTGAGAGCTTATCTGCTGATCATCAAATCAGCAATGTGCCGCTCACCCTCCCGGTTCTGTTGCTTGGCTTTCATGAGACCTAAAACTGCTTGTGAGCTTGCTAAAAATAAAACTCCTCCACAGGCTCTGCACAGGCCCTCTCCTCTTGTGCAGTGTGGGATGCGCCACAGGGGCCTTTCCCCTGCCAGGGCGTCCTTGAGAGTCCCGCGTTCGCGTCTCACTTGGCACGTCTCCCTCCGCAGCCCCTGGAGAACAGCCGCTAATAAAACTCTAAGGGAGCGTAAACAGTGATTTGAAGTAAAGGCATCTTTGCTCTGCTGACTGATCCCTTTTTTTACGCAGCGAGGAAGCAGCAACGAAGCCCGGTCATGCAATAGTAGCATATTTAATAAAAATAGCTCCTGAGGATAAAAGCCCTATCTGTCTGGGATGTATTTTTGTGCCCCCTTTTTTAAAATGAGGTTATGCACGTGGAGTTAAGCTCTGGTTAAGCCTGGAGACCCTCATTCACTGCAGACATTTTAATGAAACATATAATCTTGGAAGGGTTCAGGGGCTCAGCCATACCACAGTGGTTTAGAGAAGTATAAGCCACTCTCCAAGTGCCCCCTACTCCAGTGCAGTAGCTTCGCCGCCATGTTCATAAATAAATAAACGTCTTATAAGTTTGGAAATGCACAATCTCGCATTCAGTCTCACTCGAACCCTTGACCCGAGGCCATCTGCAATTCGCAGAATCACCCAAAGAAAAAAAAAAAAGAAAAAAAACCCTCACCGGTTCCAACGAGGAACTTCATTTCAGCCTCATTCCGTGCCCGCCCCCTTACCCAACCCGCACTTCCCGGCACCGTCCCCAAACCCCCTGTGCTCGCATTCCGAGTTGCTTGGCGCTGACTCATGTGAGAGCCACAGCTGATGATGATGGGGTGTGCATATGTATGAAGGCATTCTGGTCCTGTGGGAGAAAAAGCGAAGGAGGACAGAGTGCAGGAAGTCAGGCAGCAGAAGTGACTAATGTGATTCCCTGACCTCTCATGCCGTCCTCACCGTATCACACACACAGGGGGGTGAGGCTAACCCGCTGCTGCGGCACAATGGAGGGCCGGCAACCCTTTGTACTGGAGGCCCTGCAGGGTCATGTTTACAAGGCCGTTTAAGGCTGTTTCTGTGGCAGAGGTGGCACCGATCAGCAGGGAGGGCAGACCGAGGATTTAATGAATCAGATGGAATTGGTCTTGTAGACGGCATTGCTTTTTAGATCCGAGGAAGCCCTGTGACACTCCTGGTGATCATGAGGGTGATTTCCAGTATGCAGCTGGTATCTTAAAAAATAAATAAATAAAAAAATCCAGCAAAAAAAAAAAAAAAAAAAAAAAAAAAAATTCCAAAAACTACTAAGGAAGAAGATACAGAGGACACGAAGAAATGGAAACCGATGATCCGCTGTGGTGACCCCTTAAGCAGCCGTAAGAAGAAGAGGAAATTGTTACTCAAGTAAAAAAGGCTCCTTGAAGGACATTTCTACCTGCCGTTTCTCAACCGCATCATGTTAATACAATTAAAAGACTATAAAAGCACTTCAGCTCCAACTCCAATAAAAACGGAACATAATGAGCATGAACTTCACTGCTTGACTTTCATCCGAGTCTTACAACAAGCACACTCGATCCATACGTTTCTCCAGCAGTCTCTCTGAAGTCTCTTGTTTGTCTTCACCAAATTAGAATCTAAAAAAAGATGCATTTTCTGTTTATTTCTCTCTTTTAACTACACAAGTGCCTAAGCTACACTTCGATCAAATGCTCAGCGTTTAACACACGACATTAGCGCCAAACCAACAACTTTAAATAAAGAATTTGGCCACGTTTGACTACAAAAAGAAAATCCTTTCTCGATGCTTCAGTCTTCCAGAAGATCGGGGTGGGTGGTGAAATCCTAGTTTCTATTCAGCCTTTAGCTCGTGTTACCAGAGCATAACATTAGCTTCATTTCTGTGCCATAAAGATATGATATGCATCTTCTGAGAGCGAGAGACCGTTTTCAGCTGTCGTCCTTAAAAAAGGAGGTTCCAGTATCTGAGAGGAGCAACAGTTGCTTTCAAAAGCAAGCCTTGTGAGCACCTCCTGCTGCAGTGGTGCTCAGACAAGGAGGAGAGTCAGGCAGGAAAATAAGACGAGAAAAACCAAGGGCCTCTTCAGGCTCTTTCAGCTTTGTGCTGCTCCTCTGAAGCTGCAGCTGCTGTTGCCGGTCTACGCCGGCGGAGCTGTGCCGCAGTGCTCGGGGAAACAGTTTGTCCTTGAGGCTCAGCATAAATCAAGGCTCGGGGAGAAAAGGAGAGAGGCTTGTGAACTCCGAGCCTGCCAGGGAGGCGATACACTTAATTAACTGGTGTCTGCTGATGTGGGTCCATGCTGAAAGGTCCTTATTGGAAGAGTGATACCGCTGGAAAAACAACTCGCGGCGAAGAGCAAGGCCGATACCTCAACAAGTCGGGCGAGATGGCGCAAATACAAAGGGAGTAGAGTTTTCTTGTGGAGGTCAGAAGACAGAAGCCACTCGAGATGTGCCGTCCAGAAGCGAAAATGCGCAGAGAGCAGGTTCCTCTCGTGATCTATCGCTGCAGCCGCAGTCATTTCCTGTGATGGTGGGTCTGTGTGTCTGGGCTCCCTTGGCGGCACTCTTCTCTTTTCCATTACTGCTAAAAAACACTGTGTGCTCCGAGAAGGACCACAATGCAAGATTCCTCAAATAGGGCAATTTTGTGTTCCTACGCTTAAGTGAAATTGCATTTACATTAGCCTGACCCAACTTGTCAGCCACTGTGCTCATTGTGAAGAGGTTACAGAACCTACCTTTGTAGTGTTTCTTGACTACACCGGCTTCCTCAAACAGCAATCATGCAAACATGTGCCACTTCATATTTGTTCGCTTGCAGCATCAGTCAGTATTTGGGATGAGTAATGCGTGGCTATACTACTGCTGCTTATTTTGACAGATCGCATACCTGTTCTTCTACTTTTTTGAGAGACGATGCGGTTCTATTGTTCTTGGCCTCGTTTCAAAAGAAACCCAGCGCCATAACTTCTGCATTACTCCTTGCCTAAAAGGAAACAATGGAGGAACGTAAAAGGCCTGGTCACTAAAACAGAGGCTAAGCTCTAAAAACTGGATCATGGATTCTTTAGCAAAAGCTCCTGGAGCCATAACTGCTTTGAAAGCATGTTGTTCTTTGGTTAAATTGTTCTCGTCTATGCTGGAAAACTTCTTGATCGCTGGTTCTAAGATGTTTTTTGATGAAGGTCTTTTTAAATGGTTCTATGTAGCATGAAATAGGGTCCCTTTTTCTGAACCAGCAAACCACACTTTTTGTTCTTTTCCACTGGCACCAGGAACTGAGGTACATCAGCGCCACATCCAACAGTTCTGCAAATGTACTGCTCACGTTAAAACTGCTTTACCCGATTTCCACTATTTAGGGTTAGTCTGCATTGAGACTACATTTGCCGGGTCAAGCCAAAAAGAGTGTCTGTTTTCATGCACTGTTCATAGAGACTGCTGAAAATGCTGTTTATTTGTTTACATTATATTTCCTGGGGCTGTTTGCACACCCAAAGTAAAAAAATTGCCTTTTTTTCAGCTTCTCCATTTCTCCATTTCGACCAAGTGCAGTTCGGGTATGGGTCTGTTCCATTATCCGTGCAAAAACCCTGTTAGATGCTGCTCACCCAGCTTTTTTACTTGTAGCAAATCAATCAGAGGTATGGCACAAAAGAGAAGATTATGGATTCACTCAATAAAAAGGAAAAAATAAAAAAGATAGAATCACCAACAGTATTTGTCCTTGCTCCTCCGCACATCTGAATTCTTTGAGGCTTGGACTTAATAATAAAATAAAAACCTGTTCTACATCAGGCTTGCTCTAACTTTCTCTAATAGCAGCTGACAGATCAGCTTTGCAGGATCAGGCCTCATCATTGACCAAGAGTGCACATCGTCTCCACACAAACAGCTCGGCAAAGTCCTGGTAGCCCCTGCACGGCACAGGCTCACGTTTTCCTAGTGTTACTACTTCTGACGCAATCCAGAAAGGGATTGATAATTAGCTTTGTGGTCTGTTAGAGCCAGGAGAAGAGTTTAGTGCGCTGGGCTCCTGGGGCTGCAGCAGGGAAGAAAGGTTCTGGAAGATGGGAAGTTACTGTTTAAATAAAAATGAGAACCATGTTGACAAAGAGATGAAAAAATTTTTGCATTATTCATGGTAGTTGTTAAAACCCGCCCGTGCCCCTACGTTGGGCCCTTCATCGGATGCCCACAGGGTGTTTATTTTAGCTGGCTGCAGCCTACACATGCTACAGATGACTCTCCCTCTAATCAGAAAAAGAACAAAGCAGCATCACAATCCTCCAAGTTATTATATATATATATATATATATATATATATATATTCCCTCCCCCCACTTACTCCTGGTAAGGATAAGGGTAGATTTTTTTTCTGCACTTCCGCTGGCACGTGCTCCCCTTTGTGTTGCAGAGGCTGCACATTTATGAGCGCTGCTCAGTAGCAACATCCCATTATCTCCCAGATTGCCCCGCGCCTCATGTCGGCCACGCATACTTTCACGCTGATTACAGCTCAGCCACTAAGATCAGCACATGAAAGGACTCGGTTTACTCAAGGCCTGCGTCAGATTGTGGAGTGACTGATTGCCTTCTGCAGGGAAAACGGGCACAGAATGAAAAGTACACTGGGAAGCAGAGGACTGCGAAGCCTAAAGGGTAGTGCGTGAGGAGCGGCGTGGTCAAGGTCACGCATGAAGCAGGTGGCAAAAATCTCTTCGGCTCACAACGAATCATGAGCGAAACGGTGAAGCCAAGAGCAGCTCAGGGATCGAGAACTGGCATCATGTGCGAAACAATGTTTCCCCACCTTGGCTCCGTGATACATTCCCAACCTTCATGAAGAGGGGCAGGACATGTACGCCACGGCCGAACATTGCTGGAACGAAAAACACAAGGCAGAGGAAGGAAAGCCTTGGAAGCCGAGAACAAAGCTTTCATTGTTTTTGCCACAGCTTGAGTAAAGGGCGGATTTGAACCACACACACATAGAGCTGCTATAATGCAAGGGCTGGGTACACAAACGCCAGTAGCCACAGGACTCGGCCTTGGCAACAGCTGGAGAACATCCACAGCAGTGACCTCATCAGACATCAAAGTGGGCTTCGTTCGGACTGTAAGTCCATGACTAATATGAAACAAGATTGAAAATGTACCCGAGACCGACTTAACGCACCTAAGCTGGCATGAATGACAAGAACATTACTTCAAGGAAAATAGGCCACGCTTGATGAAACCCATTTCAGTTTAGTTTCACCATTGTCTACAGCCTTGCTGCTGGCTAAATAGCAGTACACACAAACATTTCAATGGAACTGATGTATTGTCTGTGATGTCCAATTACCCCGAGCACAAAATATGTCGTCCTCCACATCTGTGCCTCCTGTGTAACGCCTGCTCATTTGCACACTCTGTAAATACACCTCTGCAAAGGCCAAGGCCCTAAACAGCCTGAAATCATTTCTTCAGTTTGTTCACAAGACCACGCAGTAGCTGGACCGGATAGAGTATGGTCATACCACAGTTCGGGACATTTTTCAATAGGGACATTTGCTGTGAAGCAAAAAGGATTTGGTCAATTTAGGAAAGAATAATAATATGTCCTCCAACACCCAAATCGCCTTTCAGAGAAGATGATCAATGGTTCTGGGTGGAGGATGCATGAGATTTTGGGGCCACCCCTTCAATGACGATGCACAAATCTGATCCAAGCTCCCTTGTTTCGTCAATTTTTTCCTCTGAACCACATCAGGAAGTCCAGGCGTCCTTAATGGAGAGCTAGGTTCTGTCCGGCAGGGTTGAGAACAGATCTAGGGATGTGTTTATGGAAAAAGATTTGGGTCGTGGTTCAGGTGTACTGACCTTATGCTGGGGCACATGTGGAATTCTGACCCTGCGGAGTAGTCTGTCTAGAATGAACCTGAAGGTTAGAGGTTCAACTGGAGCCAAACAGCAACTGGCTGAACCTCTTGCTCTGAACCTTCAAATGTAACCAATTCGATCTGTTTGCTTCCCATCGCGGATTTTTACAGCTCCGTTAAATCACCTTATCTCCACACATCTGGTCTCTCTCACAGGGCCGACCCATTGAGGACCACCCCGTATTGTGCAAAATCCTCTAAAAATGAATAAGAACAGCATCGGCAACTGGGAACGTGCTCCTTGGCTTTAGTCTAAAAAGGCGATTGGGTGAGATGGTGGTGAGATGGGGGCAATTCCCATAGGCGCTTTCCAACTGACTCGTATAGAAAGAACAGGGAAGACGGGCTCAAGCAGATAAGAAAGGGGGAGGGGTTTAAGAGCGGTCATTATCATTACGCTCATGTTTTCACGCCCAAGGTCTCTGCATTGCTTTCCCATAACCCGTCCCAGAGCCTCAGCCTGGATGAAGCCATTTTTCTCCCTTACGTGCACTTACACACACACAAGTGACTTAAAGTGAAGTGGCAGTGAATAAATCAGACGCCGATCGATGCTTAGGCACAAGGTAAATTTTAATGCAAGCCCTTGTGACATGCCTTTGGGAAATTAGATTTTGAGCCCTTTTTGCACTGTTGACAACAACATCTATAACAGAACACAAAAGGGACAACACTGTGCAGCTCCTTTGCCCCAAACTGTAAACGTGCATTGTTGCAATGCTGAAAACGGAACCGTTGCTTGTTTAAGAACATAAAATTTCCTTCCTATCACACCTTAACCCAAGCGTTACCTGCACTACGGGTCTACAAACGCTCAAAGTAGAGCAGCTACCAAACCAATGTCGAGTGCTTCAATATTCTTTCATCTGAATGCAGAGCAACTGCAATACTCCTGTGCTGTCAGTTGTGCTGGCCTAATTTTACGCTCACAGATGCTCATTGATCTTAGCATGCTGATATTACTCATCAAGCGCAGGCATATTGCAGATTATGCAGAGCTGCTGTCCCACCATGCACAATAACTCGAGTGCTGCGGTAGCTGCCCCACCCACCCTTTCTGTCTTTTGGACAGACACAAAAGAAAGACGGAGAGACGGTAAGAAAGTTTCTAGCAGCCTGTGAGCACTGATCTGTAGAGGTACGGATGGGCTCTGTAGTCTGAAAGGTTAAAAGGAAAAAAAAACGATAGTTGACTTTTCCTATACAGCAAGGATTTGTGATGGCCGCATGCAGGAAGAAGAGCTCTTGAAGGATGAGCGCTGGGTGCAGGGAGTGTCTCAGACTGCTGATGCGGTGTTTCACAAAGTAGAGTTCCCCACACGCCAGAATAAATAGGCCTAATCTAACGATTGTCCCACAGGAGCGGATGGTGAAAGGTATTCGTATGGGTTCTATTTAGAGGTTACTGTTAAACTTGTTCTGTGTAAAGTTGCATTAAAAGGTTTCGAATATCCTCAACGCAAGCTGTAAACTCATCAGCTGTCTAAAATATGTGGTGAAAGTGACTATTTTTGTCATTGTGAAACAGCACAGCACACAGTGAACCACAACGAAATTCAGCCACACACTGTGCCGCTATTTAAAGTGCTCGGGGAACAGTGATGGGGATGGTACCTTGCTCAAGGGTACCTCAGGGCAACCTACTGGTCTGGGATTTGAACCTACAACCTACTGATCCTGGGGCCAGCTCCCTAACCACTAGGTCACTGCTGGCCCTACACAGGCCCCTATGGTGACATGAATCCTAATAAGTAGCAGGAGATTAAACAGAGCCAGAAGTGTCTCATTCAAAAAAATAAATAAAAAATATGAGCAGGAATATAATATAATGACGGCTGCTATTAAAAAAAGTGAAAAAGTCCAAGTGACAACCCTTGTCATTGCAAGGTCACAGCACAGCAAGCGTGAACCACAACGAAATTGGACCTCTGCTTTTAACCCATGCACACAAACAGTGAGTAGCAGTGACGGGGACAGTACCTTGCTCAGGGGTACCTCAGGGCAACCTACTTGTGAGGGAATCGAACCCACAATCTTCCGATGCGAGGCAACTCCCTCACCACTAGGCCACCGCTGCCCGGTGATCGATGTTCTGACAATCTTGCAACATGCTTAGAATACTATAATGACATCATATTGCCCAGCTGTTGACCAGTTGTGATGCATCACTGATAGGCTACACTAATTATTGTCAAATTTGCACTTTAAAACAACTGGGCTGGGTTTTTTCGTGGCCCGTGAAAGTTTTGTGGTGGGTTCAGTGGGCCACAAGCTCCAAAAAGGTTGGAAGTGCAGTAGCAATTACAATCATTCCTATTGGGTAGTATTTCACAAAAATGTCTCCCTTTGCCAGATAAATCAGGCCCGTAGTGAAGCCTGCTCAGATGGAGAGACGCTGAGAGACCTCAGTACTGAGCAATCCTCACTTCTGGCACTGAGCTCAGATACCAGGCTTTGTGAAATACACTCTTGCCTTGTGAAATGCCCCCTGCTTGCGGTGACCTTAGCTAAACCAAACCCTGGATCAGCACTTCTGCTCTGAGCTGCTTTATTAATTCCAGATGACCCCTATACCAGGGGGGGGTTGCATTTCTCTGAGAAGTTTATTCAAATCCTCCACTGCCTTTCAGGAAAGCGATGAGTAATGACCATCCCTGCTGGGCCCGGACTGCTCGGCAGTGGCCGGTGCTGCTGAGAGATAAGTGACAACAAAAGCATTCGTCTGGCCATTAATTAATGAATTGGGGAGAAGAGATGACATCCCGGAGACCTGTGCTGGAGGGACCACCTGCATTCAGTCATTATGATAATGTCCTGGACCCACATAGACCTCATTCTGAAGATAATATCTGAGAAATATTAGCTTATTATGGGACTGAAGTGAAGATTGTAAACATTTAATGGCTCAACAAGGATGTAGG
Source organism: Hepsetus odoe (assembly GCA_017165825.1). Taxonomy (NCBI): domain Eukaryota; kingdom Metazoa; phylum Chordata; class Actinopteri; order Characiformes; family Hepsetidae; genus Hepsetus; species Hepsetus odoe. The sequence goes on along the minus strand of CM029385.1, from coordinate 5,916,538 downwards.
TGCTTTCACACTTAATAGCCTAAAGTGAGGAGGTCAAATACACCAGTGGGCGTGAATAAAGCAGGCTTGTTGGGGGACTTCACTGCAGTGCATACACACAGAACGAACAGGACACTCTGCAGATGTGCTTTCATTGGGAGATGCGGAATGATACCACAGCCATCTATGGGAAGGTCTCCAAGAAGGGACACTTGACACATTCCCTCCTGACAGGTAGGTCCTCCTCCTCCCCTAATCACTCACTTTGCTGCTAGTCAATGCAGGCATCCAAAGGTATTGAGCTCTCACTAGGAGGTGGAATTGGGCATGAATATAATGGGCAGAGCGTTAAATAAAGACCTTCAGCAGACACTTGTACAGCAATGGGCTCAATTCGAGGCTTCCGTGTGTGAAGGTGTGATGACGATTGATGCTCCATAATTGGTGGATTGGCTTCCAGTGGTTTTGAGAGCTTTTGAGAATTTCGCTGATCAGAGGCTCAGATGCTTCTCTCCAGCATTCGGCTCATGCCTTGTAACTGATAAACTTGAAAAGCCCCCGCTCGTTAGCATGCGCATATACAGAGCTGAAAGCGACCGGCCCGGTCGAGTTTGAGTTTATCTCTTGCAGAAAAGAGTGACAAAGCAAAGCAGATACCGTTTCACGAGGTGTGCAGGACTCGGTGTCTCGAAGGAAGGGGCTATTCTTCTAAAAGGAACCTGAGAGAGTTAACCAACAGCACAAGGAAGGAAAAAGGTTCAATAACAAATCAGAAAAGCCATTCCTTACATACGTATAGGCCCGAGGCAGGACAATAGATGCTTGGAGCACTTTTGTTTTGAGACGGGTTACTTTTATGTAGAAAAGCGCAGAAATTAATGGCCTGTTTCCAGTCAACAAAGCGGCAAGCCATTTATGAAATCACACAAAGCTTTCCAGTAATCACATTAGAGGAGTGTGGAGTTTATTTGGCAATCTTTAAAACAGAATGAGACAGAATATTCTTACACTCCTTTCAGACACAGGCCAGTAGTCCTGGTGCGGGCTGAAGGATCGACTGAGCCAAATCTACTAATAATCACTGCCAGAAACAACCCAGCCAGTTACACACAAGATAGTATGAGGTTCTTTAAAGCTCCTACCTACTTGCATAAGCCTTATTTGAAAAGGATTACATTTACATGGGGTCCTGAGGAGCTTTACTCGTTTACAGGGGCTACTCTGAGTTTATTTACACCCACATCAATGTTTTCTCCCTCCTCCTCTGAGAAAACTCTACTGGGCTAATTACCACCGTTTTTCACCAGACTCGGGAGGGATCAGATCATTTTAATCGGTCATGAGACACCAGGATTCTCCTGGAAGATGTTGCTTTATTTTGATGCAAAGGGTTGACCGCTGATGCTGGCTTAGCATGCGTTAAATCCATATTCCAAACAAAAATCATGAAGAGAGCAATGATTTGGAACAGTCCCTATCCCAGTTCTCACAGGGCGACAGGTGGGGAAACAACCTGGACAGGCTGCCAGTCCATCGCAGGGCAGACACACAGACAAACCGTCACACTCAAACCTTCAGGCAGTTTAGCATCTCCAATCCACCTGACGTGCATGTCTTTGGAGGGTGGGAGGAAACCCACACAGACATGGGGAGAACATGTAAACTCCACACAGAAAGGACCATCGAATCGATCCCAGGACCTTCTGCACCACTGTGCTGCCCCAGGGCTAAATAATCTCGACTGTGATTTACATCTCTCCCTGTAATCAGTACATCCACATTCTCAGGAGCCAAGTCCCAGGTTGTGCAAGTTGAGTAACTTTTGTTTGGTGTAACTCATCAGTCAGGGTTCCCAAGTTCAATAACATCAGGTAAAAATTCCACACATAAAGACACATGCGTTGATAATGTGCACCATAAACCGAAATGATATTCAATTGTAAAAATTAACTGAACAATAACAAAACATACTTATCCTTTGTGACAAAAAAAATAAATATATTTCAAAAAAACATAACTTTTCAGAAGAAGGGTAAAACATGGTGGTGGTCTAGTGGTAGGACACTTGCCTAAGGAGCTATGGACCAAGAGGTCACAGGTTGGAATCCCACCTCCAGCAGTATCACCACTGGGTTCCTGAGCAAGACCCTTAACCCTGAGTTGCTCCAGGGGGGGGGGACTGTCCCTGTAGTTAGGAAATTGAAGTCGCGCTGGATAAGGGCGTCAGCTAAACACCGTAAACAGAAATGGAAATGAAATCCTTTCAAAGAGTAAACAGCGGCTGATGTCTGGGTCATGAAGAACAGTGTTGCAACTCCACATCATCCAAAATCGAATCCCATAATAACGTGAACCAGTAAACGGAATTTGACATTACATGAGCTGGCCCATTTTGCACTAGGCTTTTTTTTTTTTGCAATAGAAAATACAATGACTGCAGTGTGAAAGAGGCCCTGTGAACATTAAAGTTGCTTGAGGTCCTCAAATGTTCAAAACAGGTCCTCAACAGAGCCTTGCTAAGCAATAAGAGACCACAAACTCAAAGCACCGCTTTTTAGGAATTCTTTGCATGCAGATAAACAGGGCCATGCTACAGATTTTGTTTTTCTCCAGTTTTGGCGTCATTTCGTAAGAAAGCACACTGTAGCAAACACACAGACGCACATTATTTCGAGACACACGGACGCCCACAGAGCCACAGTGGCTGCAAACCCCAATCAGCTCTCTAATTAATGAGGATCGTCCAGAGACAATGAGACAACGAACTCCTCCTCTGCTGCTTACTCGCTTCACCACTTGGAAAACAAAGTGACGAGAGGGAAGACGCCCACCTCGCTTACACGCAATGTTCACTACAGATCGAAGGGTGAGGGGAAGGGCTGTCGGAGGAGACCGCCGCCTCACAAGCAGGTAAACAGTGTTATTTTGGACATGTCAGAGGGTGGCAGCTGAGAGGTGGAAGGAGGGAATGCTGGGAGACAGGAGGGAGGCAGGAGAGAACAGAGATGAGGGCGAGTGAAAGGCACAATTACCTGCATCTCGCTTCCGCTCTGTGGCGGTGGGGTCTCGTCTGATGTTTACGCGGCCTGGATGATTTCCAGACAGACGACTCGCAGGGTGCAGAGGATGCCTTTCTAAAAATCTCAACACCTCTTTTCTTCCATGATTATATTCCGGCGCCCTTACTCTGCATTAAATTAAACTCCACGTTGCTCTTGAACTGCTTAGAAGTCATTATTATGGACTATAAAACCATCTTAAAACACCCCATACATGAAAACGGACCAAGGGCATCAGTTCAGTTCTTTACTAGTAGTCATTTGTTAATAAGACCATGAATGGAAAAAATATTTTTTGGAATAAAAAAAAAAGAAAACGCATCGATTGCAGTTTATTTCAATGATTTAACCCATTTTCTTCTTAGCCATTATTGTAATAGTTACTGATAACAGTAATTACTGACCGGAAGCCTTGAAGCCACATCTGTATCAAGCATTTAATCAGCAGCTATGTTTGCAGTCGGGACGACTTCCTCCCTGTGGGAGAATTCTCAACGGTTGTATGTCAGGTATTCACGTAATCTGACACTGACGTGTTTTGTTATGAAGTCATATTGAATTGAATTGAATGAAGCCATATGACTGCAATGCTACAATTTAGCCCTAATTACACATCCCGACATAGCATGAACAGTTCTTCTTCATTTGCTATAACACTCGGTTTGCATGATGTAATTATTTACAAATAAGCACAAATAGATTTGGAGTCCGTTGCACTTTCGACAGATTTTTTATTTATTTATTTATTTAGTCTACGGATGAGTAATGCAGGGTTTCACAAGCTGCAGGGGATCTAGGCAAGGTAATCACGTCTACAGAATATTCAAAGAGGCAGCTTGCTGTATGTTATTAAATGCTCTTACGATGACCTCCCCCATAGAACAGCATGACTTTATGCCTTTTCGTGTGTGAGGCATGATTTGCATTGTACAGTAATTGCGGTTTAGTGATTATACTCATGACCTGAGACGGGACAGAAGAGAACAGACAGCCATCAGAAACATATTGGTAAATACAATCAGATTCATACAATTATAGGAACAATGATATTTAATCATGTCTGCGTTCATCGATCAGAGGCCTGATGCGTTTCTTTTGGTGGAGAGGAGGGGAAAAAAAAAAAGTAAAAATCAATGTGCTTGTCCTAAGTGGCTGTGTGTATTTGTATGAGCACCACAAGCAGTAAGGGGATCTTTCTGTAGATACACAATTAGAAACGAAAGAAAGGGTAATGGACCGACAAGCAGAAGGGAGGGTGGTGGTCAGGCAAAAACAGTGATTAGAGTATTGATCGGTTAGGGAGGCCACAGAGATTAGCGCGGAAACTCATTCCATCTCGAGCCCCGTGGCTGAAGATGAGACCTAGGCCACCTTGTGATTCACACTGATCAAAACGGGGCGTCTGCTTTAAAAGCTCCAAGCATTTCTTACGAGTCCATCATCTGACTGAGAGCATGAAATAATCACCCAAACCCATCTGAACACCAAACAAGCGCTCCGTCAGGTTGAGGCTCGACAGGTTCAGACGCTACTTTCGGCTTGCGTCTCCTCCCATTCTCCGTAATGTACTCCTACTTCCATCGACTTAAACGGTGTTTAACCAATGATGGACCTGCACCACCAAGTTCAAGTTTTGTCTGGAAAATTAACAGTGAAACGATTCAGGAGAGTACGGTTTTGTGCAGCCAAAATGATTTCTATACATCACCTGTGAAGATAAAAATCCTAAATCCAGCATGTTGTGTAAAGAATATTAGTAGTTTTAGGGTTAAACAGGTAAAGGATTACTGATGCTGTACATTCACAGGGACAGTCCTCCTGGAGCAACTTGAGGTTCAGGGTTTTGCTCAGAAACCCAGTGGAGGTAGTGCTGGAGGTGGGATTTCTACCTGCAACCTCTTGGTCCATCCTAGCCCTAGACCACCATCAAGCATTGATGTAAGCATCCCTCCAGTTCAGGACACACAGGTTTGAAACTCCTTCTGGGTATCTGATTATTCTGCACATCATTTTATATTCTATTGCACTTTATTTTCCCAGGATCTAAAGAAGACCATTACTTTGACTGCAAGGCCATCCAGTCAGCTTTTATGATCAGTTTCCATAACTGTGCTCGTTTCAACCCTGATTCAAAATTTCATGTGGTTTAGCTTGCGTTAAGAAAGAACGGGTTATATCAGACGCAAAACCAAAACGTCTCTGTATGAACTCGGGTTTGGATGAAAAGTGTCAGGCCCTAATCCAGCAGTAGCACCGATCAGAACAGAAGAAACATCTGCACAATGATCAGCCTTTAACACTATTATTAATGGCATCCTTTTAACCTGAAGTAGAAGCCCCAAGAGTATGAAGTTAAACCTCTTATCTTGAGCCAAAAGCTCTGATTATCAGCTTGGTCTCAACAGATGGTGGCAGGGGGTGATTACACAACTAGCAGCTGCGTCTTCGTGCTTTACCAAAACGTACCAGATTTCCTCAAAATGGCAAAGGTGTTCCAGAAGCATCCCATCATTTCGCCAATTATTCCCCTCACTGCTTAGAAATGAGTCTTGTTGGATTGCAGAAAATTGGCTCAATCTTGGACAAAAGCTAAGGGCTACCTTCTTGTAACCCAGCTTTAAACCTAAGCTTCAATTTTTCTCATCAACAGCCTTACTTACATCATTCACTTTATGGAATCGGTGAAAAATTCCTCACACCACTGCCACAACTGTACACTGGCTGAGACAAGTTTGCTCTGTAGTCATCAGGTCAGTGTCAAAAAGCAAATAAGTAAGTTTATTTAACGCCACTTAAAAACTCTGTGCTGTTAATGGCAAACGTGAGAGATGTGCAACTGAGAAAAGGCTTCTTTGTTTGGTATCAACATTGGCCTAGAAGCTCCAGCACACAACTAAAAGAACCAAAAGCATCTCATGACGTTGGGCTCAGAGGAACTGGGGTAATTAAAAGTGTTGGTGCCTTATTGATAAAAACAACAGGACCCCGAGTTCCTGAGCTAATGAGCATCAAGCTGCGTCCGCACGCCTCAGTCCTTTGAGCTTATAAGCCCCCTGCAGAGGGACCAAGCTCTCAAAACGCCCTTAACGGACACTTAGCCAGCTGACCACCTCCATCCTTCTGTCAAGTCCACACGCAAAAACCCAGGCAGAACGGATTCTGAATTATGATGGGGGCTCTGCGTGCTGGCACAATCTTAGATGATGGAGGAAGTGAAGGGAAAAGCATAAGAAGGAAGAGAGAGAAACTGCGACTGGGCCCTGTTTGGACATAGCGGTTAAAATGACTAATGAACGGCTTCGGTGCGTCTATATCAAAGAGAGAAAGCTCCACTTCTCTATTACGTGACTGGAAAGAGACAAGAGAGCTCTCTGACTCCATTTATTAAGAGTCAGTAAAAATCACAGCGCCCACAGGCACAGGAGTCTCGTTCTGAGAAGCCTTGCAGCTCATTAGTCGCACCTTCAACACTCTCTTAATGAACGTTTAGCCAGATGACCACCCTGCATGCTCTCCTACCCCCGTCATCCCTCTGTCAATTCCGAAAGTACGAAAAAAAAAAAAAGAAAAAAAATCTGCAGGTCAGATGCGATAATGATGGGGGCTCTGAACCAGCCTCTAACGAGTTCCACTCTGCCAAAGTTCCTTACGTAAACAGGTCCGGGCTGATTCTTGTTATTATATTCAGAACGGAAATTACACATCAAACCTGATGCTGTTAAAAGAATGATGGCAAGAGAAGGTTTTCTGAGAGATGCCACTGATTGGCTGGAACAGGTGTGCAGGGACAACACTCAGATGGCCAGAGCAGGGAGTTCCTGGACCAGTGCTGGGCACCACTGACATACGGGCATCCATCAGTTAAAACTACTAATATGTGAATAAGGCTCCAGCAAATCTAGCATATCTTAGTAAAGGTTTTCTTTTCTTTTTTAATGATACTGGACAAAGAAAGACCGACTTTGACTCCATTTATTTAAAAAGTCTTTTGCCCACAGGCGCTCAAACGTGCCCGTTTTCCTGTTATCAGGCATTCCACATTTCTCTGCTGATAAGCTTCTTCACCCAGAATGCAATTAACAGACAACCCACAGGAGCGTTCACTTTTAATAGCGGGAAAATAAATAAATAAATTTAATTCTTCATACGAAATTAATCATTTCTCAATCCGTTTTCCCCCCAGTTATCCCACAGCGCCTCGTCTAAACCCTGCAGCCTCGGAACAGCGAGAGGCTACGACGCCAATCCGCCGCCCTGTCTCTCGGACATGGCCCTCGTCCAAGATCGATAAGCACAATGATGAAAGCGTCAGGGTGGAGATCTAAAGTCATGGGAACCATTGACAGGTACAGCAGGAAGAGCTGAGCAGGCCCATTCCTCACCGCGCTGGACTCGATACTGTTCGGTCAGCAGCGGCAGATGGATGGAGTGCTCCAGGCTAATAAACAGAGAGATCCAGAGATGGAGAGGCTCTCCAGAAGCATCGCAAGCTTGGCCAATCCAGGAACCTCCGAACCTCCTCCTGCTGTTCTGCCACAAGAACAGTGGAACAAACAAGAAGAAAAAAAGATCTACATCCAGCGATATTAATGTGATGGCTCAGCAAAATCTAAATGGACATATTACCACGTTTCAGAAATCTCTTCATGCATCTTCTACAATGCGCTTCCCTTTTGATGAGTCAGACCACATGGTTTTTCTTCACTTCATCTTCAGTTTGCTTCTTTAGCACTGGATCACTGAGGCTAATGTGGATGGAAAAAGTCATGCCTGCTTATAAAAAGTTGCGGATAGTGCCTGAATAAATGTACAGATGAAATTCAGGCTCCGCCATGGGTGCTAATATCTATGAAACAATGACTTGTGTTCATTTAGACAGAAAATAGGTCATTCAGAATCCGCATCAATGTGAGCTTAAATAGCTTAAGTGAGTTTCTCTTTCCCAAGACTACCAGCATCTTTGAAGGCTGAAGGTTGTTGGAGATGCATAGTAATTTGCTGTACACACCCTATAGGTGTTTCGTTTCCTTCTTATCGATCTGATTTCCCAAGCTTTGTGGCGTTGGGTTCAATTTCCCACATCAGTCGGGGAAGCGACTTCGATCTGAGAATTTGCAGCGTTTTGACATAAATTTCTTTCTTTTTAAAAAAAAGTCAGTTACAAATGCCCTCCATCCACAATGGAAGTCTAAAAGGTATCTTACACTTTTGCTGCTGCATTAAAGTAATGTGTGAAACTGGAAAATACCACACTGTAAATTGCAGAAGCTTAGAAAGCTCATTATTGTAGCTGATGAATATAAGAGAGACTTCAAACCTGTACGCTGAAAACACCCAAACTAGCCGTGGGAAATAAATACAACTGATAAACCTCCAAAATCCAAATTCAGATTCCAACTGGCTACTGGTGAATTATGGGTAGTGTACGTTCACCATATGAAAAAAGTGAAAGTGACTATTTTTGACACAAAGAAATGACACCTCTGCGTTTTATCCACACACGTGCAGCAGGGGAGCAATGACAGGGATGGTACCTTGCTCAAGGGTACCTCAGGGCAACCTACTGGTCTGGAATTCGAACCCATGACCTTCTGATCCTGGGGCCTAGTCCCTAAACACTAGGCCACCGCTGCCCCTATATAATGATATATGTGTAAACTAGTTCTGGAAAAGTATTTCAATAGTAAAAAAAATATATATATATTAAAAGCCCTTAAAAAGGTCACTATTATTAATTTTCTAAACACAGTGAGCATTGCATTTATTGCACTGACTATTCCTGTTGCTGCTTTATAAATGTAATTCACTTTAGTCCAGGAAGGGGATTTAAAGTATCATCCTTTAAACACAATACAAGCACAAGCTCTTGTGGCTTATTGCTTTAAGTTTGGTCTGAAGCCTCTTCGCAAGATCACACAAACCCACATGCAGCCTTAATCCTGAGTCGCTGTTTCCCCACTAAGCACTGGGAGAATGTGGCTGCGTGTATATGGTAAGCCTTGTTTACCTTTTACCATAACACAAAACGCAGATCAGACCAGTTTTTACAACGTCTGAATCAGAGTCAATCACAAAGAACTGTACTTGGTGGTCCGAGTTCAAGAGGTGGTTCTTTTCAGGCCCGAGTTTGTTTCATGTGTTGGCCTGAGCCCAGAAAACCACCCGCAGCCCCGAAGCAACCCAAGTGCCAACATAAAGCTGAAGAAAGTGTGTGACGGCCTGGGCACTCAGCTAAAGAGTGGCCTAAAAAGCTGACTTGTTAATGACATTAGCCTCGTAGCTTCATTGCCAAACTAAAAGAGAGACATCTTGGTTGACTGACCACATTTAGGACAAAAGAAAAGCCGAGCTTGTTGGTTTTTCCACCAACTGCCCAACTCGCAGTAGCCGCACGCCTGTGCCACCTCTGCCCTTGGCATGTGCCACCTCTGATCCCACGGACTCCGAGAGCCTTCAGAGCCACTCGACATCTTCAATCAGCTCCTCAACCGCCTATAAGCTTTAGAGGCCGTCCTCATTACCGCCTCATATTAATTACCGTGCTGGCATCGAAAAGGGATCTCGTGCACATGCCTGGGTTCTTGATGAAGCAAAAGGCTGCTGCTGGCGGCTCCCTGGCCTTGAGCCCTGGGCGACTGATGAGGCTGGGTCCAATCTCTCCAGAGCTGACCTGGCCTCTTATCAGCCACTCTCCGCTCCCAGCACTCAGCTCCTCTGAGCAGACCTTCTCCCAGCAGCCCCACACTGCCGTAATGAAGGCTTCTGGGGCTAAATTGTGTGGTTAGAAAGAAGGCGCATAAAGATGGTCTCTGGAAACAGGAGCATGACCTCTCCGCGTGAGGTCATGGGAAACAAACCGAGATGGGCTTCTAAAAATGGAGATATCTGAAATTGCATGAGGCCACAGACCGGTTGTTGATCAATGTCAGACAGTAAAATTCCACCTCTGGCAGGTAGCATCGTTTTTAAAGATTTTTCATCTGTATGAGCAAGGAAATGTATTTATGCTCTGCGTAGCACATAACATGAATCCCACTTAATGGCTACCGAAGTCAAGAGCAGGCATTAGTTACATTCAGCAGCGGTGACGGGTTCCTCAGACAGAACTGACGAATGAAAACACTTTTAGCAGGAGCAAAATGAAGGGATTCATTTTCCTTCCATCTCCCTACAGTCCGAATACAGAAAAAAATAAAAAAGATTTATTCAGAATTCTTAGAAATCCTTCCATTTAGACTGGGTGAAAATTGAGAACTTGCGGTGATATCAGATTTTTTTCCCCCCTATTATGGTCTTAATTAGAGCCCTTGGTTGTTTACTTAGACGTTTAAAAGAGAATTAATTTCTAATTGGAATACACAAGCTGAAAGACTGATGAGTGTGGTAGTGCCTCTCAGAGACATTCATTTGTGGCCTGTGGACAGAATGGCACATTAATTCAGGTCTACACAGACCGTTCTGTGGACTGTCTGAGCTCAGGGTTAGTCCGGAGGCCTGAAGTGCTCACCCTGCTGATTGAGGACCGTAAGAGGTTAATGGGGAAGAGGACCAAAAGAAGGACATGGAGACCAATAAGCCTAATAAACCACTTCATCATAAATCTCTGTATTTATAGGGATGGTCCTTAGTCCAAATGGAGGCTCACTGGAAGAAAAATAGCCCTGAAAATGACTGCGGCCTTCACGTAAAAAAAAAAAAAAAAAAAAAAAAAAAACTCACCGAAATCAATACCGGTCTCCGGGCTTTCCAACAGGGAGGATGTTTATAAAGACCCCTCTCCAAATACCAAAACCCATCATAAAGAAAAAAGTTGTTGAAACCTGCAATATTGATCCCCAAGGGCCACTATCTCCAAAAAAATAAGATAAAAATTTATCACAGCTGGTTAAGGCCTGTTAAAACAAAAAAAAAAAACAAAAAAAAAAAGCAGGCCTTTGCTTTTCGCCATCAAGAAAATTACACTACAGTGCAGTTTGGTGCAATATACTAAAGTGCTCCTGTAAATCTATTTACACTACAATTTTCTAAATCAATCAGAGCACTAATGGCTCAGGAGGTCCCAGCAAGCGTAAAGCTGTGGCTCTTGTCAGGAGACTGCCAAGCACGTGACCCACAGCCATGTGATCCTGGACTGCGGCAACATAGCCGGCTTTTCTTTTTAGTCAAAACCCCTTGCGAACCCAGCAGGGGAAGGAGCAGTCCACCGCAGCCCTAGTGGCACACACTGGTGACCAGTTTTGAAAACCTGTTAAAAATAGAGTGAGCAGGCAAGCGGCCTCGCTCGGCCTCCGGCTCGCTGAAGTAGAGAGCGGAGCGTCGATGTGACAGGTGGGGACCATTGCATCGGCGCTCCTGCTGCTGGCCTGTGTAGGGGAGTCATAGGTTGTGACATTCCAAAGGCAAACAGTCCCAAAACGGGGCAGGGGCGATGGGCGATGGGCGCAGTCACTCTTCATGCTAATTGCATCAGCAGTCTCTCATAGCCCCTATAGTGGCCTGGTACCAACATACACAAGGCCACTATTGTTCTCAAGTGCTCCGTTTTTCTCCGCTGTTTGGGTTCATGTGGGTATCAAGGAACAGAGGCCAGGAGAACAAGTAGAAAAAGAAGGAGAATAAAGTAGAAAAGGAGGAGAAGCATAAATAGTAGCACTAATAATACAAGGTAGAAAAGGAAGACAAACAACAGCAACATTGAAAAAGAGGAAAATAGGATGAAGAAAAGGAAGAGGTACTAGTTACGGTCCGAGTTGTCGTGGTAAAATGTAGAAGTAGAAAATGAAGACCAACAGCAACAACAACAAAAAAAAATGACCAAAAAAAAGAAGAATAAGAAAAACTACCACAAAAACTAGAAGAACAGAACAAACCGAGAATAAACAGAACAGACAAGAAAAAAAAAAAAAAAAAAAAATCGAAGGAGGTCAAACAAGAAAGGGAGGCACAAACAGAAGATGATGAAGCAGGAGAACAAGACAACGAGACAGAACTGGCAGATGAAAAAAGCAGTACAAGAAGAAATGGATGAAGATGAAATATCTGCAGAAGAAGAAGAAGAAGACGAAGATCAGTGGCAGCCTGCGACATAGTGAACATCATTATCCCCACGGAGAAAATCAACACCTCACAACATGCTGCAGTTTGCCCTCACAGTCGGTTTTAATTGCACACTGATTTTAACAGCTCGCCTCGGTCGCACTTCAATGGACGGCAAGTTATCAGCACGGAGAACCAATGTGGTTCTACAACATGTTGAAGATAAAGCGACTGGGACGCAGAGCTCTGGACGCTCAGGGCGCAGGGCTTAGGACCCTCGGGACTCGGGGCTCAGGACACTTGGGACGCAGGGCTCTGGAGGCTCGGGACGCAGGGCTCTAATGATTTGTAATTCATTCGTCTCAGTCAACCAAGGAACCGTGTTACAGTATCGGCCAAGAGTGGACCACCACTGTGCAACTCTACTTAAGCGCAGCAGCACAGGCAGGATCAATGTGATGGCTGCAGCAGTATTTTGATGTGCATGCAGGAATCAATAGGAAAAAAAAAAAAAAGGACACTCTTCTCACGCTGTAACGTGATCCTCCATCATATGCAGAAGAGCTGAGAAAGAAGGCAAGCCGCCATTTCCACAGCTGAGGAAACTCCCCTTGAAAAGCAGAGCAGCGAGCCACACTGAGGCATGCATGGAGAAAAGGCCATGAAATCAGGCTGGATTACAGTGACCTGTGAATAATGTTTGAGGCCACGGGGTTTAAAAAAAAAAAATAATAATTTTTTAAATTTAAAAACCCACCCCAGTATTCATGGAGCAATTTGTTTACAATGGTACACACACTCATTCCTGCAATGTCTGCCGCCCACCTGTTGCGCTGCAGCTGAGGGGGCTGTGTGTGTGTGTGTGTGTGTGTGTGTGTGTGTTACCAGTTTTTTGACTCCTTGCCTGCGTAAGTCATTACTGGAGAAGGTAACAATCTGCTACAAGCAAACGAGGCATAAACCCATGGACAAAATGAGGCATTTTATGGAATATAAAACAGAAAGACACCGCAGATGGACGGGGAGAGCAACTTTACAGGAAACAGAAGGCTTGGATGCAGAACTGCCTGGATGCAATGCTCAAAAGACTCAAGTCCTGAGAAAAAGATGGACATTCTGGCTTCCTCCCCATTTGCTTTTGAAACTGGTGACTTTACAAGTGCCTAAGAATGGCACATAGGTCTGTGGCCATTTTTTTCTTTCCATTTTGGATCCAGATTTAATATTTAGGCCACTATGTGTTGAACCAAAAAGAAATATATTTCAGTTCCCACATATTTTGTCCCTTACAATTAAACAAGCTGTGTTAATCTTGTAACCGGGCCTTTAAGATGAATATTTAGAGGATTTCAGGCAACCCTGGCAACCCCATTGCGCCTCCTTCAAAAAGCGATCAAGGGTTAAAAGGTTTCTCGTACTAAAGTAAAAACACTCAACTGCAGCAAGCTGCTGTAAATGCCTTGTTTTTGTGACATCACAAAAACAAAGAATGGGCTGTTTTATAGTTTTCATCTTAAAACGGGAGGATATTTGCTTTTCCGCGATGCAGGACCTTTAAAACAAGTTCTTAGTACTTTACTCGATTGTGTAGAGCATGACTTTCCAGTTTCACAGCTTTTTTAAAAGCCTGAATGCACCTGCTCTCCAGGTGAAGCAGCACCAAATACACACAAATGCACAATAAACCACAGTGAGCTTCCAGTTCTGAATTATAAAAAGGTACGAACTGTTTTAGTCACGACTGCAGTTAAAATCAATTGTTCAATCAGCAACAGGGTGTGAGTAAATTGGACTGATCCCAAGACCCCATCATTTCTTGGCCCTCCAATCATTGCTTAGCAACCGTTGCTAATGGGCTGAAGTATATTAAGAAGTTCTGACTGCATACTGGAATATCTGACCAGTCAGAGCATCTTCAGAAGGAGGTGGAGAATCGTTTTTACAGCTTCAATGAAAGAGAAGAAACCTACACAAGCATACTTCCCACAAGTGTTCTAGAATATATTTATCATCCAGCCAAGCCAAGCCAAGCGGTGATGGAGACGGTACCTTGCTCAAGGGTACTTCAGTGCAACCTGCTGGTCTGGGATTCGAACCCACAAACTTCTGATTCTGGGGCCGAGTTCCTAAACACTGGGCCACAGCGTTTTTACAAATGTATTGAATTTAACTGAAAGGTACTTAATGCCTTGCCTTTCTTTTATTAATAATTTAATTGCACTGAAAACGTACCAAAATGTGACCATGCCAAACCTGTTAAATAGCTTCTATATCATTTACCATCAAAACAACCGCCAGATTACTTCACTGCTATCATCGTATGTCCAGAGGAGAGACGAGGATTATATCGGGAGGAGGATGTTGAAGAAGATGGAGCTGCCAGGAAACAGGAGGAGAGGAAGACCCAAGAGGAGGTTTTTGGACGTGGTGAAAGAGGACATGCAGGTGGTCGGTTTAAAGGTGGAAGATGCAGAGGGCTGGAAGAAATGGAGACGGAGGATCCGCTGCGGAGACCCCTAAACGGGAGCAGCCGAACGAAGAAGAAGCAAAGGCAAGGACACACAAATGTGATAAAAGTCTGCAGGTCCAGTTATGTCAGCTTTAGTTTAGTACACCTTTAGTTGGCTTTAGTCGTAGCGGCTGGCTGGAAATGCTAAATCTGGTATGAGCTTACAGGCTTAACAGCATTTATTATATCAGAAGGTCAGATACAGTACTGAGCCGTACTGAGCAGAAGGCAATTACAATACAAATGTATGGAGACAGTTAATCTGAGCGATCCCATCTATTTCTGTCTGGCACACCCACAAAAAACACTCACGGATACACTTTAAGGTCTAGCGGTTTCTGAAGTCTAATAGGAATCTCAGCTGCACGCATCAAGCAAAGGCTAAAAGCGTTCTGCTGATTCAAAGCACGCAAGCCGGCAATCAGACCGACACAAAAGCTCTGACGATGCCCTGCTTTCCACGGGGTTCAGATCAAAAGCAACAACGGCTCCTCCGGTTAAACAATGCCAATTTATTTCCATTTCCTCCTCCTAATCATTTTATATCCGTTATTTCAGTTTAAAACTATTTTCTACAAACAGACCGTCAAATCTCTAGAGACAACTAATAGAATGCTATTTTACTTTATTTCATCTGAATAAAAAAATTAAACCACGACGCTGACAGCGCTCTGGTATGGTTCTGATAAGAGGTTCAAGGCCACTTTGTTTCTGCGCTGCACGGAAAAGAAGAAATGAACACCCTGTTGGCAAACAGCCCTGGCGACGGAGCACACGCGGACATGTTTATGGGCCCAGATCAACCGCCAGCCTCTCGGTAGGAATGTTTGTCAGGTTCCATCCTGCAAACAACTTCCAAGGAAAAAAAAAGAAAAGAAAAAAAAAAAAAAAAAAAAAAAAGGTTTACAAATGTTCGTAGGTTCGGAAGACTTTTATGAAAAGTAAAAACGCAGCGACGGCGCCAAACGTTCTTCCTCCACGTGTTTAGAGGAAAGAATGTGCATGCTCTATAAATCTGGACGAATGAGAGCGGCTAGTGTCTCCTATTTTGTTAAGGGCAAAAAGGGAGCATGCTAAACAGAAAGAAACTTTATATCTATAAATAAAGAAATAAATAAATAGGTCGTGAAAAAGAAGCTGAAACAATAAAAGAGTCTGTTAATGAAAGTTCATTCGGTGCAGATTCCTGGACTGCTTCGTATATCGTTATCGCGGCCATGAGAAAAGGTCAAAGTCCTCAAAACAGCGGCCTTTGTGTGAGCCGTGTGAGTACACTTTGTTGGGACACAAAGATCCGCAAATTTGGAGATACAGGACGTTTATTATTAATTATTTATGGCTATTCAGTAATTATTCATAAAAGACAGATCCTACAAACTCCAATAACTAGTCCTAGATTTTTTAAAAATAGTTTTTTATTAATCCATGACCTTATTTTTATTATTTTTTTTTTTTATATCCATGGCTCTGTCTGGAAGAACACCGAGTGTGTTCACGCTCTGCAGGGGCACGAGAGTGATCGCACACGGACCGTCCCTCGGAGCGTTTCCCTGCAAACCACACGGGCCAACAACACTAAAGGCCTCAGTCTTTGAATACACTACGGATGCAATTTTCTTTTTCAGCAATGTATGTGGACAGTAACTGAACATACGCTTGGCTTCATGCGTGGTGGTGATGGTGTTTTTGGGGGAAGGGGGGTGTTGGTGGTGTGATCCAACTCCATTGGACCGTCTCTGGATGGGAGAGCAGAGGAGGAAAGAACGCCTTTTAAACCATCATCTTCAAAACTCACTGTACGGAGCGTGATCGACGTTTGAAACAAGCACTTTAAACTGGAGAAGAGGCTCCAGTCACGTCAGATGAAAACGTTGCTCGGGCTGCTCACCGTCGTTTAATCTGGAGAACAAACCCCGCGGTGAGCGCCCTGGCTAGCTATCTGAGAGAGTTGGTAACTTGTTTGAACAGCACCTGAAATAAAAGAACAAACGATAAGACCGACAGGACTCACAGACTGTCTAGGCTTTCAGAAGTAGAGCTGTGTGTCCTGCTGCTGCGCTAAAAACACCACTTACAAGGGTCTGAATGGAAAATGGATCCAATATTACACGATGCAGCCCCATCAGTGACTCTGGAGGCTTGACCTGCTGCTCTGAGAGAAAGGAATGGAGGGAGGACAGGTTCGCTCAGATAAAGCACCTGTAATACCTGTCTATTCCTCAACATCTCAGAATGCACAAAGCGCTCCTTCACTACATTCCATCCCGCACGTCGTCTAAGAAAAGGACATTATAATGCG
The DNA here is from genome assembly GCA_017165825.1 of Hepsetus odoe. Classification (NCBI taxonomy): domain Eukaryota; kingdom Metazoa; phylum Chordata; class Actinopteri; order Characiformes; family Hepsetidae; genus Hepsetus; species Hepsetus odoe. Next base: position 5,899,656 of record CM029385.1, on the reverse strand, counting down.
TTATTGTTTTCTATGAGCTTTTAGTAAGTGCTGAGACAAGCAAAAACAAATTCAAGCCACACGAAAGGCTTCTCTGCGACTAAATTATCTCCCCGCTAATCAGCTGGGAAGGCAGCACACTGAGAAAGGCAGGCGAGAGAGACGAGTTCTGGAAAGACCGGCTTGGTGTGGAAACACAATGCACACAGTAACTCCCCGAAACCTGCCGACTTGCAAAGCTTGTTTTCAGACAGTCACTTTACCCCTCTGAGCAGGAAGAGCCGACCCCCGGGCGGGCGCAAAAGCAGAAACGGCGCTCAGGTGAATGAGGAGGGAAGGGGCCAAGGTTTAAGGATCACACCATTCATCATAAACACACACACACACACACACACACACACACACACACACTTCGGTTCGTCTGACCACGAAGAGCCCCGATCACATATTCCCTCTCTCACCATTGGTGAGTGCTGAGACCTAAAGGAAGACTTAAAATGCATTCAAAATGATTTTTTTTTTTTTTTTTTTTTTTTTTTTTTTTTTAAGAATGGATTAAAATCGGGGTAAAAGCTGTGTTCAGTCTGATGAAAGTTCAACTTTGGAGCAGGGATGTACAATGATCTGATCTTCTTGATATACTGCTGAGAGGTCTGCTTGAAAAACACTGTACAGATATTTAGATTCGACTAAAATCATTTAACGTATCTGGATGAGCAGAATGTTTAGATGATGCTGCAAATCCTGGTTTTAAAAAAGCTCTCGATTTACCTCAGATTTTAGCTCACAGGAAAAGAAAACCAGTTACACAAGTTCTGCTTTACTGTTAGATAGATTTCATTCAACATTTAGTATTTTTGCATGTGTTTACTACGAGCATTGATACTGGAGTTGGGTGACGTACATTACAGATGATGAAGTGCTGAAATGGGATTTGTAGGTTGGTGCCTCATCTACCTGGATAATAATAATAATAATAAAAAAAACACAAACTTAAAAACCAGGTAAAGGAGTAAAACAAAAGCACTTTAGCCGAGTGTCATCTGAACATTCAGTGGTGGCCTAATGTTTAGGGACTAGGCCCCAGGATCAGAAGGTCATGGGTTTGAATCCCAGACCAGTAGGTTGCCCTGAGGTACCATTGAGCAAGGTATTGTTCCCATCACTGCTCCCTGGGCACTTTCAATAGCTGCCCCTTGCTGCACGTGTGAGTATGGGTGAAAAGGAGTGGTTGCATTTGGCCGTGTTTCACAATGACAGAAACGGTCACTTTCACTTCACTTTCCCAAGCACAATAAATGCATCATTAAATATCGGTTTGAAATCTCAGTCAAATCGGTCCTTTGCGGTAACGATCTTCCGACATCAATTGACCAACATCAATACGCATCCCCAGAATTCTAAGAATCAGACACTGACCTATGAATACCTGGAGCATATAAAAAAAAAAAATAATAATAAAAATATATATATATAATCTTAAATGATCCGTCTTATCTGTCCGATGAGACAACTTTTAGGAAACGCAAATTTTGTTCACGCAAATTAAAACATCTGATATTGGATGCTTTGATGTGCTTGAAAATGCACTTTATCAAAACTGCACCCGATTTATCTTTTACACTTTCTTAACACGTATAATTAAAAAAGACCGGCGTGAGCATTAAACAGCTATTTGTTCGTTCTTTTGGGAAGAATTTGCTCAGTGCCTTTGTGTTCAGCCCACCCTTCCCCACTCCTTTGACCAGGCAAAAACAATAGTTTAAAGAGAGCGTGAGAGAGACAGAGAGAGAGAGCGAGAGAGAGAGAGAGAGAGAGAGAGAGACAGACAGAGAGAGAGAGAGAGAGAGAGAGAGAGAGACAGAGACAGAGACAGAGACAGAGACAGAGACAGACAGAGAGAGAGAGACAGAGACAGAGACAGACAGAGAGAGAGAGAGAGAGAGAGAGAGAGAGACAGAGACAGAGAGAGAGAGACAGAGAGAGAGAGAGAGAGAGAGAGAGAGAGAGAGACAGAGACAGAGAGAGAGACAGAGAGAGAGAGAGAGAGAGAGAGAGAGAGAGAGAGAGAGAGAGGGGAGCCGGGGCCACTTCTGCGCCCTGCCACCCCACATCATGAAGCGGGAGATGATGAGCGAGTGAATAGGAGGACATCCCAATAATAGTGTCCAGAGTATCTGGGATGGCAGTCGGAGAGGGAGGGGCACTGAGGCCAAAGGGGGCGGGGCCTGGCAGCCCGTTCGGACGTTAACTGTGAAGCTGAATTGTACGGGGTTCAGTAAGCACTGCGCAAATCAAATAGAGTGAGACCGACTGCAGTTCCTGCCTGTAGTTAATGACGATCTCTCCAAAAGACAAAAGAAAAACACATTTAAATAAATAATCCTCGTCGTTATCGTTGTCATCTTCTCAGAGAACACTCGGTGGGATTACCATCAGCCTGCTGGAGCAGCTCCGTTTCAGTACATTCTCTTACGGAGAGATGATACATGTACTTATGATTCATCAAATGACTGATACTTTTGTTGACAACGGGGCGACATGCACTCTGTTTAGAAGTGCGTGCAATCGATCGTAATCGCACGTGCATAAAATACAGAGGACTGCACAAGTGCAACTGCTACGAAGGTGAAAGGAAAAGCCAACGCTGTGAGGGTTTCAAGAGAAATTCACACAACAAAGTGCATTAGTTTTCTTTTTCTTCACAATGCTGGCGATACAAGCAGCTTTTTAATGGAACCAAGAACCTACACACGTCCTCTGGGCTTTTATATGTAATGAAAATGAAAAAAATTTGATCTAAAAGCACTGCTCTACTATAGACGGATTTGAAAAAAAGGCTAAAAATGTCATTACAAAGAAGGCTTGGAGGAATAAAAGGCTTGGTTGCTCTCACCTCCAGTGAAGCATGAATGGTTCCTCACTTAAAGTGGCATTAGTTTCAGAGCCGTCGTTAAATAAGTCACAGTGATTAATAAATCTTAAAGATTAATAATCTCATGAGGTCAATTGCAGCACTACAACATGGGGGGAAAAAAAAAAAAAAAAAAAGAAGCGTAAACGTTTGCGGTCCAGAAGCTCCGAATACATAAAGCAGCCACTGTTGTCTGGAACCAGAAGCCAGTCTCAAATGAGCGTGGAGAAAGATTATAATAACTGATTACCACAGCAGACTGGAATTAATTGTAAGCCACAATAGGGCGAGTGAGAAAGGGAGCGATTAGTTACATCAGTAACACTTCAGGGTCGTGTCAGAAAACATTATAAAAAAAAATAAAAAAAACCACGCTGCCCAGCTGAGACAATAAAGCTGGCCACATATTTGCTTATCGCGGAGCTGGCTGGAGCCACATGATTTAAAAAAAAAAAAAAAAGGCCTCCATAAATCTGGAGGAACAAACCAGGCCTGAAGTGCACTGATACAGCCGGCAGGGCTGGGCGCAGGAACGGCGGGCCAAAAGAGGCCGTTCCACTTAGCTAATCTACACCCAGAACAAGAGAACCTTTTTGGCCTCCTACCACTGCTATTATGATCCGGGAGAGATAACACCAGGGTAAGTGGCACTGGGTTAGACAACAGACAAATCGCTTGATTTTCATAGGCGCTGCACAAACACTCTTATTTAAAATGTCAGCAGCTGTGAAGGCATAAGAGCTCCATGTAAATGTGTACAAAGCAGCAATTTTCCTTCTTAGGCATTACTCCACCATCATTTACATTCAAGGTAGGTACATTGTGCACTATTATCAGGACAGCGCTGGCACAGGAAATGTGGGCCCATGCCAATACCTTTCATGTAGAAATCTACTGAAGCCAATACAGCGCTCAGAAAATTGGGTCTGCCCGGGAGTAGCACGAGAGAGAAACAGAACATAGGAAAATCCTCCTCGACAACAGTTTTGCTTTTTCTAAGGCCACGCCGCAACCTTAGCATTTAAGCAGAACAAAGCCATCTCATTTAAGGCATGAAGCAGTGAATAGAACTCCTTTATCTAGAACCTGTAGGCAAATATTTGTTCCCATTTCATTTCATCTACTCCATATGCCTGAACTAAGCGTCGGACATAAAATAGCATTTCTGTACCAACCAGGTGATTCCCTGGCAAAACCTAAAGAAACGAGAGGTGGTTTAAGACTTTTTTTTTTTTTTTACAGTACTATACAAACATATTCACAAAAACATACCTAAAGACTCACTTTGTTCATGGTTCTTCCTCAATAAATCCACGGCCAGAAAAGATCGTTGTCTCTTTGGTTTACGTGGGTTCTCCGCAAAATATTGAACATTTTAAAGGCTTCACAAGTGTCGCAAATTTCAAATGTCTTAACCCTCATCCTGCGTTCTTAACAATAACGGCCACGAACACAATCGGTGATCGTCTGATTTGACAAGCTGAGCTTTTCTTGCCCAGGCTTGTGTATTGTTCTGGTTTCTAAAGCAGCTGATTCAACCAGAAAGCTAAATAACAGGCCTGTAAATGAACAGCTGGCTTCTGGAGAGCTGGGAACAGTGGTACTAGGACCAATACTGCAGAGGGCTATCAAAATAAAGTAAGGTCAACATATGCACACATTATATACCCTGGAAGGATCTCTAGGCTTTAAGCTCCTGAAAGGTAGAATGGAAATCCTGTTACTCGGAGCACCAGATGTGGCCCTGTCCACATGAGAGGGCCGTAAATTGGACAGTGGCAGTTTGGCATCATGATTGAGGTGGCAGGGTGGAGAGGTGCAGGCAGGGTATGACTCCTGCCACATGAAAAGGCTTACCCGGGAGACGGGGGCCGGGGCCGTCTGCTGAGAAAGAGGAGGCAGCTGGAGCCCTCTTAAACCCAGACACGCGTACACAAACATGAGAAACATGCAGACTGATCTGAGCACAGCTGGAGGCCTGGAGTCATACTGACCAGCGGGCCAGTCGACTGAGCTCATCACCTACTTCTCTGTTGGGATTTGCTCAGGAGGACGACTCTCGTACGCAGCTTGAAAGAAATGACAAATGTCTGCCTGCAGACTGAGGAGCAAAGAACGCAGGCCACGGTTCTTGCAAGTAGACGCTTCAAAGGATGCACTGGTAGAGTAACAACAGGGCAATAAGTAGGGCAAATGAGTCACCAGTGTTGATTTATACATAAACTCCGCGCCGGCCAGACGAGTCCTCGTATTCCTGGCACACAGACCGAAAATTACCCCGCACAGACAGGCATTCTGTGCTGGTAGATTCACAACATCCAGAAAAAGAAAGGAAAAAAAAAAAAAATCTAACTTTGTGTTCGCTGCAATGACGAAAAGCACTGATAAATCCTGGCCCTGTTTGGGTTTGTAGAGGGTGAAAATGAGTGCTTTTGGGGGGAAATAAATATTAAAAAAAAAAAAAAAAAAAGCTAGAATGGCGTACTGTTAGTGTAGTGACACATTTAGCAAAAACAGAGAAAATAAATAACCAAATTTTTCATTTTGCAAACAGCCGCCATGCTTTCTCACAAGTAAAACAGAAAAATAAAAAACAATTAAAAAACGTCAAGCTATCGTGCAAGTCAGCTAAAAGAGCGGGTGCCTCCTCGAGGGTCCAGCTGTGAAAAGAGGAAATCGGCAGGTTTCGGGCGAGATATTTGGCAGCTGATGACGCTCATTTGAAAAGGAACGAGGATGATCAACTGGATGAAGTCTGTTCCTCTCTATTCGAGTTACCTTTCTATAAAAAAATCTATTAAAATAATGTACTTTGTAGGCTGTTTCTCCCTTTTTTGTGCTGTCAGCACTGGGATAGGCTCCCGCAGCCCTGCGACATAATTGCTCAGGTAGCGGACGGACGGATGGGAAAACTCTTTGCGTTACCACCATCACTGTGTCTTTAAGACGAAGCAGAAGAGAGTCTTTAAAAGGGAAAGCACAAGATAAGCTCATGAAGATGAGATGAAGGAATAATTTACTACAGTGTCAGCAAGTCCTTCGGACGCCACTGTTGGAGGTGATCGTTTGGCCAGATGTTTTTCACGAAGCTCACTGATATTAATAAGCTTCTTTAACCTGTTAGCTACGCATGCCTTGGAGCTAAAGTGAAAAGTAAAGAAAAACTACAGAAACCAAAATCTGCTTCCACTGCTTTTAGGGCAGACGGGACCGGGACAGTGCTTTGGTCAAACTGTATCTTCAAGGGACACACTCAACACGTGTCATGCGCCGATGAACAGACACATGCAGTGGTCCATGACCCCCCTATTCTGTCCTGGGCTGGGAATGAAGTGGCTGGTCGCCGCTCGAGTGTGGGACAGGAGGGTCACGTCTTTGAGGGAAGGGGGCAAGGCTGTCGAGGAGGATCGCGTCTTAATTCATCATGCGCGCAGAGCTTTGCCAAACTCCAAACCCCGTCAGCATAAGTGCTGGATCAGTGAGAAAGCTCGACTGCTCTGCCAGCCCAGAGGAGCTCATTTGCAGTCTTGGCAGGGGTCGTTCTCCCCCGATACTCACAGCCTGAGCTCCAGCTTATTTGAGGTATTTGCCGCAAAGAAAAGCAAGATTCCTTCATCGGCCCAAGTTTTGGAACTCGAGGTTCAGTTGGGAGCGCAGGAATGTTTTGGGGTGAGGTTTGCACGGTCTCAGAGTCTCCAAGAATCCCTCTATTTCACCCATTCAATTCATCATCCGAGTACAAAATAGAACTAATTCTCCTCCTCTCCATTTTCCAGGATGGACGACTACACACCAGCTGAAGGGTAGGTTGATCGGCAGATCGTTGAGTCTCCCGTCTTCTGGATCGAACGGACCATCATTCTTCCTGTCTGTACACAAGAGAAGGACGGATTCCCTTCTGGAGTCTTGGTTTCTCCCAAAGGTTCTTCCTCCGGTTTTAGGGAGCTATGCCTGTGTCGCCCTCGGCATGCTCGCTTGGGACCCGGATTCTGCAAATCTGCTTTGTGACAATGACGTCTGTAAAAAAAAAATGGCTATTTAAAGAAAACTGACTTGACTTGACTCTGCAAGTGTATGACAGAAACCAAACACAGCCAGAGATTTTAATCCGACGGCAACTGACAAACAAGCGCCGCATCACAAGACGCAGAGTTGCATTCCGCGGCCCTGAGGCTTTAAAAGGTTGCTGGTCTGCATTCCCTTAATACTTAACGCCTACCCGTATTGAGAGGTGGGAGATGGGAATTCACCCAAAAGCAGCAGAACGGTACTTCTACGAAACATCTCGGAGACCAGCTTTGTCTCCTTGCAGGTGATCTTGCTTTAAAGGGCCTTGGAGCGAAGACTTCTTTAAGCATCAATGCAATTAAAGCCGCAGGCCCGGCAGACAGGATGCTGCCTGAGACTTGGCCTCATTTACAGTTACACAACCCAGCTCTGCATGTAAAGTTTCTTTCAAACATTCCTCAGTTGTCTTTTGGTGCTGAAATGTGGCTGTGGAACAGGATTTCCTGGGTTGCATCTCGTGTATTTGCGCGACAGAGTCTATAGTGGTACCCTTTTAAAACAATCAGAGCGAAGGGATGGAAAAGGGACAGCGAAGGGCTGACATGCTGATCCTGGCTTTGTCCACTTGGGCTTTCCTATTGGTGGAGACCATTTCACGCTTATGAAATATGACTATGAAATCTAAAAAAAAATTATTCTGCTGCAGTTTCCCAACGCTCATGGCAATATGGCCCGTTATGAGGCCCGTTTCTCTCCATAGAAGGCAATTAAATCTAAATAATCCTCACACAAAGCCTTGGAGGAAGCTGCAAGGGACAGGCAGCACAAACAACAGTTAACAATATACTATTGTCAGCCTGACCTCTCGGTGGAACGCCGCGTACAGGCGGACATTCCCAGCATTCCTCAGCTATCTTTAACTCTCTGCTCCCACAAACATTCAACACGATCAATGGTTTACTCACACTCGGGTGTAAATGGACTTAATCTGAACTCCTACTGAACGGAACTGTGGTTTGTACGTACGCTTCAGCTACTCTTCCTGTTTGGGGGTCTTCCTATCGACTTCTCCATTACTGAGCTAATACGGCCACGTATTTAACGACCAGAGATGAACGTTTAAGGAGATGAGGGAAAAGAAAACCAAGCTGGAGCAACGTCCAGCTGTTTATTAGAGCATGGAGGACAATAATGTGTACGTGGAATGTAGACAGGTTTGTTAAAGCTTGGCATTTACACAAACACACGCCTGGATATGCAAGGCTGGAAACTGCTAATAGGCCTGATGAGCTGGAAAAAAATAAAAAATAAAATTCACAGTCGATTATTCAGGACAACAGCGAGAACATTGGGTACATTCTGGAAACATTTTACTACCAATGTTACATTTACTGCCAACGTTAACGACGGTTACTGAGCCGCTCAGTGCAAGGAACACTCCGATCTAGAGTTCAGTCCATTTGAAGGAATAGGCAAACATCTTCAGCATCCTCAATCTACTATTTCTGCAGTTCCCTGTATCCCTGAAAACTCAAAACGCATTTTTCCCCTTTTGATGGACACCATCTTTATAGCTACTCTCTTTGGCAATTGATCAGAAACATCTTCCGCATAGATCTATTATCGCTGGAGGTTTTACCATTACTACCCACGGCCCTTCTGTTGTCGGAAAAGAGCTGCTCACCATCGTTATATAAAAACGCACACTTTGCTTGGCTGGTTTAAGATTCTCGGTCAGATCAACAGTACAACAGTCATGACCCGACAGCATGAGGTCTTGGAGGAAAACTCCAGGGCCTTACATGCCAAAGGACATTGCATAAATAAGACAATACATAGCTAATGAGGAAAAAAGTCTTGCAAAGTCCTGCATATTTATGGTATTTTTTCAGCATGTTAGCACCATGCCAGACCCGGACAGTGGAAAGTATGATTTTTACCCTTTTCAAGCCACTGCTTGTGTTAAGAAGAAAGAAAGAAGGTGCCTCCTTGTTGAATGCTGTTAGCAGTGCTTGAGCAAATGCAGTTTTTACCAGCAATATTAAATGAAAGTTAACAGATGAGGATGCTTAAGGACTTGGGCTTTAAAGATGGTGGTATTTATTCCTTCATTTATAATACAAGATGCACAGTAGGCTCCACTGAGCTGAGGCAATGGAAGAATGCTTTTGGAAGTTGCATTGTTGGCTAAAGTCGGCGTTGTTGATCTCTTTCCAATCTCAACATTAATGCATGTATGGTGCACGCACGCCAAGGGTTGGGGTCCCCAGTTGGATTGGGGGGTTAGGACTGGGCAACGACAACGTGCTCCTAAATCTGGCCGTGACAATAAAGATCCCAAAACAAATGTCCTAAATGTCCTCCACATGCTCCCTTCCAGCCTTGCCTCATGGCCGCACTTTGAATGCTCAATTAACCGAACGTGTCCATCTTGATCGATAAGCTGTCAACAAATCCTGAGCAACGGCCCAACTAGGGATGCGGAACTCTATGCATACTGATAAGCAGCCAATGAGCTGCTTGTTTGTGCTACATGCTTGGATGCAGAACTGCTGCGGGAGATATAGTAGACGATTTGGTTGTCCACAGGCAAGGGTCGAAAAAAAATACAATCAGTCTCGACCATCTAAAGCCGGAGATTGTCTGCGGGACGTCCATTTCCGAATCGAGATAACATAAATCATAGAGAGCGGCCACATCTCGCGGAGTCAGAGGCATCGTTTAAACTGGAGCAAAACGCCAAGTGAGCAGCATCTGTGAAACAATCACTCAGCTGCACCCCTGAGGACGATTACTGATATTATTACATATTGCCATGAGTGTAAATGATTGTTTTTTTTTTTTTTATTATTTCTTCACCTTTATGAAAGCACTCCATCTGTAAAACCTTGGTCACTTAAAGTGCCTTTTTTTTTTTTTTTTTTTAATACTTAAAAAAAAGTCTCTGAACCCAGGGCTCAGTCTGAATTCTGGTTCTCCGAACTGATCGGTGTGGTTTCATTTCAGAAGAGTATTTGGGTGACTGTTGATTTCTAGAGCTTGGTAGTAAAGTTAGCCTTGCAGCTCCAGGCTTTTCTAAACAAAGGAGGAAATATTTGGACTCCGGTTGTCTCATTTGATCGACCACATCTGGGGTAAATGGAAACCTGACAGATTTTGTTCCACCAAATGGTCCCGGGTGTCAGTCAGGTCTGTAGCTATGTTGGAAATGATGCCGGTACAACAGTCCACACATAATAAATCAAAGCTTATTAATGACAAACTATAAACATGCTTACAGAACCTGAGTTTGCTGCATTTTCATTTTTAATGATCAGACTACACTCTTCACATTCCTGCAAGTCTTACGCATCCTCAACCGTAGCCTTAAAAGAATGCACTTCGGTATAGCTCAACTCAGAACTCTTCTCCAGGCTCTGCGAAAAAGCAACCTCGCTGAAGACGAAGCAACGGCGAGAGCATCGAGTCGTCCACCTCATGTTTGGTGTGTTCACACAGCAAGGGGCGGGGCCTGTTCACCTGTACCTGCCAGGTTACTAAGCAACAACAGAAACTCAAGCTCCGGAAAGGCAGATTGAGGGTGGCGCCCGCGGGCAGAGCAGGGCTGTGTCTGTTGGTAAGAAAACAAACGATGTTCCTAAACATTTCAAACCCTGTATTGCTCTTAACATACTGGAAAAAAGAATTATATCAGCGTCAGGCAGGCGTTTCCAATTGGCAGATATTTGAAAACGATATTTGATGATGCATTTATTGCACTCTGAAAGAGACGAATGCGTCAACGATGGAATAACAGGCTAAAATGCTTCATTTTTCAGCAACAGAAAAAAGAAAAAAAGAAATAAATAAAAAACATTTTTACTAATCCAGGTGAACGTGTCCATATTTCGGAACGTTTTTTGCCCCAGCATTGGTACCGCGATCTGTATCTGCCTACAGATCTGATATGATGTGTAATTTCAGATTTGTATATGTAATGCCCTGTGATAACTACAACAGCTGTTTACAATTTAATACATAAAAGTAGGCGTTGGCGTTGTTATTCAATGATGAAGAATGAATGAAAATGTATTCATCACTAGAATATAGAAAGAGAATGAATATTAGTAGAGTTTCTAATACTGCCTATTAACTGTGTGTATTACTTGTATTTAGGATCTTAGCTATGGATTATTCAAAATGACTCACAAAACACTAAATAGCTTCATGATTAGGTTTCTGCAATCCATGTAATTACTGGTCATTTGCATATCACTTAGTCAGTGGTTAATAACTGACATTAAATACAGATGCAACAATTGGATTTAGGTTTAAAATTACTACTTTTATTTATTATTCAAATAATTTCTAAAGGACAATCAGCAGTTTATTAGGTAGGTTTTTAAATAGTATGTTGTCTGTTTTGGCAGCGTGGCCTAGTGATTAGGGATTTGGCCCCAGGATCAGAAGGCCATGGGTTTGAATCCCAGAACAGTAGGTTGCCCTGAGGTACCCTTGAGCAAGGTACCATCCCCATCACTGCTCCCCGGGCGCTTTAAATAGCTGCACCCCGCTGCACGGTGTGTATGGGTGAAAAGCAGAGGCTGCATTTTCGTTGAGGTTCGCTGAGTGTTGTGCTGTGTTTCACAATGACAATTAGTCACTTTCACTTCACTTTTTGAACACTTTCTCTATTCTTCCCTTTATGGTATTTTAACTGAACCGACATCATGTTCTTTTAATGTAACATACTTTGATTATCATTACATGCATAATGGAGCCAAGCACCTGTGATCCCGAGAGAGAGAGAGAGAGAGAGAGAGAGAGAGAGAGAGAGAGAGAGAGAGACCCTCAGGACCGGCCAAATCCCATTGTCATGATTACATTCCATCTCAAAAGGTCACTGGAGGAAGAGAACAATCCATATTCCTGTTCTAATTTCTCATTCTTATGCGCACACACACACACACACACACACACACACACACTCTCTCTGCTGAAGAGAGCGGGTTATTTGGAGAAATTACGATTCAGAGATGTCAGCTCTCGTGCTTTCGTCAGTGTGTACGAAAAAACACAACCTCCCCTTCCAGTGAAAGGCGAGCGGGTGGACTGGAACATGTTTGGCTCTAATTTTGTCTGTCAAAGCCATTCCTTCTCCATTTGGTTTGGCAGAGATATTGACAGATGTGTTCCTCCGTAACAGAGAGACAAACGCTCATAGGATTACGGTCTAAGATTTCATTTTTTTTCCCAAAAAGGCCAACATAGCCATTTAAACATTGGATCTCCGAGCAGCTACCGCAAACGGCAGCAAGCAGGGAATCTTTCGGACCGCCTTCTGCCGCTCCTGTTGTACTCTCAAGCATCACTGTGTAGTCCCACATGCTGTACACTTTTTGTTGATTTTGAGCCAACGATAATCAAGGATTGGAAGATATAAAATAAATAAATAAATAAATAAAGCACTGAGCAATGCATGTGCGAGGGATGGTGCAAACGGAGTGAAATAAACAGGCTGCGTTTCGGATGAGTTACAGAGGCTTGTGCATGTCGCCCAAGGACTCTTCCTCGACTTGTGTAGGGTGGGGGCGTGTCGGGGTGTGGAATCAAACCCCAGTGGAAGACCTGGCTATAAAACATTAACGGCCAGTTGCAGCAAAGTCAGTCTGCTTTCTCCGTCATAACAAACGATCCAGCCTCGGAAACCCACGAACTGTTTTCAGCAGTATAGTCCAAGACTCCTACATGGAAACACGAATATAGATCCCGATTAACAATCCAGTTACAACACAGCTGCACAGTTTTTCTATCCTATTTTTTTAATGAAATGAACTTAAATTTTGCACGTTCACATCTCTGAAGAACACCACCTTCTAGTTTTTCAAGCTACAATAAAATCGATCACACCTACCTGACATTTAACTAGTCCTACCTGACCTAATGCACGAGTCCATGCGTCGCTAGAAACTCCTTTTACCAGGAGTCGCACTCTCTAAAAACGAGAAGTCAAAGCGATCATTGTTCGTCGGAAGCCTTTACCTGCTTGGCTGTAGCCATTTTGGCCGGATCCGTCTCGGAGTGCGAACAGCATGTGTTTGAATATGTTGTCAGTAAGGAGCTGAACTTTTTACAGCAGTAACATTGTTTTAAAAATGGCTCCTGTTTGCAGTGGGAATGTGATTTCAATGTTTGGATACAGGCACTTGGTACAGTTAACCAAGCATTTGTGTAAGCGTGGATCCCACAAACGATAACCATGTTGGGTAAAACCAGGTTTCTGGTTAAGATGAAGGTTGGCGAGTGTGAAAACTCCAAAATCCAGCCTTCTCTGGCTATCACAGAACATCACCTTCTTTTATCTCCCTGCTTTTGAGCTCCACATGGAAAATTCACTTTGAAATCCTCTTTCCTCCTGTAGTGAGAGGGAGTCAGTATATAAGTAATGTATAAACATCCACCCACTCTGTGCAGCGCTTCGTACTACCGTCCCATTCCAGAGCCAGCCAATCCAACGGTAAATATCACGTCGGTCCTGCCAGACATACACCCATGCATCCAAAGGAAGAGGCGGGCCAGAAGTTTCCTCATGTGCAACGCAATGACCTGTATTCTACTCTGTTCCTTTGGCCTGCTCAATGGCCCAATCTGATCTTATTTTTATCTCACGAGCCATAAATACCAAGGACAAGGCTTCGTCACTGCAGGCCAATTAAGCCTCACAGACAGGAACCCTGGCAGGCTGATTCTCAGCACAGTGCCGTTCACGAAACACACACGGGACAGTGAGGCTGTGTTTACGTTCGGTTGGAGCGTCCCAGCTTCGGCATTGTACTGAAAGCCATCGCCACGTCTTAAGCCCTACGTTACATTAAACAGGGGAGGTAAAATTGGGAAAGGATTTGATTGGCTTATTCATGAGGATAAAGCATCTGTCTAATATCCTCAAACTGCCTCAGACAACTTTAAGGGAAAGCTTATAGTGTAGGTCAGCATTGCGAGATGAGCACGACATTTAAACAGCAGGTCAATTACCAGGAGTACTGTATTAGCACTCTGCGTAATTACACTCCCTTGAGGGCAATTCCAACATGCCGTTCTTTACTGAGGGAGCTCCAGGGTGTGCGAAACTCACTCTGGATCTGTGAAACACTACACACTGCTGCAGAGTAGAACAAACTAATAAGCCAAAGGCTTAGAGTCCTATGCTCACTGTTATGATGTCACAACCATGGTAAAATCAAAATGCTTTGTTTTTACAGCTTGGTCTCCATAGGCTAGGAGCCGTGAACGGTCAAATTAAACGTCAGGAAATCTCGATTTGAAACTACAGGAGCCCCTATCGCTTAGGCAGAGTTAACCCAGCTGGAAGAACGCTTTACATTACGGTGCCACAGACTCGGAAATAAAAGAGCAGAGCGACTCTTGGTCAGGGTCCCAGAGAAGAGGAATGAAGTGTTGCTGACAGAAATGAAAGGATGAGTGCCTGCAGCGGTCAAACCATGTCACTCTGGATATGGGATTTCCACCGTGAGCTCACGGGTCATTCTATATTTAGGCATCGTTGCCGGTCATCGAGAGTACATTGGCATACAAGCATCCGTGTGATCCTGGGATGAGTGACAGGTGTTGGCTCAGCAAAAGCATAACCCTGATATGAGGGAGGGAGAGAGAGCGTGAGTTTGAGTTTGGTGAAAGGTGTTGTGAGAGGGAGGAAAACAGGTGGAGGTAGAAGTGTGTTGTGAGCAAGTATAGGAGGATGGAAGAGGAGTGAGAGGTGTTTTAATATTCTGAGCAGCTGCTTCCGTCTGGGGCTGAGCTCTGTACTCCCTCCGGAGCAGTGACCGGACCACCGTGACACGACTCAAGAATGAAGCTCAAAGGGAAGCAGTTCGGGGGGGGTAGGTGTGTTGGCGTTCTGTAAGGTGTGTCTCAGATATATCCCCATGCTGGGACTCTCAGCAAACGCAAGGAGGGGAATCATCACCACTCATCTTCTGAAGCACCCTGTATTTAGGACAAGCACTGTCACTTACAGTCAAACCCCCAACACAGGCACCAAACACACTCCAGGCATCACCTGGAAACCTGCAATTCCATAGCGTTCCTCACTCATAGCGTTCCGCCTCTAGTTTGTCGACATGATGATGCAACATTCGTTTTCTTTTTCTTTCTTCCTGTCATCGTGTTGCCTTGGTTAAAATGTTTCAGTGTCTCGCTGGCTGAGGACACTCTTAATTTTGTAACTGGGTTTCAGCAAAGTTTATCGTTGGAGCATAGCTAGATCTCAGGTACAAGATTTCTCAGGCCCTGGATTAAGTCCAATATGGAATAATCTCTTAATGATGGGTTTTTCAGAGCACAGTTAATAACCTGGATAATATTCACGATATCTAGTTCTAAAAGAAAAAACTAATTCCTGGTTTAAAAGCCATTAACAGCAAGCAAAGAAGATCTTTTTTTTTTTAGTTCAACAGTGCGCTGATTCGTTTCTTAGCCTGTCAGTCAAACGACAGTTCCTTCAAAGTCAACAGCTCCCGAAACCAGGGTAATTTGAAGAATGTGGTCGGGGCGGTGAGGAGGCCTATATTTCACACTGACGGTCTGGACCGAAAAAACGACGAGAATGTTTTTGCTTCTCACCTTTCTCTTATGAGCAAAAACATTTTTGTATGCGACGTTCGCTTCCATATTTTGTTCTTCAGCTCTGAAGGTCAGGGAGTAGGACCATGCATTCGTAATCGCACACTTGTGTCCAAACCAGGAGAAATCTGAACCCAACTCAAACACATTTTGAGGATTTCCGACACTGCATGACACACAAGAACAAACCCTCACATCTTTTGCGACCCTTGCTTAAGGCTCGTTCTAGATTCTCGGGCCATGTGAGCTATTGTCTGGTCTGATTGTGGAGGGCGTGTAAACCCTGATATCATTCTGAATGTCGGCGAACAAAAAGAACTGATTTGATTTAGGCGGTGCGTTTCTTCGTTTCCTCACAAAGTTAACGTCGCTCTCCCCAGTGGTTCCGGGACGACAGCTACACAAACTTAATTGTTCGTGGTTGACCTGACTAAGCACAGCGCATGGAAAAAAAAAAAAATGAAAAAAGAGGCGGTTCTGGGAGCACCGAGCATGATGGACCATCGCGATGATTATTAAGGGAAATGTCTATGCTGGTATTGACACAGGCCTTTAAAACTCACTGGAATTGTTTACAAGGCTAACACCAATGATGACTCACTGTATTTTTTCACTACAGACTTCTGAGCGGCAGGGATCGCCAGCATGAAGGCGGAAAGAGGTTCCGAGACTGCTGCACAGGCACAAAGAGCAGCCCAGCGCTCTGCAGCTAAAGCCCCACATAGCTGTGGTTTCACCAAGGCTGTAGAATATCTCCCAGCATCATTTAGAGATGAATCACTTTTAAACTAAATCTTTCCTTAACTCGTTAAAGAGCCATATAAGGAGCAAAATACGGGAAGGAGTTCATATCAGCTCAGTTCGGTTTAAAAGAAACATCTACCCTTGGTCAGCGGCCGCTTTATGAAGTCCATCTGTCTTACGGCTTCACTACAATTACAGGTTACAGGCCATCTGTTGTCGGAGTCTCTCTGCCCCATTCATCACCAGTCACCTTCTGTCCTTCGGACACCAGGGACGATTTGAGTGACAGGCATTTACAGCATATTTGAAGCACTAGAGCTGCTGCCGTGAAGCTAAAATGGTCAGCAGAAGAAAGATGAATTTTTAAGTGCAGGCTAAAACGGTCGCTAGAACAAAGGTCAGCCGTCGCACACAGAAGTCCATCTGAAAATGCTTTATTGAAGAGCTGCACCAAATGAGCTCAGTTCCAGGATCTGTGATTTTATTGCGGCATTTTGTGATCACGATGACCATAATAAGGAGGAAAAGTGTAAAATATGGGCTGAATTAAACACCACGAATCTTAGTCTTCAAAGGTTCAAATAATTCGATTTTTGTGTGATATTACAGCGATACCTCGAGCCACCACAAAACCCTGTTCCGCTTCCTTAGAGCTGTAATCTGATTGCTCAGAGGTTCAGAAACCAAGATCACAACAACGTTTAACAGACATATTGTGCAGCTTCCCACTCCTGACCACGAGCTTGTGTAGGTTCTCCTGCTTCATAGGTGGACAGGAAATAAGTCCACTGTGGCCGCGCACGTAGGTAACGTTCGTTTCTCTCGGATTAAACGTGACCCAGTAATAGCAGAGGATGCTCAGAGGATGACTAGTGGGAACGAATGGCAGATATTTGAGGATCTCGATCCTTCAGCAGGAGGACATGGTGATGCTGCTGCTCCCCCGTGATAAGGCCAACACGAGATGTCACCATGGTGACAGCACAACAACATGATATCTCTTTCAAAACACATAAGCCTGAGCCGAGCCGACACCACACACACACGCACGGATGTGACATAACCGCTATTGTAACTCTACTGGCTTCCCACTGAGTAATGACCCACTCATTACTTCTTCCGCCCTTCCTCGGTTCTCCAGTGACCACAATGCCTTGAAGCAGGTCCGCAGCCGAAGCGAGAGCAGGAACGAGCTGCTGCCCTCCAGGCAGGCCTGTAACAGGACAGAAACCCCACCGGGCCATGACGCCGGCCTCGTGTTTAACTCCTGTGCTGAAGCGGCGGCGATAACAGGACGCTTCTTTGTAAGAGGGCTGTTTCGATGAGCGCAGAAGTGATTTAATCCCCAATCCTCCACTACCAGCATCCTGCTCATGTCTAACAGCCCATAAACCACATGCCAAATTACATCCTTTGATCTCCTTAATAACTCGCTAAACTGAACGGCTGGAAATGAGCTGCAAGTGAGAGCCAGAGAACTGACTATGGATTAAACGTAGAGGGAGACAAACGAGAGGAAAGTGGAGAAGAAGGGATGCAAGGGAAACTTCAGGAGTGGATCAGTGAAAAAACGTAAAAAGAACAATGGAAAGGCGAGGGCTTTAAATGATGTCCCACATTCTCCAATATGGATAATTAGGTGATTTTAATACTAAGTTTGGGGAGTTGACATTCATGGCCATTATATGTAGCCTCAAGTCAAAAAAAGGAGACTGGAAATAGAAAATGTTATTTAAGGAAAATAATTATTTTAAATGTTGCAAAAATACGTTTGTATTTCTTGTTAGTAGATTCTCTGCAAATATGAAAGCGCCCAGGGAGCAGTGACAGGGACAGTACCTTGCTCAGAGCAACCTACTGGAAAGGGGTTTGAAAGAGGTTGAATCTTCCGATTCTGTGACCAACTCCCTAACCACCAGGCCACCACTGCCCCAGCGGTATATGAAAAAAAGTGAAAGTGACAACCCTTGTCATTGCGAGGTCACAGCACTACACATCATGAACCACAACGAAATTGGACCTCTGCTTTTAACCCATGCACACAAACACCGTGCAGCAGTGGGCAGCTATTGAAAGCGCCCGGGGAGCAGTGACAGGGACGGTACCTTGCTCAGGGGTACCTCAGGGCAACCTACTTGTGAGGGAATCGAACCCACAATCTTCCGATGCGGGGCAACTCCCTCACCACTAGGCCACCGCTACCCCATAAAGATATACATATACATATTTATTTATTTATGCATAATATATTGCATACATATTTTTTACTTAAGTGGTCATTTATAGTATAGAAAAGCTTTCAACTTCAAAAAATTACATTTCACATAAAAGGTGTGATCCCTTGTCCAGCATTCGAGCCAAGTTAACACACTAGAGGCTACCAAGCTACACACTGCCATAAAATAATAAATAAATAAATAAATAAATTTAAAAAAAATCAGTGTATATTGTACTGTGAAATTCCCTTCAGCAAGACAGCAATAAGACGTCGACGACCTGCAAGACCACCCGGTAGATGGGGAATTAGAAACTGTGGAAAATGAGCAGGCGCTGTGAACCCACACGTGCGGCGCGGCAGGCGAACCTGTGGATCAGATCGGTGAGCAGGCAAGACATTTGTAAGCCCAGGGCGTCACATTCTAAATTCAGTTTTTCAATTTGTGGTCATGAAATTTAGATGCTGAAACTGTTCATCTGTCCTGATCTAAAAGAATATGTTAATTTTTAAACACGTCTCGATCGAGGAAACCATCGTTAGGCTCTTTGAAGAAGCATGTTACTCCAGCAGAGAGCTTTTCCAAAAACAGAAACGTCAAATTAAAGGTCATAAAAAGAAAAAATTTAAATATGATTTCCCTCCGTCCTTACTGGTTAACCTGAAGATCATCTTGAATTCCTTTCAGAGTCTTTACGCATCAGCTGCTCAAAGTCTAATTATTCCTTAAGATGGAACCTTCAAATCAAGAGCACACATGAGTGTGAAGAACCTTTTTAAAGGATTGAAGAAATATTAGATAAAAGGTGCAACAGTTCCTTTCCCAGAAGCTCGACCGTATATGGAGTTTGTGTGAACTATAAAAAGCTTCATCTCATACAATTTTAACAAAAGGAGTTCTCTAAGGAACCGTCCAAAGAGAGGTTCTTTATGGAACCGAAGTTTAGGGAGGCAGAATCTAGTGGTTCTTTTTAGGTTCACAATCCTTTCAGGCTTTTTTTTTTTTTTTTTTTGCAACTTGCGAATAAATTTATCACACAATTTATTATTAGTATGACTATCAATCACCATGACTACAGACCCCACCTTGGCCTAGTGTTTAGGGACTAGGCCCCTGGATCAGAAGACCATGGGTTTGAATCCCTTACCAGTAGGTCGCCCTGAGGTGCCCTTGAGCAAGGTACTGTACTGCGCCCATCACTGCTCCCTGGGTGCTTTAAATAGCTGCCTCCTGCTCTACATGAGTGGATGGGTCGATAATGACAGTGGCTGTGGTTTGTCTACAGTGACGAATTGTCAGTTTCGAAGATTCACCTTGTGGGTATTCTAGCTCCTGATCCCCCCTCAGCCTTTCCGAGAGGTCCTTCAGAACAGAACCTAACAGGACGATTCGAGGCAGCATGCGGAGCGGATCTTTCCAGCTCCACACGAAGACGGCGAGGGTTGTTTGGCACCTCTCAAGCACTGAGGTCTCCTAGTAACCCCCGATCCTTTGAGCAAGAAACACGGAAGACTCATCAATGATTGAGGCGGAGTGAATTAAATATGAGCGCTGAGCAACAGGAAGGAAAAGTACACGAGTGCTGTGTGAATGCAGGGAGCACGATGGACCGGTTCAGACACTCGTTGTAAATCGGCGGGACTTCCCTGCGCTGAAAACGTCAATATCGGCAATTTCAAGCCCAGCAAAGCTTGACGAAATGAAAAGAGCGGATCCAAGCGCGGGCTGGCGAAACATTTAAGGACGTCACGTCTGCCGCTTTGATGACGGTGTCGAGCCCTTTGGGTGGGATGCTGAGATAATATTTTCACAGAGCAGAAAGGTGCTGCTTTCATGTGTCAACACCTCTCCACGCTTTGCTGAGTCATTAGAGGCAAACCAGGGATTTAAGAGCGTAATTGAATCAATTAGACTGGGACTCACCTCTGAAACTGGAAGCCTGGCGGACTGTGCGAACGTCGAGAGGGAAACATCTAGCGCTAATCGCTGGACCTTTCCTCAGACTCACTTTATAACACTTGCTGGAAATACAGAGAAGGATATGGAGCCAATACAGAATAGCAAGCCTGGATAGAAAGCCAACCTATCAAGAGACAAGAGCCGTCCCTGCTGCTTCCGTGCTACTCACCATTCTGGGCCCAAATCAAAGCACCATTCCCCATCAACTAGCCACCCAGTATAGTACAGCATATGATGGCATCTAATGCATCAAGCGCTCATCAAGATGATCCTTAATTAGGGAGACGGGCTTTATTTCAATCGCCGTACCTGTGTATTTTTGGAGGGCACTTGACCAGCTTTCAGTCAAGAGCACCAAGTGCACTTAGAGCAGGCGGTCTGAAAAAGCAGCTGCGGTGCTTCTACAGGCAAAAGCTCTGCATTAAGGGGAAGTGGAAATTGCGGGGAAGGGGGAAAAGGTGGCCGCGGAGGCGACGTCTGTGCTCGCGATCGAAGATGATTACAGACAGCACTTTAATGGCTCGACAGGCTTGAGGGGCTTACAAGCTTCCCAGACGAGTGGGCGAGAAGTCACCTGGGGCTCCCAACGTATCACGGCCCAGCGGTGCTCACCAAAACACACTGTGTGGGAATGATGATGATGTTGATGATACAGTCCCAGAAACACAAATTCAGTGGACCTCACTATCGCTCACACGCTGGCACTCGGCTCCCGGGCACACACACACACACGCACACACACGCACACACACGCACACACACGCACACACACGCACACACACACACACACACCTGATCCTCCAGTGTCCTAAAGACTCTCTGCTGCTATTTGCAGTCTAATTATTTCTATTCAGCAACATAAGCTCCAGTCACACTTCCATGTTCATCAAGGTCCCACAAAGCTCCCACGAGCAGCCCGTGGCCTCGTTCACAGTATAAAAGTCGAACACAAGCATCACAGCAGCCGACCATCATCCTGCCGGACGCCAGCCGTGCGTGTGACGTGATGAAGGTAAACACCGAGTCCACAGGAATTAAAAATGCTACATTCGCTCATCTGAAGGGACTCATCAGCCACACTGTAACCTTTTAGTGCAGCACTTAAACGCAATCCAATACCACTTGGAATGCAATCATCAGGGTTGCTATGCACATCCATTAGTGATGGCTATTTAGGAATGTCAGGCCACTAAAGACATGATGGATGGGCTCAATTTCTGCCCTGAGCGGTGGCTAAGATGAATGATTTCAATCTAAATACAAACATTTGGATCAGGCAAAGGATAAAAGACCAGGCGGAAATGTCACAAGTGAACACAAGGCAAAGGTAAGGAACCCCAAGAGCCCTTAAACATACATGATATTTCGATTAACGTGAAAAGAGCTACAAAAACAGACCCTAAAGGCTGAACTTGGCCATGATCCCCAGATTTTCAGAGCAGCCAGGGTCCTGAGGATGATCAGAAACAAACAGCCCCCCGATAAAACGATAAGAAAGAGGACATCATTGCAACCAACCTGGCTTGACGGTCTTCAAGCGGATGGGCTCCCGAAAGTGGCGGATGACAGCAAGGGTGTCTCGGTTGGTGAGGCCACTTACGGGCGTGCCGTTCACCTCCAGGAGCACGTCCCCGGTGGTGGGCAACCTGCCCACGTGACACACCACGGCCTCCACCAACACCTGGCCCAGGTAGGGGAACTCCCCGTGCTCGGCCCCCCCTCGTACCTCCACCACGGAGCTGAGCTCCCCGCCGCTGCCCCAGGAAAGGGCGCACTCCTGCACTTTGCTCGACCAGTGTTTCTTCTTCTTCAGTGTCTTTGACATGGCTCACCCCCTCAATCCGCTTCTGAAGGTGTCCTAGTACTGTGCCCTGGGGCACGCCACTCTCCCTCGCTCTCCGGGACGCTTACTCCAGCTGGGCACGAGCTTCAGCACTGCCTCCCACTCCCATCCCAGGAGTCAACATTCCTCGCCCCGCCACTGACCTCTGACCTAGGATAGGGACAGGGTTAGGGAGACAAGGAGGACAAACATCCCACAGCTAAGAGAGGTCTTATTGGACAGGACTTGAGTAATAACTCTCAGGAACAGTCATGAAGAGCAGGCATGTGTCAAAGTAAGTGCCCCCCCTAGACTGGACAGGGAAAACAAAAGCCCAGTGTAGAAGCACTGACACTAGAGAGAGACAGCAGTCAGTCTGGGAGACTGGAAGGACAGAGCGGAGATACAGGGGAGTAAACCTGTCCTGCAGTCCTCTGCCCTCCTCCTGTCTTCAGAGAGAAATCTGACCTGCTCGCACCTGTCTCCGGTGAGCTTGGCCGCCGCCTGTTGCCGGGAGACCGTGGAACGACGCCGCCTGTCCCGCGGGTCTCCTCTGCGTCCAAAACAAGCGCCTACTCTCGGTAAGCGCCTCCTCCAGAGCGCGGAGCCGGAGAAACTTCTCTCTCTCCCCGCTCGCCTCCACTTCTACCAGCGCTAGGGCGGGGCTTGGGAGAGGCGTCTAAATCCACAAATCAGGACAGAGGAGCACACCGGGGCGGTGGGCGTGGCATCTTCACCCTCCTCCCGCCTGCGATCTGATGAAGCCCCGCCTCCCGTTTTGGGATTGGATGGCAGCTGGGAAAACGTATCAACTTTTTTAAAATTAATTTTTATCCGATTCACATTATATTTTTCAAAACTCACAGTACCTGAATGGAAGGTAGATATCTTTCAAATCGAAAAATTATTTTTCATGTTGTAGGTTTGAAAATGAAATATTTTTCGACACATCGTAGATCATTCTGTTTGTGTGATATTGGGTAATAAATACCGTATTATTTATTCATTTTATTTAGAAACGTAATATTAAGTTTTTTTTGTCTTGCAAACAAAACAATGACTTATAAAGTGTTTTTTATTATCATACCTATGTTTAAAATGTTGCCCATCGAATATTTTCTTTCCTCTGAAAGGTATAAAACGGATGATCAGAAATTTAATTTAATCAAATGTTAAAATATAATGTTTAAAATCGCAGACTCGGCCTGCTCGGGACTCGAACTGCTCGCCAATCATTTCCATGGAGGGGAATATTATTGTCAGGCATAGCAAAGTAGGGGATCACACTGGCAAATCAAAAACGAAGGAGGGGATCATACTGCCCAATCAAAGCGAAGGAGGGGATATTACCGACCAATCACAACGAAGGAGGGGATGTTACCGGCCAATCATAGCGCGGGGAGGGGACTCTCAGAAAAATGATGTTAACTCATTACTTACGGTTCGAGTGCGGGTGAAACGTGTAGACAAGAGTCTGAGAAACCAGGCGATCTGCTGTTTTTTCTGCATTTTCAGTTTTAGGAAAGTCTATTATTGACTGGACTGTACTGACAGTCTGTCTGTTTCTGCAGATCACGGTCCATTAGATTTCCTTTAAGACTTTTTTTTACAGATGGATTTCTGGAAAGAAAAGAAAGTGACACAATCGCGGAGCTCATAAACTGAAGGCCGTAAAGAAGTGATGTTAAAACAGCAAGAAAAGGGGATGAAGATTTTATAGCTGAGGGTAACCTGTGCCTGTAGGGAAACTTGAAATGGGACAGATGGGAACTCTTCCTTCTGGTCCTTGAGCGACAGCGCCATCTAGTGGAAGAAGCCTTACCAACCAACTATGAGACAGATCTGTAGTCTTCTTGATCTTTTAACCACTTCAAAACCTGCATCTGAGAAAAATCCTCAAAGTACAAGGCCTAGAAATAAAATACAGGCTGTAAATGTATATATATATGGGCTGGCGACCGGTCCAGGGTGTGTCCCCCGTCCTTCACCCTGTGTGAGCTGGGTTGGACTCCAGCACTCCCCCGCGACCCTGTTTGGGACAAGCGGCAGAAAACGACTGACTATATATATATATATATATATATATATATATATATATATATATATATATGAAAGTGATTATTCACACACACACACACACACACACACTCATTTTCTTTTCCACTTGTCCTAATTAGAGGTACAGGAAGGGTGCTGTCTATCCCAGCTCTCACAGGGTGAAAGACAGGGAAACACCCTGGAGACACACTCACACCTTTGGGCAATCAGGAGGAAACACACTCGGCACGGAAGAACTCCACACAGAAAGGACCCGGACTGTCCCGCCTGGGAATCGAACCCAGGACCTTCCTGCTGTGAGGCGCCAGTGCTACCCGCCATGCCGCCAAATATATATATATATATATATATATATATATATATATATATATATATATATAATTATTTATTTATTTTAATTTTGTGGGGACATTGTGTATTTAATACTTTTTAATTAAGTACACCCAACAGCACCCAACTCATGTTTTTAAACGTGTTTCTATTTCTGTATTTTTAACCCTTTATCTTTATTTAAACGAACACATTTCTTATATACAGTGTCTGCCTGGCATTTGATGATGACTACTGACTATTAATGATGAATGCATCCCTGCATAGTTCCCCAGCTTTCTCTTAGGATGAAAATAAGTTCAAAATACACATAAAATCCAAGTAAAGCACTTTGTGTCTTAAATTATAAGAAATTTAATACTATCGTAAAGGGGTTATAAAATGGCAGCGTGCATGTTCCATACACGGGTATTTTTAGCGATTGTGTGCAACATCTGGAAAGTTTTCTACTGTCAACAATTCTTAAAATGTGTGTTATACAATGGCCAGAAACTCCACCATCTGTGCAAATTACAAACAAGAAGTGAGCGGCTTTTCACTAGAACAGCAAGAACAGCAGGTGTCCGGTTCTACGAAATATTTATATATACATACAGCCCGAGTTTCTTTATGTTTAGCCAGAGAATCACCTTGTTGGTTCAAAAATACTAGTTTAAGCCCATCAAACTGCCTTTTCTTTCACTAATTGAGTCGATTAATGAAAGAAATCGGAACAAATGGAACCCCTTTATCTAGAACCTTTGTTCTAGATAAAGGGGTTCCAACCACTCAGCGCTCAGCAGTAAAATAATAACCAGCCTGATCATCTGTGATCATATGAACCTGTTGCTGTGGCTTAAACAAAAAACAGTCCTCTGAAACTGGTGCCGCTGGAGCCTATCGCAGCTCTCGCAGGGCTAAAGGCAGAGAAACACCCTGGACAGGACGGGAGTCCATAGAAGGGCAGCGCCTGAAACTTTTCATTTTCAGTTTTTTCATGGTTTCCCTCGTGTCTAAGCATTAAGAGCAACTCAGGCCTCGTTCTTCAAATATATTGTTATACAATCATTATGTCATTAGGCAAAGATACTGTTTCATGCCTGTTTAACTTTCAGCACCACTAGTAATCTAATCACTGGCTGATATATACACACACTGCTCAAAAGAATTAAAGCAACACTTTGAAAACACATCAGATCTCAACTGGAAAAAAATCCTGCTGGATCTCCATGCTGATATGGAATGGGTAATGTGTTAGGAACAAAAGGATGCCACATCATTTGATGAAAATTAAAATGTGAAGTCACAAAGAAATTTAAACTGAAAAACTGACAACGTTGGGGCTCCTTATGAGATGAAGGATGGTGTTCTGGTGTATCTCCTCCCAAATGCTGACCAGAAACGAGCAGATAGGAGCATTCCTGTTTTTGGGGTCGTTTGATCCACTCCTCAATGAAGAATTCTTTAAGCTGCGAGATGTTTGAGGGGTTTCTTTCATGTACAGACTCACCATTTCCTAGTTTTCAGCCAATCTTTGGGTCATTGTCATGTTGCAGGGCCCAGTGCTGCTTCAGCTTTAATGTTCTAACAGATATTCTCACATGGTTCTCAAGCACCCTCTGATACTCGGTAGAATTCATGGTGGATTCTATGATGGTGAGCTGGCCAGGTCCTGCTGCAGCGAAGCTTCTCCAAACCAAGACACTTTCACCTCCATGCTTCACAGTTGGTTTGAGGTTCATTTCCTGGAACGCTGTATTTGGTTTGCACCAGACAATGTTCTCTGTGTTGGTGTCCAATTCAATTTTAGACTCATTTGTCCTGAGAACATTATTCCAGATGTCCTGTTCTTTGTCTATTCTCTCTGGCAAACTTCAGTCTGGCCTAGGTGTTTCTCTTTTTCAAAGGTTTCCTCCTTACACTCCTCCCATGCAAGTAAAGGTTGTGCAGCCTCTTTCTGATTGTAGAGGCACTTACACATCAACAGTAGCAACAGCCTGTGATGACATTTTAGGGTTTTTGGAAACTTCTTTTAGAATCTTGTGGTCTGCTCTCAGAGTGAACTTGCTTGGACGGCCAGACCTGGGCATATTGACAGTTGTTCTGGAAGTCTTTCATTTGTAATCTTTTCTGGAAAGTAGAATGGCTCATTGCAAATGCTTTTGAGACCTTTTTAAATCCCTTACCAGACTTATAAGCTGCTACAATCCTCTTTCTGAAGGCCTCAGATAGCTCTTTTGATCTCACTATAGTGTTCACTCTCACCTCAGTAGTCAGAAGCACCCCAATATAAATGTCTGAGGTTTAAATCAGGCAAACCTCCTTCAAAATGCTGAATAACCATGTTCTAATCATGTGTACCTGATGTGCTACACCTATGTGTGATTTGAGCCATTTTAATTTGGAATAATAAAGGTGGGGGTGTCCTAATTTATTCCTCACCAGAAATCACATTTTTGTAGAATTACATTTTACCGAAAATTTTTTAAAGTCTTTCTTCTGTTTTAATTGTTTATTATATTGCTTGAATCTCCCAGTATTGTTAAAACTGAGATTAAATATTCATATGTCCAAGAATGTTACAAAAACACACAGGCTTTCATAGGGTGTCCTAATTTTTTTCATATGACTGTATGGACATGAATGCTTTCAAAAATGGAAGTGTTAATCATTTATTTTCATCAATCAACAAATGCAGTGAATGAACAAAAGAGAAATCTAAATCAGACCAATATTTGGTGTGACCACCCTTTGCCTTCAAAACAGCATCAGTTCTTTTAGGTACACTTGCACACAGTTTTTGAAGGAACTCGGCTGGTAGGTTGTTCCAAACATGACTGTGTTTCAACCTCTGTGTGACACTGATGATCATCAGCACCTGTTTGGTAAAATTGGTTGATCATACACCGACTATAATACTACAAAATCCCTGACTGTGTGCAAGTGTACCTAGAAGAACTGATGCTGGTTTGAAGGCAAACGGTAATAACACCAAATATTGATTTCATTTAAATTTTTCTTTAGTTCGCTCACTTTGCATTTTGTAAATTGATCAAAATCAACAATCATTATTTATATTTCTGAAAGCATTCTTTGTTTACAGCATTTTTTCACACCTGCCTAAAACTTTTGCACAGTACTGTGTATATATATATATAATGTTGTTTTTAGTGGGTAAAATATTCATATAACTTCCCTTTTTGTTTCTTAAAGTATCTATTCTCAATAGATGCCAAATCAAATCCTTTTCTGAACCCAAACCTGGTTCTAAGCTTCACACACTGCCTGTGTTTTCTTTTAGTCCGGCTTCATGGCTGAGACATGAATGCGTTTTAAGTGCACAGGGCTCTGAAGCTGTGCTGCCGGCTTCTGCTTTGGCCGGTCATTAACAGAGATTAGCTGCCGAGCGCGCCCTCACAATCTCAAAATCAAACCCAGCACTCAGAGCTGGAGGTGAATTTGTCAGTTGTACATTACAAGATGTAGAAAAATCAGGAATGGTCTAATTCAGTGCTATTACCTTAAATAGTTCAGGTTTCTTATGCTTTCATGTTTTTTTCCCCATCATCTATTGATTTGAGAACCTAACAGTGTTAGAAGAAACAGCTACTCATCAGCTGCTCTTTTTGAGCTGTTGTTCATTAAACCAGAGATTTTCTGTCTTTATCATGACAATCCAAATAGTTTAGTAGGTTTGTTAAAGTTAATGCTTTACTTCTAATATATTTTCACTCTTTTCGCACCTCAAATTAGCAAGATTGTTGTCCCCATGAACAGCTTCATGTTGGTTTCCCCTTTTTAAACAAATGCTCTTTTCACAGGTGAAATCTTAAGATTAAACCAAGAGCAAAAATCAAGAGTTATTTATTGTTTAGAAAATAGTAGACACGCGTGTAACAACATACACGTTAGCCTCTCATCCTCTAATACTTTCACTCACTTGATGAACTGTTTGTTCAGATGTACCAGATGTCATTTACCATATCCCACTGTAAACACCAGGAAATAAAAGCTGAAAATCTGATCTCTCATCTCTTATTCATCTTTCGATGTGAAATTTAAATGTCACATAGCAAAAATAAATTAATTGCTGTTCCAATACTTTTGAATATTTTTTTGTATGGCTCTGTAAATATGAAGTGTTAAAAAAGGTCTCCAAAGCAGTAAACCTTGATGAGATTGGTGTGACAATATGGTGAAAATTTAGGAACATTCTTTTGCAAAAGCAGTTACACAGTCCTGACATTAGGGGGTGCTGCATACATGTACTTTAGTTACAAAGTACAGTTGCTGTGTAACTGTACTTACACAGTAAGTATAATTTATTCACCCCGAATAAATTATTCACCCCAAACCCCCATTCAGAATGTAACCTATCAGAATTGTGATTTCACCAACACGTGATACACATGGAGTTACATTATAAAATCTAGAAATATACAAGTATTTTTCATACAAGTATAAAATCTATGCCAATTCTGATTTTAAGCACAACCTGAAACTGAGCTATTGTTTAAGTGTCAGTCATTTTCTTAGCTGCTTGTCCTAATTAGGGGTGTGGGAGGTGCTGGAGCCTATCACAGCTCTATCACAAGGCAAGGAAAGACCATGGACAGGCAACCACTCCATCACAGTGCAGACACACAAACACACCTATGGGCAAAATTAGCATCTCCAGTCCATCTGACTTGCATGTTTTTTAGACGGTGGGAGGAAAAAGGATCACCCAGAGGACCCGGACCACCCGGGGTGCCACTGCACCACTGTGCCGCCACTGTCTGAACGTGAAAAATTATATAGTGGTATATAATTGAAAGTTTCTAATCTTTTATGTTCAGTCATGGCAGAGACTTAAGGTTCCCCATTATCAAAAAACAATAAATGTTTAGATACCTTCACCTGAGAAGCCATGTGTCTACATTAACTCTGGTCCACTAAATCCTTTCCTCATCTTCAGTAAGCTCTCAATGTCCATGATCCTGAGCACAGAACAGAGGTACATTTATTAAAGGTTCTTGGTAGTCATTTAAAATCCCCCATTCCATTGAACACAGCAAGTAAAAGAGTCAGTTATGTAACTCAACTCAATGAACAAACCATCTGCAGGTGAAGGATATGAGTCTTCCACAGCTTCTCATTTCAACTTTGAAGTGACATTTTTTTTAAACGTGCACACGATTGTCAGTTTAAGGAAAAAACAGACTATTAAACATATCAAAATGAAAAGTGAACAATAAAATGATTTATTCACCAGACTTGTTTATTTCAGAAAATATAAACACAAGTGGTGCAGCTTTACACAAAATAATCCATTATGACTGTAGCGTTTCCAACTTTCAATCATTAGACCTGTAAACAGTGCACTCACGCGCTTCATGAAACATGATTCCCTGGAGAAAAGCAATAAACTCTGAGGAAGAAAACCCCCTAAAACAGGGGTCAGAGATGCACAGCTAGCCCAGCAACACACGTTTGGTAGGACTGTTTGACAAAGAGACAAAATGCCCAAACAGTCCTCTGCCATGTCTGGAGGGAGCTACATGGTGGCATGTATATTTTAAAACAGTAGGTTTACTTTGGCTATGTTGACATTACTGGGTTAAAGTGGCACAGATCTGATTCCTTTGCCTTAATGTGATGCATATCTGAGCCGGTTTAATATGCAGCTCTAGATACACATTTTCGTAGCCCTGCATCCTTAATGAGAATGGTAAGAATGGTAATGACACGATTTGTTTCCTTTTCCAATGTGTACTTGTTTCATTATCATCCTGGAGGGGGCAGCAGCATATAGTGGTACTGCTGGTTCATCCATTCACGTCACTAATGAGAATGTGTGAATGTGGTCCATTTCTGGACAGTTTCTCTTTAAGTTCTGCAAGTTGTTATTCAATCCAAGTAAAATAACAGGCTTCAGGCTGGGTTTAGGCCAGTTTATCAGAGGAGTCTGAAAAGTGAGGGAATGTTTCTCTCGATAAAAGCATGGATGATGAGAGGGATCTTTTAGTTGGTGGGAAAAAAATCTATGCCTCTCTTGTTTGTGAAGTTCAGCACAAGAGCATCACTGAGGAAGTTTAACACAGGAGAACTAACTAAAGAAAGATGGTGCTGTTCGCAACCTGGTAAAACAAAAATATATTTTGAAATGAACACTGCGAGTATTACAGACATGTAAGAAACCAGTGAAACTCAGCATATTTTCAGCACAAATTTACTACGTAAAGCTATAAAACTGCAAGGAATATTAGCAGGTTCACTGATTTCGCAGTGTAAAAGATGGGCCATGTTAGGTTAGGTCTGTTTTAAGTACAAAGCTGGGCTTCAGTTTCATACCTTTGCAGAGATCTAGCTCATACTAAGGAAAGTAAGATTAATCACAACTAATAATAATCACAAACATACACATGAATTGAGGCAAAAAGATCAGATGTGAACTTTAAACAATTTAGCAATTAGACTTTTAATTAGCAGGTAATTTAGCAATTAGACTGTGAACATAACCTATGCATTTTCCTTTATGATACTGCAGTGGTTTATTATGTATTACTAAGCAGCATGACCTACAAACCGATCCAGGACCATTGGAAGTGAAATTGACTGATTGCCAGCTGCAAAACGTACTACACTTATAAACACTTTATGATTTACAGCTGCTGATTTTGTATTTCTCCATACATATTGGACATTTTCCCATACTCACGCCATTGCTTTCCTTTAAAAGTACAATATATACAAGACATAATAATTCTAGTTGGTAGTTCTGATCTACTCTCCAACAATAACCAAAAATGCCCCTAGAAACAAATCCACCAGAACAGGATTATTCACAGCAAAGCTAAAATTCAGGCAATTTTGAACCCATCTCTAATTCAATATATTAACACTCTTTTAAGAGCCATAACCACACACACATCAGAGACAATGCAATGCGATTGTGTCAGTCATTGTGAATGTAACATTCATTGTCATTGCTCAGGTCACTTTTTACCATCGTTCATCCTCAACAGTGAGAGAACAGCTACTTCAACAGTCCGACATCTCTCTAGCTCAGGTTGATTTCATGATCTTGACCTGAAGTTCTTCACCTCAAAACTAAAACAATAAAAAACACTATGTACAAGGTCCAGAGATCGTGTCTGCACAAAGGTTCGATACTCTATGGCAACAAGCAGCAGAAGGTTCCAATGTGCCATACAGGCCTCCTTCAAACCTTGAGTGTCAGAGTTTGGCCAGGATCACACATGATGTTACACTTTGCTGCTCCACAGGGCGGTTGGGAACAAAATATAGGAAACTGACCACAGCAAATAGTACACACAGGCAGGAGGGAATGAAGAGCAGAAAACCATAACAATACCTGGAAAGAGAAAAAAAAAGTATGTAAATCTACACTTTAATGTCTTACTGAACTGAATTTTAAACTGGGGCTAAAATTAAATTTACAATGTATTTTTTCTTAATGTTTTATTAATTATACTTCCCGAAGACTTCACATGAGATGTTTCATGAAAGAGAGTATGAGCCCATTACATTACAGATGTATATGGAACATTACAGAAATACTCATAACTTTATATTGATATTAATTACACTCATCAAAAGTAAAATTGTACCTCCAGCATAAACTGCTTTCTTCCAGGCCTGAGACTCCAACACCCGGTCATGAGGGTAGAAGCCTTGGCTCACCATGAAGAGGATCATGGCCACAGCAGTGACTCGAAGCATAGCCATGTTCCCTCCAGTAAGGAGAGAGGTGCAGGCAAGGATGGCAGAAGAATAGATGCATGGCAAGCCACGGTACATGAAAGGAATACCTGCGGGGTAGTGTACACACTTCACATTTCACAAAACAACCTTTGAATTTGGCTTTTTCATTTACTTTTGATAACGCTGTATTACTCTAATATTTATGCTAATGGTAAGGTGATCATCCTGAAACACAGAACGTGCTGTGCTAAAGCAGTTTATTACTCAGATTTAAATGTTTCCCAACGTTTAAACACATTTTTGCCTTTAAATAACAGTCCTCTCTAAAAAGCGTTGGGACAGCCAGGCCACACCTGTGTAACAAACATCTCAGCCTCTCATGTTCCAACTGATGGTCACTTTTAAAAAGCTGGGTGGTCAGATACATGAGGTGCTCTATGTAAAATGTTCTTGCAAAAACACATAAATGCACCCTGATATTCCAATACTTTTGGAGGAGGATCATTTTATAGAGTGATTTGATACCCATTCACTGTAATCTTGCCCAAAAAAAAAAAAAAAAAAAAGGTTTTCTCCATCTTTTCTAAAGATATTTGACAAACTAAGCATAAAAAGTACCCTACAGTTTGCTTATCCTGGATTACAGTGTTTTCCACATTGCAATTTTCTGTAATATCAGCAGCACATAGGAGAAAATTGCTTTAAAAGTGAACAATACTGAGCAGCCCTTAAATAATTTCTAAAAGTATTTAAAATACTTTTCAAACTTTTAGTTTTGTTAAACTGTTTTCAATTGCTTAAATTTGTAACATTTTTTCAAACAAATGGACAAACACTTATAAAATACTTATAAAGGCAAGAGACAAAAGGTTCCTCACCGCTGGAGAAAAAACAGAGGCGAACAAATACAGACAGCACATAGCACATGCAGAGGACGTTATCCAGAAGGCTAGGAGTCCTCAAAAGCAGAGAAGTTGCAATTCCGAAAGTTGTAAAATCAGCAAAATCGTCCAGTTTGGCCCCTAAAATGCAAAGAAAAAAAAAACATGTTACATGCAATACAAATTCCCTTTACTCACAAATTCATCCACAATGAGGTAAGACAACTATTTTCATTCTTTTTTCTTCTCTTTTTTACACATGAAAAGTAGAATAAATAGGTGTTTCAGCAAAGGCTTATGACAGCTACCGGTGTTAATCCCCTGTTTGGGACTTTTTAGAAACCTAAAGTCACCCTTTCATTGCAACTAAGGGGATGTGTGAGAGCACAAAAGTGAGAAGTAGAACTAAATTCCCACTTCAGCCCCAAAATAGCTCACCACCATCAATTCACCAGGGTCTCTTTATCCCTGCAGCTTGGAGGGGCATGTTTTCATGCAGTACCATGCAAACATGCAAGAATTCCTATCCCAAGGTCAAGCATTTGGGCAATGTCAGATATGCAGGGAGTCCAAAGCGCCAGGATAAAGCAAACAATTAGAGCCTGATCCCCCCCGAATTAGATGGACTAATCGGAAAGTGATTGTTCGATTGACAGAAAGGGAGGAGCAAAGAGGGCAAAACAACACCTAGCGGCAAGGTCACACAGAAAAGCAGAGCAGAGAGCACAAAGCAGCCGAAGGGGACAAGGCATGGGGCATTGTGGAAGCATTGCCAAGTTATTTCAGGCAGCTGAGTGGACGTGACCATTTACAAACAACTGCAGTTTCCCACTCATGAGTTTTTGGTGGAATTGCCTTTGTTGAAAACTTCGTTGTTGAAACAAAACAAAACTTCAAAACATGTAAAAGACAATTTTTCCTAGGAGGAGCTCTTTTTGGGCTCAAAGTTGCTTATCAGATGTGAAGCTGAGTTTCTGGACAGAGATGGAGTGGCATTTGACACAGCAATAGGCTTATTTTCTTACTTCAGAACCGGGAAACAGGACACAGCCCACTTTCCAATGCACTCACCAAGCGCAGAACAGGCATTCAGTTGCCTAGCAACTGCTCCATCTGCCAAATCCAGTAGGTAACCAATCAGCACCAACCAGCATGCAGCATAATGGTGGCTGTAGGAAAAAAAAGTATTAATAGGTGACAACAGAGCACAAAGTGGGGCAGTGTATGAAAAAAAGCTAAAAAGTCATGTTTGTTCCAGTTTCTCTGAGACTGCTAAACATGCTGCACTGTAACAATTGTAGCAAGTATATTTGATGTAACTGAATAAAGCATAAAGTAAAATAAAATTAAACTTGTATAAGAAATGTATTAACACTGGCCTCACCCATTGAGACTGCAAAGAATGGAAGCCATCCCCATGACCATGTTGGCAACAGACAGAACGTTGGCAGCATTTTTGCGAGCAAACTCCTTGAGTTGGACCCAACTAGCCCTTTCCCTCAGGAACAGTTTGTTGGTGCACTGGAAAAATTCTGAGACCAAGCAGAAAAGGTAATGATTACACAGAGGCTGTTATTCTGACAGCGCTTGGCTGTGGAAAGCCTGGCATGAGTGCAAAAGTGTGAAGTAAAATAAACAGATCCCAGGTCACCTGTCAGTCTAAATATAATATATGACGTGTATGTACAAACATAGGTCTGATGATGATACTTTAAATCGCCTAAACCTAAAAGAGTCATTTTAGATATTCACTGCTCCTTATGGAAGTCCCCGAAAAACAAGTCCTGTTAACAGAAAAAAGCTTCATTGCAGAAACAAATAAGTGCAAAAATACTTTTTATGGATGAAAATAATTTCATATACACAACAAACAGAAAGATCAAAAAACATGTTGTTCATACCTTTCAGGAAAAAATGCACATGCTGTGTAAACTTTAATGAAATAAATAAACACCTTATTAAACTTTAACAATATGTCCAAAAGTATCCAGACACACAGTATGGGAAAAAAAGCATCACGGTATTGTAATCTCAATACAAAATCCGTTTAAAGAATGGGATGCACTGGAGCTTAGAGATGCAAAACAATTCATCCGTCATTAGTATCTACATATACACTTAAGCTCTAATAGCTAAATGTAATCAAATTCTCCCAGCAATGTCGATTCATCTGGTATAAAGCCTTCAAAGAAAAGAAGAAAAAAATGTTACTGCAGTAAAGAGGGGAAAAACAATTAATACCCTTTATTTCAGAGAAATGTTTGATTAGCAAGTGTCTGCAAAATTTTGGACATATATTTTTGCGATTATACTTCTAACAAAAACAAAAGACCGTGTTTGTGTTTGTTTCTGAAAAGCATGTGTTAATGAGTATTTTTTAATTAAACAAAAACTAAAAATTTGTGCAATCAAAATTTGTGTTTAAAGGTTCTCTCTCTGTATAAAACAAAGCAGTTCCAATGCAACACTAACAGATTTCGAGACCAGCAGTGTTAAACAGAATGGGAGATCTAACAAATGAAAGTTGTTTCAGTAAACTAGCTAAAGTCTGCTTTGTCAATTCTTTATTATATAAAATCTGTATTAAAGATAAGTTTTACCAAATAAGAATACATCTGCACTAAACCACCAAAATAAGGGCATGTACTTTAATGTAATTATGTTTAATCCTTTCCCACAAAACATTTTGCCTAAATTGGTAGTACTGTATTAGTAGCTTAAAGATAAAAAATTATTTGTAAGTCTTCAGCAGAAGAGATGATCTGATTGCCTCCTACAGAGATTATGGGGACAAAGTTTCAAACATTAAAAAAAAAATGCCTGCGCAAGAATTACTGTTTGACAGCTGGAATTATATTTATTTAAACTTCCGATGTCACTCCCCAGTCATTAACATCTATGACATATCAAATCTTAGAATAAAGAAAAAGGAAAAAAAAAAGAAAGTTTTTTTTACACCCCAGTGTTTTAAATGTTCGGTAAAATCAACAGTTAGCACCCAAGCAAAGCTGTAAAGCTGGATTTTTTTTATTTTACCTTTGTAAAATAAAGAACATGTATCCACAAAGTGCATTCACAGTCACTGTCAAAAGGAATGTTTTCTTCTAAATCAAACTAACTCACTAACTACTCACTGCAACTGACAAACAGAAAAAAAAAAACATGAAAGGTGGCCTGTGTAAAAGTTTTAGCATATTTTAATGTTAATATCTTGTTGCAGTCGGACACATTAGTAAGTGTTGGATGTGTTTGAAGCATAAAAATCTGAGTGACTGACCAGGGCCAAACCGTTCTGATGACTTGAACACAGTATCTCCAAAACATCATGCGCTGTGGGGTTTTCTGACATTCAGCGTTTAGTACCTACCAATAGAGTTTCAAGGAAGGACAACTAGGCCTTGACAGGGAATATGGGATCCCAGGGCTCATTAATGCACAGAGTGAAGGCTAGCCCGTCAGGTTTGATCCCACAGAAGAACTACGGTAGTGCAAACTGCAGAAACAATAAATGCTGGCTACCATAGAAAGATGTCATCACAGCTTGCTGTAGATCAGTTCTGTTTAAGACAAACACACTGCATTGTACTAAATCCAATTATTCAAAGCTAATCATGGATGTTCGGACTCCACAAAAGCCCTGAGGCTGTGCTGTGGTATCTGGTGTTTAAATATTAGCAGCAAATCAGTGAGTGTGAGTTGAGGTCTACAAGGACTGGACCAGTTTTCAAGCGCATCCCACAGAGGCTCAATCAGACCAAGATCTAAGAAACTCGCAGGCCAAGTGAACACTCTATCATGTTCCTCAAACCATTTCTGCAGTGTGGTTGGGTACATTATCCTGCTGAAAAAGGTTGCTGCTGCTACTTTACTGCTGCCATGAAAGGGTAAACTTGGTCTGGAACAATGTTTAGGTAGGAGCTTCATGCGCATGGACACTAGAACCAAGCAGGACATCATCCAGAGCATCACATTATTCTGATAACGTGATTCATTCAGACTTGGCTTCTACAGTCCAGTTCTGATGCTCATGTGACCATTGCGGGCTCTGTTGATTAAGGACAGGGGTCAGCATGCACTCTAACAGGTCTTGTGATGCAGCCCTATGTTATGGTTATGCCACCACAATAAGGCCATTGTCAAATTCACTCAGATCTTTACACTTTCCCATTCTTCCTGCTTCCAACCCATCAATTTCTAGAAGTGACTGTTAAGTTGCTGCCTAATAGATCCAGTCTCTTCACAGGCAAGCAGATAGGCAATTAAGTTCTTATGTCAGTAGTTTCATTTATTGTTGCTCATCAGTGTCAATTAGTCATAAGAACAATAAATAGCAGCTTGTCATACTGCTCACCCTTAGCTTGAGTTGTATCTACTGTTTCTACCTATATACCTTTACTCAATATTAATTTTAGCCTTTCCAAGGCATCACAGACAGTGTAGTGGCTACAGTAATTAAAATGGGATGTTAAATGAGGCAAGGTGCTGCCAAATGGTTACCATGTGAAGTATAAAATGGGATTTTATTTGCAACATTATCTGCAGATGAAGTTGTGAAAATATTGAAAGCACCCCAGATATTCACATAAGTGCATCCTGACTGATGCGAGACTCACGTTGACCTCGCACTAAAGATCTTCCTTATTCTTTTATAAACATAAATTGTAGTATTAAAAACTATAATTAGAGTACACAGTGCTCAGAACAAAAACTATTAACAGTCAAGGCACCACTGAAATCTAGGCATGACCAGTGCAAAAGCACTAACTATAAAATAAAAGTGAAAACAACAGGGTTCTACTTGGCATCCTTACACTGTTCTCTGACTCTGATGAAGGCTGTTGTGCCACTGAAACGCTGCAAAGATTTTTAATGAAGATATACAAAGGGTTCTCTGTCCCGAAGCAAACGAGCGGGTATAAAATGTGAATTGAGTTCTCCTTAGGCTGGATGACAGTGTTGCTAAAAGAACAAACACAGAATTATTTATGTGACAGAGTATAAATAAGCTGTGACATAATATAGTACCATCTAGTCACTATTTATCTTAAAACCTCAAATGCAACTTCATTAAGCATAATCCATTTCAGAACCCATCCTCACAGCAGATTTGCCATTTTCCTTCAACTCAAAAAGGAGTAATAAAATAAGCACATCTTCATTCCCTATCAGCACCGTAATTTCTATTGAGGGGGTTGGGGGAAGCATGCAAGGATACATGCAGAATGTTTTTTCTTTTCAGTAAAGAATGAAGGATATAAATGTGAATAGAGAAAATATAAGCTAGGTGACACACTACCATCTTTAATCTTGTTCTTAGCAGCCTAACATCTATATAGACATAAAAAAAGTTTAATGCAAGGTTCCTACTATTGCGCTTTGTAACCTGAACTTGATGTGATTCCAAAGCCAGTCGATTGCAAGCGACTCTTCATCTGAAAGAAAACAACCAATCAGACAAAGCAAAAGCCAACAATACATCAATCACCACAAACCTACAGCCAGCTCCATAATTACTGGATCCTTAAAAAGTTTAACAAAAATAAATATGAAAGAAATATAGTCTTTAATTGAAGGAATTTCAGTCTAAAGGCCCTCTCACTTTAAAATCTGCGTGTTGGGTCTTCTTCCTCATTCACAAATGAGATACTCAGCATGAGAAGCAAAAGCTCCACTTTTGCCAAATAATGTAATGAAAATAAATTCCTCTGACATTTTCACTCAAAAATGGAAACGGAACTTTAAAATTTCTATGATGGGATGTAATCTTACAAAGCCACCCAACCAAACATAACCAAAACATTACAGATATTTTCCAGAAAGGTTACTTCCAGTTCTACTTAATAATTGCTGAATTGCTTAACAGCTGGAACATTATTTAGATTTTTTAGGGTCAACATACTTTTGTCTTATTAACTGTGCTTGATAATTTACTACAGAGAACTGGTGTCCACTCCACACCACAATTTTTTTAATTTATAATCAAGGTGGCACTGACTGAACTGGGAGGAGAGGTTGGATTACAGGCATCCCACACAACAGGATAATAATAGTAACTGTTCACATTGATATCAGAAGACCTGCGATTGTTGAGAGGCAAATCAGCCCCAAAATGAGCTTGACTATCCTGTAGTGTAGGCTAGACATGAATGTCTAGGACAGCTAATCCCGGTGAAATCCCAGCGTCTTAATTTAAAAGCAAAAAAGGATCAGGTTTCATTTTTAATTCTAAACCAGTATTTGTGAAGAACAATATTTTGATATGGTTTAAATTCTTTCACATGTATTTCACATTCTTTTCAAAAATGTACTTCAATTAAAGCTTTACTTTTCTCATATTTTCATGGGGAAAGAATACTAATTCATCTTTTACTCATTGTAACAAACGGTGCCAATAATTATGGAGCTGACTGTATACTGTACTACATTCTTATTTACTTTTACTTTGATTGGCTCAAACAACACTTAAAAGTGCTGCTAAAACTCAGCGGGACTGGTGAAAAATAGGATAAACACTACATATGATCTTTGAAGCCTTGTTATATAATCTTCATAAACTAAAAATAGAATAGTTTTTGGCAGGTAAAGTTATAACTTTAAAATTGTGAAATGATTTAAAAGCTCACTAATTTAAAAAAGCGGACAGTTAAGAGGAAGGAACAGTTTGGCAAAAATGTTGACTCTTTTCCACTAACCCAGAAACAGAAATGACATGTTCAAAGTCCAGATTTTGTTTTAGCACTGCAGCCGCAGGACCTAGTCCTTGCTACAAACACTAGGAGGAATCAGATCTACAAACCTGACCTGATCTTTTTCCAAATGCGGCTGTTCGTAACAACAAAGCCTGCGTCATTTTAGTAAAAAGGTACATGTGGTTTAAGTGGATTAAGTTCTTGCAATTGTTAGCAATGTTAGCCTTGTAAAGAAGCAGAATATGGCTGATCCACTACAACTGGGACAAGTACAAAAATGCTGAATATTTTGCCAAAGTCTTCCTTTAAATATGTAAGTTATGTAACTACTCTCAGGATGTAAAATCTGCAAAGCCCCAGTCATGAACAGAATTGACACATTACAGCAGTCATTCCAGGACCATGTCTAACTAGATCAGGTTTACTTTAAGGTTCCCAACATTAAAAACTTACTAAATGCTGTTTTCTTGTAATCATATTGCAGGGCAAGCCTACTATTCATAACTGGGGCTTTAAAAAAACAGCAACCATTCATAACCAATCTTCTTTAATTCACATCAAAATGAACAATTTTACCACAGAGAGAAAAAACAACCCAAGCATGGACAGAGGATCAGGAATTACATGTTAACTCCAGACAAACATTCTGACATATTATCAGCTACAGAAGCATAGCTACATTCATACATACATAGGGGCAGCGGTGGCCTAGCGGTAAGGGCGTTAGCCGCATGATCGGAGGATCGGGGGTTCAAACCCCTTCCCAATAGGTTGCCCTGAGGTACCCTTGAGCAAGGTACCGTCCCCATCACTGCTCCCCGGGCGCTTTCAATAGCTGCCCACTGCTGCACGGGTTTGAGTGTATGGGTAAAATGCAGAGGTCCAATTTCGTTGTGGTTCATGTGTGCTGTGCCGTGACCTCGCAATGACAAGGGTTTCACTTTCATTCAGGAGGCCCAGTTTAGATCAGACAGAAGGGCAGAGGCACAGCTACCCTCCAACGATGCTTACTTCATGTAAATCATGGGTTTGGTTTTAATTGGAAAATATCAGGGACCAGAGGACTAGTTTACAGACCGTGATCCTCTTTAATCATTATTAACATACTGTTTGCAGGGTAAAAATTTAAAAAATACAAAAAATTTAATCAGTTACACTGTCCTGAGGTCCAATGGCACTGCTGATGGAACCTAACTAAAAATGGGATGAACATTTTACATGCTGCACAAATTAATTGGCTACTACATACAGGTGCCTTGAAAAAAACCTACCTAAGCTTTAAAGGGTCTTAAATCCACTACACAACAAACACTTCACTAAAAGTGCAGCTCTACTGGGCCATGGCAGAGCTGTCCACAGCACATGTTGACGTCTGAGCTGGCTTCGCGTGTTTGTGTCACCCCCTCCACTAATGACCATAATCCTTAGTCATTGACAGCACTGTGAAAACAGTATGTATGACAAAACGCTCTCCGGTGGTAACCTGTCAAGCAAAACCACAGCGCGACCGCCACAGTTACTGTCACTCGATATAAATGAAGGTGTCATTTGTTGAGATTGGAGTAGCGTAAGTAAAGCATACCAGAGGAAGGAGTGAGCAGGATCATGGTGGTTCTTTAAGTCTCTACACACAGCACAGCATCTGAAAACCATCAAGAATAGGATGATGGAGTGACCCGTAAGGATAGCACATTAACGACAGGCTTTATTTAAAAATTCCCTGCTGAAAAAAAGATCACAACAACCATGATTAAAACCTAATGGTTTAATTTATATAACAGCTAAAAGATCAACGACAGACAACTGACTCGCATCCTTAAGAGTGTGAAAATACCAAATCAATAAGATACAAAACACAATTCGCAGCCATTTAACACTATTAAAGACAGTAATCAATGTTTTAAAGTTAGTGGTTTCAACGACTTTTTAAGCAGGGTTTCAGAAAGATCTGAATGTATTATATATTCCTGTGTTATTATCAGCGCATGAACTATGTAGACCCATTTGTTACTGGAATGAAAAACATGGATCATGTCCAGTTATACTCGTCCATGTTTACTCCTTTAAACCTAAAATGCAAACGTCTGAGACTATTTCTAGAGGTCAGGGATGAAGGAGAGCAGTCAGACTCCGGTGCCCACAACCTCATCATCACCAGCACTGCCATGTGCAGTCTATACGGTGACACTGCTTATGTTTAGTACAAAAAACATTGAAATTTGAGCCTTTAAAAGGCTGTTTAAGCTGAGAAAATCAGCCCAAACAGACAGGAAGTTCACTGATGTACCCTTTTCCTCTAAGCCCACCGGGTTTGATAGATTACATAACAAACCAAGATGCGAGTTTGCTCGGTTTTAACTCATCCCCACTCTGTAGGGAGATAAACATGTTCATTGCTCGACTTTCCGTTCCACCTTAAGTCTCAGTGTAAGGGCCCCGCGCGCAGGTGACGGGCTGAATAGACCTGCCGCGCCTTTTAAGGTGGAACGGAACAATTTCCGTTTGGTCTTAAAAAAAAAACGTAAGACACACAAAATAGCAAACAAAACACGTTAAAAGACGAGTCTAGCTGAGAATTTTCGAAAGTTTGGCTCTAAAATGCTGTGAAGTGGATGTTTTTCGCCGGGGCTCTTTCCTCAGGACCAGTGACGCTCGGCTAACGGACATCTTCCGATACCCAGCCCAGAACAGGAGCGGGACACATTCTCACCAAATTACACCCTTCAGAGAGCGCAACTAGTCTCCGAACTGAAATGCGACCAAAATGGCAGGCTGTTTGAAGATGGAAGCTTTGTTTGAGGCAGTTTTTTCGCCCAGGTTTGAGGCGCGGGTGAGTCTTACCTGCGAGGCGCTTCAAACCGGGGATAAACGCTCGGCCCTGATGAGGTTTTAATGTCTTCAAGCGTGAATAAATGAATATACTTATTTATATCCTGCTTTTACAGCATGTAACGGTCTCCCGCTCGACAGAATTGAGCGTTTGGTGCAAGATAAACACAGGGTTTTCTCTCTCTCCTCTCCTCTCCTGTCAGCGAGCCGTTGAGCAGCGAACGCCGCGCGCCTCTTTTAAAGCCTCCGCGCGACGCGCTGGAAAATTCCACCGGAAATGACACCTGGAGTTTTTCTGGACTCTTCCAGAAGGTGATGGCGTTGGTCTGTGTGTTGTTCATGTTTATTATTATTATAAATATTATAAACATGAATGACAAAAAACATTTCTTTATTCCCAAAAATAAATCACCACAACCCCTCCTTCAGGAAATTTTAAACCAAACGAGAAAACAAATAAACGTTTGGCTACTTTACTGTTCCGGCCCTCCATAAAAAACACTTTTTTAAATGCTGTGGAGGATATATTTCAGACGTTTTACACACTGTAACGTTGAAAAGGTTTTGTAGCAATAATAAAAGATGAGCATTAACCGCGCTTCACACAAAATTGTATAAGCAATATATATTCCAGATGCTTTAGCCTTAAATAGAGAATGTAATTTAATTATAAATGAGTGGAATACAGCAAGAAAACAACCCAAGAATGCAGATGTATGAACATGTGGTGATAAACCGCAGTACATGTAGTACATACACATACGCAGTACATACAGTAAACGGGCAGCGGTGGCCTAGTGGTTAGGGAGTTGCCCCTGCATCGGAAGATTGTGGGTTCGATTCCCTCACCAGTAGGTTGCCTGAGGTACTCCTGAGCAAGGTACCGTCCCCGTCACTGCTCCCCGGGCGCTTTCAATAGCTGCCCACTGCTGCACGGTGTTTGTGTGCATGGGTTAAAAGCAGAGGTCCAATTTCGTTGTGGTTCATGGTGTGCAGTGCTGTGACCTCGCAATGACAAGGGTTGTCACTTTCACTTTACATGCAGAATCAAGGGTGTGACGAGTTGAAACTGTCTTCATTCAGGGTGATTATAATAACGTGCTGGCAGAGTGACAAGTTGGAGTGCAAAGAGGGGGGTGTTGTCTGTGTCTGTTTTACAAACAGGAACATCCAGCTTGACCACCTGTAAAGGAGGGACCTCGGGGAGTCAGATACAGCAAGGAGAGGTGGAACAGCAGAAGGTGGCAAACCAAGATAACGGACCAGAGAACACCTCCGCCCTTAAGGAGGGAACGCTTGTTGTACTATATAATACCTGGGTCAGGGAGAGCCTAGCTGTCAGCTTCGTGAACTGGCACACTCTGTTGTTTGTCAGGGATAGAATTTGGATCCAGAGCTCTTTAATGCTTTATTCATCTGTTTTGGAAAAAACTTATGCTTGGAACCGAATATCTTCTCCTATTTGCTTCATTAAAGAACACGCAGGACTCGTTTAACACATAGCTGAGAAATGAGGTAGAATAACCAGAGCCCAACAACACAGAACCATTTAGAGCTACCGCTTCATCTCTTCAGACTCCTTTCTG
The DNA here is from genome assembly GCA_017165825.1 of Hepsetus odoe. NCBI lineage: Eukaryota > Metazoa > Chordata > Actinopteri > Characiformes > Hepsetidae > Hepsetus > Hepsetus odoe. The sequence continues at coordinate 5,855,333 of CM029385.1, read as the reverse complement.
AACTCTAGGGGCCCTCCGTGTGTCACGTGATCAGGATGTATGACCCTCAGGGGTGAAGCGTTAATTGATATATGTAAAAAATAATTAATTAATACCCACTGATGTGGCCATTTTTCTCATTTCCCCCCTAAAAGATCCACACAGTTAAAATATAAAGATGCGAAAAGGTCTAAACAAGGTCATTAAGAGTGCTCTGAAGCGAAATGGTCCATTCTTGAGAAATTTGCTCCAAATCCTTTGAGTCAGATTTATTTACACTGGTGGTGAAAAGAGCCAAATGCCCAACAAGACGAATGGTTCTTGAACCGGTTTAATATAAACCCAATAGTAAGCTGGCTAGTTAACGACACTTTGCTTATGATTGTTTTGAGAGATGATTTTGGCCTAAACGTTCATTGTGTACACACACACCTCTTTGTAGTATGCGCAGCAGATTTAAAGGCATAATAATGTAATCGTACATCCACTTCTTCAAATTTACGCAAGTTTAACATAATTTTGTCAAGAGTTCATGGGAAAAAATAAGAAGAGGTCATAAGGTCATGTACAGTATGCTGTATTTGATATGGCAACACTCACAGACAGACACTGTCATAGCAGCACTTCTTTCTAGTCTTCAGTACTGAGAGAAACCTGGGTTGGAAAGTCTTTCAGCGGTGCATCATGTCGATTGATATTGTTGGGGTTCAGGATCGCAGGCGTAGCCCTGAATGACAGAAGCTCTGCACAGTAACACACACAAGCGTGAGCTCCCATGTGTCAGTAATTCAGTGGCTCATACAGTGCAGTCAGTCGCTTGACCGAGAGGTATGGGTCCAAAGTCCACACCCTTCATCTGTCTAGCTGCTGGTATCTCATTATGAAACAGTCCTTATTCTTTATTCAATGGCCATTTTTCAAGATATTTTCAAGACATCACAAAAAAAGGATCTAAAAAAGTGCATTTGATACATAGACCATGTAAACAGGGAGGGGATGGCATGCTTTAAAAGCTTTACATGCTACTGAAAGTGTGGAAAAAGTGTGGAAATTTAGGTTTTTATGATAAAGGGGCACTAAGAGTCCGAATAGATATGCTAAGATGTTTTTGCCCCCCTCACCCTGTTTTACAATGCTGGGGTGCCAGCAATGATCACAATGAAAGTAGAGTGGATAGCAGATTTATTACTGTAGGTGCATGATTACAGTGGGCTTATGAGGATTTTAGGGTTATGACTACAGTGGTGTTATAGTGGGTGTATGACTACAGACAAAAACCTTGCAGATCAACCAGGTGTGTCCAGCAGCCTGGACAGTGGGTGTTAATAAATAAAGGCTCCTGATGAAGGTTAAACAGAGTGAGTGAACCTAATGGGACTCCTTCATTCTGTGGGAGAAAAAGGAAAAAAGATCCCATTGAGGAAATAGCTCTTTTGTTGACCTTTTTGTTGTCTTATGTCAGCTTACTGCTGGGGAATGCTTTGGTTTTGATGCTGAAGGCCAGTTTGCATGCCAAGGAGCCAGTCATTTAGACTCAGGATTAATGCAGCAACATACCGGTGAAAAGGAGATACATGGTTTGAAAGCATGAAGAAGAAAAGGAAGATCTTTTGTGCTAACAGATCATAAGTTGCAGGCTGTCACTGCCCCCATAGAAATATGTGAGGCCTGACGTTGGTAGCCCAGGAATAACCATGCCTTTTGTTTAGTTCACAGGATGGCGAGAGGAGGGAAGTTTGGCAGAGAGTTCTGGAGAACAACACTGGACTGAGAAGTTGTTCTGCCATGTGGCGATACTTGGTAAGCCTTCCTTTTGCAGTGACTCACAGTTATGGTTATTTTCCAGATACTTCACTTGTGAAAAAGGAAAATTACAAGATGATTACAAGAAAAGATGTTAGTTACAAAGGTATTTACAAATGGTTTAGAATCTCTGCCGAGCTCTAATGGCTGGTTGTTTTGAAAGGGGTTTTGAATTTCACTGTCATGTGCTCAATCAAAGATATTATTGAAAATTCTATCCAAATCAAAAAGAGGGGGTCTAGACATCCCTCCTTTCCCAGACGTTCTAGATGTCTCCCACATATTGACAGCAACTCCCTGAAGAACATTATACACAGTTCGATGTGAGCAAGCAAGCAAGCAAGAAAGATAGATAGATAGATAGATAGATAGATAGATAGATAGATAGATAGATAGATAGACAGACAAAAATAAAGGTAGAGGAAGAGAGAGAGAAAATTTTGGACATAACGTTTTGCAGGTTGGATATCTGGGGTTTTGGTGTTTGTACGTGATCACAAGGGAAAAGGTCTCACATAACATAACACACAATGAAACACAACTAAATTTTACACACAAGTGCAGCAGGAGGCAGCCATATCCAGCACAGGGGGAGAGGAGTGAAGTGGATAGTACCATTCTCAAGGGTGCCCCAGGGCAACATACTGTTCTGGAGCCTGTTCTGATCTTCTGCTGCAGACAGAGTCTGGGCCAGTAGACACTACTTGTATTATCACTGTGTCAGCCCAAAATCCACACTTATTACATACTTTCGTATCTAAGTACTGATGACTAAAACCAACATCAGTACAATTAATTCAGTTTTAAATCAGTGTGCAGTTACATGCAATGGGTTAAACAATTTATCATCCAGATTCAAAGAGTAAAGCGAGATGAGGTGCGACTAGAAAGGTGGAGGGCTTTTCAGTTTGTGTGGCAGGATTTGACAGAGCGTCTCCTTTAGTGTTGCAATAAAACACCAGAAGTGTTCACCTTTTACCTTTTGCCTGAGTGGTGTCATTACATTCATATCTCCAAGGTCTTTTTCAGCTGCAGATGGTGGTGTAGCTCAGGGCAAATGGAAGCCAGAAAACGGACAAGCATAGAGAGCCAAGCTGAGAGATCTTCAAAAAGCACCAAGTTTGATGGCAAGACCACCAGGTCAGAGTATCTACAAAACCAGGTTATGTTGGATGTTCTGGGTATGCAGTGGTTAGTACCAAAAGTGGAGCAAGGAAGGACATCCTGTGAATCAGTGAGAATCATGGACAATAAAGGTTCATTTATGTGTAGTCTGGTTTGACGAATCAAGTCTTCTTTACCATTATGGGGTTGTCTCAGTAAATTGCTTACCTGGTTAAGAGATGAGATGGCACCAGGATGGTCTTATGGAATTAGTCAATCTGCTCATGTTTTGCATAGTGGGCAGTTTCATGCTACAGTAATATGATATAAACTAATAATGATATATATATATATATAAGTATATTGTTTCTCTTGGAAATGAGAAAAAGCGTTCTTATTCAACAATATTCAGGTAAAGGTCACGTATATTTGAATACTTGTTTAGTGGATTTCTCCCTCTATTAGCATAAAGCCACCGAAAAACAAACTAAAAGCAAATGAGGCAAACAGAGTCATGGGTGGACACTAGAATTCTTTACTTGAACTTCAGAAAATAAAGAATAATAACTTCTCTAGGCATCAGGGACTTAACATGAACAACTCACAGGTGCCTTCTAGCCATCAGTTACCCCAGTCTATCCACTGGTCTAACAAACACACCATTCCGAGGACTACAGAGGGTTAAGCCAGGGAGTTCTACTGTAGCAGAAGTATTTGTAATTTGGAGGAAGATTATCAAAATCCAAATGAAAAAAGGAAAAGAGAGGTGCGGTACAATTGCAAGGTGCAAAAAAGGCCTAAAAAAATCAGCACAAAAGTAAGTTGAGAAAGAATATAAAGACACAACCCCATCAAACCAAAGGCTTCATGCTGATGGTTTTTTTTTTTTTAAGTAAACAGCCAAGTCTTTCACATACAGACAGGAGAAAAAAAAGATGTGTAGGGAAATGGGACCTTTGACCCATGTGGGCGAGCATGCTCCAAAAAGCCCCAGGTTCTGATGGTAACATGGTAACATGTACTTTCTAACTCTTTACTGCACTATCACTCTCTCAGGCCAAACCAGTGGCTCCTAATTTTAGTGTAATGGGCTGATTATTTGAATGAAGCATGACTGAGCAGTTCAATATGCCCTTGATTTGCCTCGTGTCTTAGAAGTGGCCAGTCCTTTCCCAGTGAGGGAAATATACAGAAACACACCTGGCAACCTAAAATAGGATGATGGATAGGAGAAAAATCATCAGAGTTTGGTAAAAACCATGTGCCTAGACAGTTATCCAAAAAAAGATCACAAAGATCTTTACATCCATGGTAATGCTGATTTACTTTGTGAATAACTGCTTCCTCTGGCTTAAGCTTCAGTTTGGCAGCCACTTTCAACAACCTTTCCATAACTATATTAGAATAAATATTGTTTGTCTCAAAGGATTAGGGCAAGTTGAAGAGGTCATGTTATAAACACCACTGGAAAAGAGAGCAGGACCAAAAATTAGGAACCACTGGACCAAACTGGCCTTCACCATCATCAGCATCCTCTCTAAACCGTATGACTAAAAATTCCAAGCCTGTCCTGCTCAAGGAAGCAAAAGAACCTGAACGCAAAGGCTGTTCACCTCTGAACCTCCTGAGGATTTGAATGATGGCTCACAGAATGTAGGATGAACACACACGCGCGCACACACACAGAAACAGGCAAAGATGGACACAGCATAGCTGAACAGACACACAGTCACATAGACAAACAAAGACCTCAATTAGTTTTATTCTGAGGTGGGTCAAGATTTTACGACTCCCGCATGAGTTTTAGGATTTAAAAAAGACAATTTTTTGGCACAAAAACAAACAGCTACACATTTGTTGTTCAGAAGCAAAAAAAAAAAAAAAAAAAAAGAAAGAAAGAAAGAAACGAGCTCTTCAAAAAACATTTGTGAAAAGTTGATTTTCAACACCTTGTCTGTGAAGTTTGATTGTGAAGGTGCCAAAATTGACATTAAACTAAGCACTAAGATTTAAATGTTACGGTGCATTTATACTACAATTTTCCCGTTCATGCTCAACCACAACTCCCTTACAGCTCCCCGGCAAGAAAATACTGTTTCAGTACTTCAGCTGTGGGTTGGCAATAAGCAAGAATAATTTTATTGCAAAGTTGTGGAGATGGCTACTTACAATACATGTTACATAAGACACATCTAGGGAAAGTCAACGGCAGAAGACAGAACAGGTGAGGATGTGCTTGTCATGTGTTTTCGTCATGTCTGAATTTAGCACCATTGTTTATTTTTTATACACCAGACACAAAGAGGTTATAATGTGTGGAAGGTTTCTTTGAAATTATAGACTGCATATAAAAAAATCTCCCAAAGTTTGCCCATCTTGATCTCCAATGTGTTTGTGTTTGTTCGTTATCTTCACCTGAGATGTGTCTTGATCATAGATTCACGTATTAATGACCCTGATAGCCGATACTTCATTGTGAAGACACTTTGTATCGTCATTCTAAAAAAAAAACCCAACAACCTCTGAATCCATCATAAGCACTACTTTCTCTGAGCCATTGAGGGTTGCCTTTCAAAATCTGCAACTCGAAATAAGATAGGCTAGTAAGGAAATGGGCATTCCGACCAAATTTTAAAAAGAAATCATCACTGTGCCTGTTGTGAATGATTTATTTGCCCATTATTTGATTAATTTTTTTTGAAATCGCTGATCTGATGTGCTGAAAGGAGAACGGCAGAATGCATAAGGAAAGCAGATAGTTAAGCAGCTGGATACCTTTAATTAAGATTTATTTATATTTTAAACTTCCTCCTCCAAATGCTAACAGAAAAAGCCATCATGTTGGAAAATAACAGATAATGTTAGCTTGACTGTTTTTATAAGCTCACACCCAAAAAATGAAGCTCGCAGTCAGGAATGGCTGACCACACACAGATTCCTGATCTGTGTGTGCTTGTGTATCATATTTGCTTAATGCATGCTGGGTATCGCAGTGAGATAATGATAACTCATAATAGTGAATTCTGTCAAATCAATGAGGCTGATGGATGCAATGCTCCACAACCAATTACTGCGCTAACAAGACAATGTATTCCATTTTTAATTCATTTTTGGCTGGAATGTCCCTTTAAGCAGAAGTATCTTCGAGCAAAACCCACATCATTTTCAAAGCGATTAAATGCTAGAAAGGATGAGGTAACAGTAGCCTTTTTTAGGCTATATAAAGTTCTTATTTTCATTCAAAAAGCAATAAATGAAAGCCCTAACATGGATACTTACAGATGAAATGTCTTTCCTAGATTGTTTGAAATGAAATATTCTGTTAGAAATGGCTGCGCTCCTTTGAATTTTGGTTACATGTGCATTTTTTGGAATAGATTTACATTAAATGCACTATAACTAAAGCATGGAGAAAGAGTATATACAGAACAACGTCGTCAGCTATCAAGGTCTGTAATATGTAAATCTATGTCCATGATGCCTCCTTGGTGCTAGGACCTTTCCCAGTGTATAGAAACCCCTTTCCTGTGTTTTCTCTAAGCATGCTCGTCCCCCACTGGCCCCCGCAGAGAAAGAGAGGAAAAAAAGAAGGCCGCAGAGTCTTCAAGTATTAACACAGCTCGGCCCACAAAGCCTCAGACACACATTAATTAATATTAAGAACCTAGTGTTGACTCTAAGAAGAAAAAAAAAAAAAAGGAGCAGGCTAAGGGTTAATCTGCATTCTTCCCCCCCAACAAATATATAATATAGATTCATATATTCATATGTATATAAATAAAATTTCAGTGCCGTAAAAACGCTTCCGACTCCATAGGATCTGACCCATCACTGATTTTTTATATATATTTTTTTCTCTTTTTCCACGGTTAAAAAAAATCTACTGCATGACTATGTAAACTGAACTGGATATCCCGTGTTAATCGTCCTTCATTGAAAATACAACACTGAGAAAGTGAAGACTTGTTAATTAATAGCATTTCTTTTTTTTCTCTGGTTTTTTTTTCAGTTTTTTGGTTTAACGCAACACAAAGTAAAAGAATCTTTTTGCATTCTTGTGTGTGGGGGTTTGATTTTTGGTAGCAGCAAGGCACCAAGAAAATATATCAGCGAGTGTGAGTGTGTGCGTGTGTGAGTATGAATGAAGCTGAAAACTCTTTGCTGTCCTGTAGGCTTCTGTGATCGGTGTCTCTTTCACCGTGTGTGTGTGTGTATGAGAGAGTGTGTATGTTTATCCTCAGTCTCTGGTTGAAGCTGTAGTGTGGTTAATTATGATGTGCAGCGCTGCACATTGAATCCCTCCTCGGTGTGGACCTGCAGGTCGATGGGCCGCGCTGGCTGATCTCCCGGCTGAGCGTTCATCAGAGAGAGGTTCTTCACGCAGCCTGTGATGCCCGAGGAGAACTTCCCTCCGGTTAGCACTGCCATGTCTGGAGCTCCTCCTGCAGATGCAGATAAGCAACTTAAAACTTTCAATATTTTTATATCTTGTCCAAAATCGTGGTTGTCCCAGCTTAATTAAATTCATTATTATCCGCGGAAAAATTTGGAACATTCATTCATTCATTCATTCATTTTCTGCCGCTTGTCCCGGGGTCGTGGGGGGGGGGGGGTGGAGTCCATCCCAGCTCACACAGGGCGAAGGACAGGTGACACACCCTGGACAGGTCGCCAGCCCATTGCAGAAATTTGGAACATCCATTATCCATTATCTGCCGCTTGTCCCAAACGGGGTCGTGGGGGAGTGCCGGTGTCCAACCCAGCGCACACAGGGCGAGGACGCAACACAAAGTAAAAGTCCACTCCCTGGACAGGTCGCCAGCCCATCGCAGGGAGGAGCAGGACGGGGACGGCACCTTGCTCAAGGGTACCTCAGGGCAACCTATTGGGAAGGGGTTTGAACCCCCGATCCTCCGATCACAGGGCCAACGCCCAACCACTAGGCCACCGCTGCCCGGCGAAATTTGGAACAGTAACCCGTAAATCACAATTAAGGTTCATAGCTTTGGAACTGGCTGTGCAAAAAGGTGTGACATGTCATTGTATTACAAAAATTATATATTTTAAATTCAGATATAATTAGTATAATTAATTTAGGCAGCTGCCAATTCAACCACCCTCATTAACTGAAGCATCCATGCCAATTTGACATTTTGGCATTTGCTGTTCACCACCTCTCAGACTTCTCTACGACTGTCAGAAGAGTAAATAAGAAGGGTGGCTCTTAGAACTCGGCAGCTGGAGATTTAAAGCTGGGTGTAAATAGTGTGTCTTACACAAGTCTGCGCTGGTCTTATTTATTCGTTTAAGATATTTTGCCCACATTTTCACTGTCCTCTCAATAATGATGGCTTATTTCACACTGTCTTACGCTGCGTAACACCCTGATGTCTTTCCACAGAAGCGACCGTACAAACAGAAGTTGGTACTCCTGCTGTTAACATTACCATCAGTGGAATAAGGTATTGCGTAACCAAGAACAGTACTTTCACCCTAAAATCACTTCTTCCTTTCAACTGTAAAGGAAATGTATCCTACAAAACAATACATACCCAAGTATATGTTGCCTTTGGTGTTCACCATGATGCTCTTGCCTTGTGACTGACCACGTCGGACTGCCCCGTCATCTACCTGCACATAGCCCTGTTTACCTGTCCTGTTAAGACACAGACCACAAACACTGTGAATATATTTTACTGTGCAAAAGTCAGAGGCCACCCCCTCCCTTTAATTTAGAAAATGACACGTCTTAAAAACTAAACATAATATCATGTCGTTTTTAAGGCCTTATTTCTTTTCTGGACATTTGCTTTCAGTTTTTCTGTTGAAACACTTCTTCTTGCTTATGGTAAACTCCTTCAGAGCTCAGTCTTAGAAGCTGCCTGCATTTTCACCATTTGAGTCGAGCACAATGAACAATTTTACACTTATTGATTCAGAACCTCTTCTCCCCATATCCAGATGTACAAAGTTGCAGTGCAGATTTTTCTGTTTTTGAAATCTGTTTTCTTTCGTCAGTAAGCTTCACATCCTTTATAGTACCAAAGGGCTGAGTCATCTTCTAAGTTCTCATATTTGTCTGACCTGAAGCAAGAGTGGAGCTTGATTTTCTCCCATTTTGCAGGTCTTTAAGGTCTTTTTTGTTTTGCTGATCTTCCAGGTCTTGTAGGATTATTAGGAGTTCCAGTTTCTGTGTAAATCTTTATTTGAACTTTCACAAATTTTTATATGACTTATGACTTCCTTTCAAGAGGAGTTTCGCCTATCTAGCTTTCTCAGACGTCTCTCCACCAGCCATCGTAAATCCTTCCCATCTTGGGGAAGAAGTGTGGTGGTGGTGGTCTAGTGGTAGGGTTCTTGCTTACGGACCTCTGGATTAAGAGGTACCAGGTTCGTATCCCACCTCCCACTACCCCCACTGGGTCCCTGAGCAAGACCCTTAACCCTGAATTGCTCCAGGTGGGAATGTCCCTGTAATCAGGACATAGATAAATGCCGTAAATACATAAATTTACGGCATACATAAATGCCATAAATGTAAACGTAATGAAAGGCAGCTAAAGGCAGAAAGGTCAGTGAGAACTCTAAGAACTCTAAGAGCTATTAAAGTGGTAGTTAAAGTGCTTGGTTAAAAAGAGCTTGGTTAAAGTGGTAGTAGGTGCTTAAAAGAAAAGCTTGAAGCTTGTACAAAGTGAATACCGCTATATCTTTTATTATACTTAATTATGTGTGCTGCTCTGTTAAACTGCTGAACTTCTCCTTAAAAGCTAAATTCACTGGAAATTAAACATACTGTATATGTAATATCTTCTTCTTTTAACGGCTGCTCCCGTTTAGGGGTCGCCACAGCGTATCATCCATTTCCATTTCTTCATGTCCTCTGCATCTTCCTCCTTCCAGCCGACCACCTGCATGTCTCTCTCATCACATCCATAAACCTCCTCTTTGGTCTTCCTCTTTTCCCCTTCCGTGGCAGCTCCATCTTCAAAATCCTCTTCCCAATATAATCCTCATGTCTCCTCTGGAGACATGAGTCCAGAGGAGACATGACTCCTCTGGAGACATGAGTCCAAACGAACCTTGCTTCTCTAACCCTAAACTTTCTTTAGCTATCAAGAATACCACTCAATATCATATCCCATTAAAAACATCTTAAACACACAAACAGCTAATAATAATTTGTACAAACTGTTTTCATCTCAGAAAACTCCACGTGTTGGTATTGCAGGAAATGCCACTTGACAATATTGCTGATTAGATGTGATTAATGAAGTGAGACTAGGCTGTACCTCACTGCAGTGATTTTGTGCCAGTTTCCATCATTGACACGCTCTCTGGACAGAATATGAGCTTCTCCACTGCCCAGCTGGTAACTATAGGGAATGAACAGTTGTTAAACAGATGCTGCACAAACAATAAAAACAGTACAAACCTAATCTGCATTCATCCATAGCCTAAAAGACTTCCTAAAACAAGTAGTAATTATTTTTCACTCATTGTTGAGGTGGTGGTGTTGGTCCCAGCGCACACAGGATGAAAGGCAGAAAAATATAGTAATGCCACTGTTATAGGAAATATCCTTTTCTTTCTTCTATTGCAGTTTTACAGTACATGATGTAGTCAGTACTAACATTCAAAGCCTTTGATATCACTGGAAGTTTGACCACATACCGCATCAATCCCTCACCTGAAGACTAGATATCCATTTTGCAAGCCAAGGCTTATAAAGTCCTTGCCCTTTCCATGATGTCCCAGTTCCTGCAAAAAGTGTGACAGTGGGCAGAGTGAAAATTTAAATGTTGTATCTCCAGGGACGCCCTCGACAAACACCACAAGGCAATGGATCTTAAAAAATGAGATAATTTGGTTATTTTGTGATATGAAAGTGAAAAAAGTGAAAGTGACTACCCATTGTGAAACGCAGCTCAGCACAACACAATGAAATTCAACCTCTGCATTTCACCCATACGCACACGTGCAGCAGGGGGCAGCTATTGAAAGCGCCCGGGGAGCAGTGACAGGGACGGTACCTTGCTCAAGGGTACCTCAGGGCAATCTACTGGTGAGGGAATCGAACCCACAATCTTCCGATCTGGGGCAACTCCCTAACCACTAGGCCACTGCTGCCCCTCATTCTAAATGTGAACAATAACATCGGCATTCTGGCATTCAGAAGGTATTCAGCTACAGACGACATCACATTTCACTTCACATCACACAGATTATACAATTTCAGAACACACCACTTAACTCAAGGAAGCACCAGCAATTGGAAGTTACTAGTATTTTCTGTAACCATTTACTTTATCTTATCTTATTGTAAGCTCATTTACATAAGCTTATTATGACATTTAACATGAGCTTACATCAAGGTTTATAAAAGCTTATTACAGCGTCCATTGTCTTTCCACTTTCTGGGGTGAAACTGAAGAATGTAGCCTCTATGACAAGTGACACTCATCAAAATAGACCTTTAGAAGGTCTATGGAAATTGACGTAAAAAGCTACATGTCTTGTAGCCTTACTCGCTCCCGACGGTCCCTGCTGACACGACAGATATTTTTCAATAATATGTCTGTTCAACAGAAATATGCTTGTTTTTGTGCGTTTGCTCAAGTCACATCCACTCACTTCTAACCGTACTTTCAAAAATTAGCAACCTTTATGAAGGCTTGGCCTTTGTTTACAGTCTATACAAGGATTCTGTGTCACAAATCATGGAAAAGCTTCACTGTAGGTTCTAAACAGATTATAAATTAAAAAAAAAAAACTTAAAAAGTTTTAATCAGAGATCCCAAGAGGTGTAAGTTTTAAGAGACACCTGTTCTTTACATAAAAGTTGTACATGTTCATTCCTAACCATGTTCTAAAGTATTTTTTTATTCTTAAATATTGCCAGTAATTGGATTTATTTAGTCATTTTAATTATTGACTATTAAGCATCTAATTTAAAATGACATAATAACCATGTCTTGATTGAAACAATAAAAGTGAAATTTAAATTCTGTTCTATTAAACGCTAATATAAATATACGTTCTGTATAAATCTGACTGAACCACATTGTAATACTACAGAGTAGATGATTTATTTATTTATTTAATGATTTATTTGTAGAATGAATGCGATGTTTATGCAGAATTTGCAGCACACAAAAAAACATTGTGTAGGAATATCCCAAATCAGCTGTAATGAAATAAGTATTACTGTGCCCTATTCCGCCTCTTCAGGAACGTCTGGAATGAAAGTTGATCAAATGCATGCAGGTTTAGGACACATGCAAAATACTTTCATTTCAAAAATGTCCTTGACGAACAACATGAGCACGTGTAAAAAGCATAAACAGAAAGGACAAGCCTCCTTCATCTCACAGCGTAAGGGTGTTTGCCTTTTTATTTGTTTCTTATTCTTATTCTCAGTGTACTCCAGCCTCGTTGCAACATTCAAAGTAAACATACTTGAGTTTGTGTCTGCTTGCGGAGCGCTTCCACGTGTTTGTTAGCATGCAGCTTGCGGAGGCTCAAAGCGGCTGCAGGCTCCTGAGGAGGATGGTGGGGTGAGGAGGTTAGTGTGGCTGAGCAAACCAGGCAACATGCATTCAATCTCACAAGAGGCAGTGACATTTTAAAGTGACAGTTTGGCATAAAAAAAAAAGAGTTGTTAAGAGCAACCAAGACATGTGGAGTTTGGAGATTTGCACTGGAGCTGTGAGGCAGCGTAGTTAAACCTCCTGCCTAAATCATCCACACGCAAACTCTCAGTTAGACTTGCTTACATGATTTTTAATACTTTACGGCATCGTTTTACACTTAAAAATAGACACAGCAGACAAAATTCAGGCTTCAGATTGGATGCTACTGTTTTTAACTTGTAAATGCATTTCTCATCCCTCTTTATAGACAGGGGATAATAAAGGTAATGTAGGTAATAAAGCTTTTCCCCTTTGGCATAGAGCATCTTTTTTCCAAACATCTATTTGAGATTACTCGACTGTGGTGTGTTTCGCCCTGTGTGAGCAGGGAAAGGCTCCAGTACCGCCCACAACCCTAATGAGGAGTCATGATAAAGACTGAGTGAGACAGGGTGGTCAAGGCAAGTGTGTGATCACTTAGACATGCAGTTTGCCTGATGCTATTTGGCAACCAAGGGATTCCATTAAAGTAGTCTTGTAACTCCCGTGCAAAATTAAAGGTGCAAACATGCCTTGGCTGATCTGCAATGGTTTTGATTTAGATTTTCAGAAGACTGTTGTTTTAAAAGTAAGTAGTAGGGATGTGGTCATGCGAAACAGTAAGGGATAAGATTATCTTCACCATGCCTATAAATCGTTTGCAGGAGTTAGAGCAAGTGGGAAGGGAAAACTGCTTTTGTGTCAAAGGCTGTTGAAATGTGTATGGAGGAAGATTATAATGATGTCAATGAGGAAAAATACCACAATTGGTGTGAAGTCATTTTGAAAGAGATAAAGGAGTGTTTGGAAGTTTCAAGACAAACTCCTCCCAGTAATTTGCATATAAAGGGAACTTTTGTTTGACTTGACATGCCTTGTGTGACTTGACAGGTCTCAAGTGATGACAAGTACTGGTTATGTTATGAAGCATGAAGTGTGAAGAATTTCTTTTATAAATTGGAAAAATGAAAAAAAAGGCCTTATAACCAGAATAATTCCAATGTTGTATACTGTGCTTATGTAAGAGGTGCATGCACAGTGAAACTGGACAGAGAGCCTCTGTTCCAAAACCTACCACTCCCTGCCACAGAATGAGGCCGTCTGGAGAGAGAGTGTTTATTTCCAGCTCGATGGTCTCGGGAGAGTCCGGGGCACTGCAATCACAGTTTTTACAATTTAAAAGAAATGCAAGCACTTTTACAATACAGTTCCCGAGGCTATGTGTCTTATGATTGATCAGTGATGAAAAAAGGGCACTGAGTGACTCACCTACGTGGAAACATTGGTTTGGGAAGGGCGAGGTAGCCATCATCATGGAAATGAGCTGCAAACTGGATTGGGGAATCTGTGACAGAAGCACAAGTTTGAGTTCACACAGGGCTGAGGACTACAAGGCCAATCTGCTCTTATACACTGCCACCCTGTGGATACTAGCAGAATTACTAGGAGGGAAGGAAGAGGCGAAAGTCAAAAAGGTCAAGATCGAGGCATTTCCAGTGATCATGGTTATCTTAAGCACCGATCTGCTTTAATTCTCAAGCATGAACTGACTAAGAAATGAAAATAAAGGTTGTGAACAACATGTAGATTAACAGGATTGACACTCGCACACTATCGCAAAATATCAAGAACAGGCATTTCTTCCAAAAACTCCCAAAAGACAGAGGCATTCTGTTCCCTCCAACAAGGGAACTTGAAGTTTCAGGCAATCCAGTGCTTACCAATAAAAACCTTCATGCTTATTGCTGTCCACCATGTTTTCTGCCGTATGTTTATCCGTTTGCAGGTTTTTCAAGACTACTCAGCATTTTCAGCCTAAACTACTTGCTGCATGAGCATCATATCACCGATTACAACCACTGTGATGCATTTTGTGTAAAATATAATGACACTCCTCTGGACAGTTGCAGCACTCCGTCACTAAGTGTAAAGGCATGAACTCTTTCTCAGTAAACGTAAAGCTATAATTTCTATTTTCCAGTTTCCATTATCTGTATTAAAAGTGTAATATATACAAATGCTGATACATAAATATGGTTAGGGTTAGGGTTAGGGTTAACCCTAACGCACCCTAACCCTAACCCTAACCCAGGTTAACAAAAGAACTGGAAAGTGGGATTAAATCTACCTGAATTAACTTTGATAAATAAAATGTATGTATTTTTGTAGGGTATAAAAATAGATTTCAGGCCTTGTGAGGGTGTGGGTAAGTGAGGGTGTGTGAAGGATGCAGCAGACAGAGATTAGACTGAGAAATGCTGGAGTGCTCCTTTAAGTAACTGACGTTAAGTGGTTAGTCAATTTTCCCGGTTTTTTTTTGGTTAGTAATTTTTCCCACAAAGACATTTGTCTCATTCTCTGTCATGGACGAGACAGACATGAAAGACAGACATGTTGTTGTTGTTGTTGTTGTTGTTTTGTAGACAAGCAGGAGAGACGGAGACTGTGAAAGGCTAAAGATTGCCTCAAAAACCACTTTAATTCCTTTACAGTAAGTCAAGGCTTTAAATGTGTGTGTGTGTATATATATATATATATCACAATCCTCAGACACTGTATTTGATGCCAAGAGAACAAGACAGTAAAAAAGTGTAAATGTCAAAATGTGAAGGTCCTCTTGCTCTTTATGACATTTAATATTTTACAGGGTTAGGTGCAGACTAAGTTTTTTTTTGTTTTGTTTCGATTTGTTGGCCACCTTTTATTTGAAGGGTCAGTCTTCATGGCCCTCTATAAAATGCAACACCAACACCTCTCGCAGTATTTACCAGCACTTTTTCAGGCATAGTCAAGCAGGCGTTTCGAAATGCATGCTCCATTCTTAATGCAGAATTGGGAGCAAAGGTATAACGGCTGCTTGACGTTGCTGTCCAAGAGTGCTGGCAAACGATTTAGAGATGGAAGCATCGCCATCTAGGCAGACACCTGAATGCGCTTGCAGTCATAGATTTTTTTTATTCATCGTTTTGTTGAAAGTTGGGTTTATTTTTATTGGGGAGGTTAGATGAGACGAGCTCTTGAGAGCGTTTTCCTGGTTAGTTGTGGCTCAGGCAGACGGGACGGATACTGTACCATTGACCCCGCTGCCCTCCAAACTCCACTGCGCCTCGGTGTGGTCCACCTTCTGTCCTGTATGTGTGATATACAGCCATGAGAGGGAATGGGTGAGACATGTTTACTGTTGGATCCTGCCAGGCCCCTTGGCTCAGAGCAGCTGGGCTGGGAACATTTCTTTGAGGAGTCTTGTTCAACTCAAACTTTACAGGGATTTTATTTGGGAAAAGCCAAAGTGAATCCTTATCTGAACTGACTTCAGTACACAGACTCTAGCACCACTCCTAACACTGGTATGTGATTCTAATATTTTCCTGCTTTTCTTTGCTAACAGATGTCTTCCTGGAAGAGATAAGGTATAGTTCAAGGCTGCAGACGAACAGGTCTCTACATACACTGCCTTTAATGGAAAAGAAAATGTCATCAGACCAGGCCAACTTCTTCCACTGCTTCATTGTCCAGGCTCTTTTAGCAGAAGATAAGGCATGACATGGGGAATCTGACTGCTCAGTGGCTACACAGCAAGCTCTGAGGCACAGTGCTATGAAACCTTTGTCTTAGAAAAAATGAGATTTTGCTCGAGAAGCCCTTCTGTGGAATCAGACCAGTTGAGTTATCCTACAATCCCCTCGTGCATCAATAAACCTTGGGCTCTTATGATCTTGGCTCCACTTCACCAGTTGTCGTTACATGGACTACTGTAACTACTGTATATAGAAAACCCCAGAAGGCCAGCCTATATGGAGATGCTCTAACCCAGTGATCTTGCCATCCCAATTTGTCCCTTGTTTAATTATTGTTACCCCCAATGTATCCCATTACACTTCTCCTTCTCATGTTTTAATGTGGTAGCTGATTAGTACATATTGCAAAAAAAAGGCTATTACTAGTGCATTAGAGCAACATTCTTAAAATGGTTCTATAATGTCAGTAGGCAACATAAAATCCAAAAAAGATCAGTTCAGAGTGAATACCACTATGCATCCAGTTACTGTGGTTATGTATACAGGTCATCAGTACTGGAGGTGTAACAAATATAAAGTGATTTTACTGGTAACTTAAACAAAAATGATAGCAAATTCATCAGAGCTTATAATAAATAATCCTTAGACTTTCCGCAAAATAGCCAAGAAATGGTGCTCATTTATGGTCTAAGACCCCAGTTACACCTGATCACTTCCTGTGCCTTCAGTATCAGGTATCTGAATAAGGCCAAGTGACATAGAAGTGCAAATCTCAAGGAACCCTAGATGCATTCAAACCTATATTTCAGACAGCTCCAAGCACTTTAGGAGATGTTCTGACACACATTAGATGCAGTTTCAGTGTAAAAGCATCTATAAGACCCATTCAAAAGCCAAACCTTTTTAAAGGCCTCCCCCTGCTGATCCATTTTGGGAAGACACCTCCATTCAGACTGCATTATCGGTACATGAATTTCTCCTTCAATTTTAATTCTGTCGCCCACTTTCGATGAGCCAGTTAGCTCAAATGAAGTGCATGTTTCAATGCATCGGGTTCATGATGCCAATGACAATGCCTTTATGTAAAAATGGTCTGATGTTATTTTGAATAAAACAGGAA
The DNA here is from genome assembly GCA_017165825.1 of Hepsetus odoe. Lineage (NCBI taxonomy): Eukaryota > Metazoa > Chordata > Actinopteri > Characiformes > Hepsetidae > Hepsetus > Hepsetus odoe. The sequence goes on along the minus strand of CM029385.1, from coordinate 5,838,141 downwards.
AATAAGGAGCAGGTTATTGTTTTATAGAGACAAGCTAATTTGCATATTACTAGCTATGCAGAAATCAGAGTCTGGTTGGCCGCAAACATATTTGAAAAGGTCCATGGGTACAATCTGATCAGGATCCAATCCAGTTATTGGTCATGTGAAGAAACCAGGTGTAAATGGGGTCCAAGAGTCCCCAAGAGGTCTGAGTCCCCTAAGATTTGTGGTTTGTGTTTCCACTGCTGTAATGCACATAGTCAACTCATCAGCCTTGCAGCTTGCTAGAACAGGGCAAGGATGAAAGTGCAGTTCAACCAGGTTGCAGAACTGGAACTGAGAATCTGGCATTTACTTCTCACTAAAATAAAATGTAGCATCACACAACTAACCTTCTTCACAGAAGAGGCCCGTGTAACCAGCAAGACATACACAGTGACTGTCCACGCAGCTCCCGCCATTCTGGCACTGAGAAGAGTCCAGACAGGTGTCCTTCACCACCTCACAGTGCTCTCCTGCAATGACACACACATTTTCTTAGATTTACTCATCTAACCATCTGCAGAAGTCCAGCTGAACCTCTCTGACCTCTAACCTCTCTGTTCTCTCTGTCTAATTTTGAAAGCAACTGCATTCTGACAAATCTCACTCCAGCAACATGACAGTGCAGACAAAACGATACGAAATGCTCACCCTCGTGGCCGTCTCTGCAGAAGCACTGGAACTCATACTCTGCAGTTGCCATGCAGGTGCCACCATTCTGGCAGGGCCTGCGGTCACATGGGCTTTCATCCTTACACTGAATGATGGCCCTGCTCTCTATGAAGCTGTAGGACAGGTCCACCTTCTTACCATTGATGGACACCTAAAGGAATGAGAATAGTAAAAATATTTTCTCTTAAGGTCCACATAATGTTTGGTGGTTTTGTGTGGCATTTGAAAGTAGCCTAAACAGCTGAAAACATCCTTAATCTTTCAGGGGTGACACATGTTACGAAACAGCTATGGATTCAAGCTAATTTGCTATATGTTTATTGGATTATGCATCATCAGAACAACACCGAATTCAAATCAAGCTGTCTTGCAGCGTAGTTTCCATGTATGGAATGTATAAACTGTGCTGAGAGCAACACGTAGAATATTCAACTGTTCACATATTAAATTAAACATACATATGAAACAGGACGCTAATGAGACCAGCAGTGTTATATGGGCTGGAGAAACAGGGCCACAATGCAAAGGGAGATAGCAGAGATCCAAGCATAGAAACAAGCATATAGAAGGGACAGCTCAGGTTGGACGGTTCGGGGACGACCTCAGAGAAGGGAGATTGCTTTGCTATCCTATGCTTTGCTAAAATACTGCCATTTTAAATTTGACAAAATCAGACTTAATGGCCTGTCCAGGGTGTGTGTCCCGTCCTTCGCCCTGTGTGAGCTTGGATGGACTCCAGCACCCCCCGCGACCCCGCTTGGGACAAGCGGCAGAAAATGACTGACTGACTGACAGACTTAATGGCAATTGATGGTTGTTGACATTTTCCATAGGCTATATCAACTGCAGTAAAAGTCCCATGTAGGTGTAACTTAGCCTCATGATTGCCACTTTAGTATGTTTAGAATGTTGTTATTATTCTGTATTACTGACAAGTTACAAAACAATGAAGCCATGGGCTACATAGTACTGACCTCTCCGATGCAGCCGTCAAAGAGCATGCTGACATTGGCAGGCTTGGGCAGAATATCCATGTTGGGAACTCCACCCAGGTACATAGGGGTGTGGATGTTGAGGCCCTGTGCCTTGCCAGGAGATGACCTCTTGATCTCCTTTGCATTGTCCACTTTCAGCGAGCCATCCTTGTTTACCCTCTCAGCAGTCACCCGGTGCCACTGGCCCAATGACACAGTCTCCTGACTGCGTAGCACCGCTTGGCCTGCAGCACAAATCAGCATAAACCACTTGCATTAAAGGAATATCAGCACATTCATCGTTCATTCATCACATTTTGTCCAGTATACATATTTTAAGAGTCCATTTAACATTCAGTTTACCCATTAAATAATTTATCATTACATACATTATCATTACATCATTACATTACATTACATTACATTCAACTGTATTGGATGGTTAAGCTGCTCTGAATCATTAATATGTAGGACAGTTTACTTTTTGCTACTCCTGAAGAACCAGCACTTTCATATCTATGTATCTCACATCATAGTATTTAAGTTACTGAATAATTGACCGTAGCTATTGAGCGATTTGTTTCAAGATTAATACCTAGCAACCGAGCCTAGAGATTAAGGGTTTGTTCATTATGTGAATTGCTCAATCATTTTTCTAAGACATAAACAAATAGATTGCGCTACAATCCAACCTGTGCCGAGCTCGTAGCGGAACTCAACATAGCCATCCACCATGGAGAGGGCGACAAAGTCCTCCACCTTCATTTTCTTCCCTCCACTGAAGAACATAAGACCCTCACTGTCCAAGGGTTTGAATTCTATGTCGATGCGCAGGTCGTTGTGAATGTTGGTCAAAGGTGGATACGCAATGTACGAGTCGACTCCATCAAACAAAGGCGTTGTTACCAGTGTGCCTGTGAATGTAAAGCTGGTGAGATCTGCGCTCTCCAACTCAATACTGATATAAACCAAAAAATACTGCTGCTTACCATCCATGCACTTATTTCCGTACTTGCCAAGGTGGCAGCGGCAATCATAGCCTGTTCCACTGGGCCGGTTAATGCAAGTGGCATCTGGGCCACAAGCCTCTGTGGATTTGGATTTGGAAACAGACCATATAAATATATATGTTTATATGTATATGTATAATGTACAAGTTAAGGCTTTGAACTTCCATGATGTTTCATCTTTTGAATATCTTGCATTCCTGACTGTCAGTACAAAACCACTTGTTGTAGTTTTGATATATCGACCGCCTTCTACGATACCTCTGTCTCTGCTCTTTTGCTTGGTGATTTTAATATTCATATAGACACTGTCGCTCCAGCAGCTTTTTAGGCCATTCTGGAATTTTTTCATCTCGCTCAGCATGTAAACTTTCCTACAGACATATGGACATATACTTGATCTGATTTGTTTGTCTGAACTTAATAATAATTCTGTAAATTCTTCTGTTATTCTATTGCTATTTCTGACCACATTTTTATTAAATTTGCTTGTGAACATCCTTAGATAAATTATGAAAAAAAGCTATTATTTCATAAAGAACTTTGAAATCGGTTGACCTTCAAGGGTGTTTTTCATTACTTCCATCTCCTCTATTAAATTCCTTAAACCTCTCCTGTCCTGATCCTGTCTCTAAATAATCAATCCATTTTTGTTTGCTCCTATCAAGATCAGGGCTGTACCTTCCTGTCATTCCTCTCCTTGGTTTAACCTGAACTGAGGTCCATGAAGCTGCCAACGGCTGCATAAAAAAAACAGGTCTCACTGTTCATTCTCAGTCATATGCTGATCACATACTGAAATATCGATCCGCCCTTAATGCTGCTCGTTCATGCTACCTTTCTTCTGTTATCATCAGCAGCAGCTGTAAGCCCAAGGCCCTATTTCCTACTGTGAACTTCTTCAGCCCCCAGCACTTCATCTTTCAGGTTCTCACTCTTGTGAGTCTTTTCCTCACTTTTTCAAAACAATATTGACCTGATATATGAACTTTCTTTGGTACCTCTCCACCATCCTGCAACTTTCTCCTTGAAACTTCCTTCCAAAATGTTCTCTCTTACCAGCCCTGACACTGTTACTGAATTAATCAGGAAATGAGTTCTTCCACCTCTATCCTGGACCCAGCACCTACTTAACTCCTTAAAAACTGTCAGCTATCACTGGCTTTATCTAATAAATTGTTCACTCTCCTCTGGTATTGTTCCTCTTGGCCTAAAAACTGCTGTTGTTACACTTGTTTTGAAGAATAAACACTTTGGATCCCAGCATTGTGAACAACCACATAAACGATAAACAACTTATAGGAGCCGTTTCAGTCAGGTCCATACCACGGCACTGAGACTGCCATTCTACCAATGACCTTTTACTCAGTGCCAACTCTTGTTCCCTCAGAATCCTCCTTCTCTTGGAACTAAGCTCAGCCTTTGACACAGTCACTCATAATATTCTTCTATCCTGTCTTTCAGCCATTGGGCTACCTGGCACTGTGCTTTCATGGTTCACATCATATCCATGATATACTTTCATGGTTCACATCATATCCATGTGTAACAATAGATCACCTCCTGCCACTGTTAAACAAGGTGTCCCTCAGGGTTCTGTTCTTGGTCCTCTATTATTCATAATTTCTAGTCTTCATCTTGGTCTATTATTAGAAACCATGGTCTCACTGCTTTGCCCAAATCTCCTTTACAACTTCCACTTAAGCAGCCCCACCCCATTCCCTTACAGCTTGTATTCATGACTTAAAATTGTTGCACCTCAAACATTCTAAAGCTTTACACAGAACAAGACAGAACTTTTATTAACTGGTTCCAAGGCTCTCCTCTCTAAACTCGCATATTTCGGGTTTACCCACTGACGATGCTCTTGTTACGCCCTCACCCACTGTCTGACATTTAAGTGTTATATTTGACCCCAAACTATCGCTCGACTCTCACATTAACACTCTTGTCAACAATGCATTAATTTACCTCTGAAACATCTCACATCTCCGGTCACTGAACACATCACTCCCATTCTTCACAAACTTAACCAGCTGCCCATATCATACCGTATTCAGTACAAGCTGCTTCTCATCAGGTTTAAAGCTCTTCATGGATCTGCCCCTCTATACCTCACTGAATTACTCCATTCATACACTCCCTCCCGTTCGCTGTGCTCCTCTGGTACTGGTTTACTAACAGTGCCTAAATTCAGGTTAGCTACCAAGGGTAGTAGATCATATAATGTTGCTGACCCCAAACTCTGGAATTCCCTTCCTTTAGAATTTACGTCTCTCTGTCTCTCTTCAAAACTCAGTTAAAGACTTATTTCTTCAGTACTATTCTACTGATCTGTTGTTTTATTTTTGCTCTGTAAAGTGACCTTGGGTTTGAGAAAGGTGCTATATAAATAAAACTTAATCATAAAAACTATTATTATAGTAGTACTTTTTTTTTTTCATTTCTATTAATCCCTTTGGTTGAGGATTTTTTCATAAATTATGTTCTTCCCAATTTAGTAGTGGTCAGTTCAACCCACTAGTTCAACAACCAGGAATCCCCTTATCCAACAAAGTTACCAAACTAGAAGGGGGAGGGCTAGCATGTGTTTCTATCAAGCAACATGAAGCACCACCACATCTTTTGAAGCTGTCGCTAATTTAAATTCATTGAAACAAACAAAAAAAAAAAACTCTGAACCTAGCACCAACATCATATTGACTAAAATGTCAGGGTCACTGCTGTCCTGAGAACAGACCACCAAAAAAATACTCCTGGGTGTAGTCACAATGCACAAAGCACAGGCTAGGGTAGTAACATGTTGGGGAAAAAATAAAACTCATAATGTCTTGTGCAAAAGTTATATTTAATGCAGTAGAGAATATGTAGTTGTCTTCCTATGGATTAGGTAGGTCTTTTTTTTATCTCACCTGGATGGCAGTGCAGGGAGGAGTGATGCTGACAGTTGCTTCCAGTATATCCCCTTTGACAGTTACACTTATACAGACTTGCAAAAGAGTCTTGACAAACTCCGCCATTCTGCACCACAAGACACAAATCAGTCATCAGTCATCCATAAATAGATTTTTTTGCTTTGCTTTTAGTCATGTGACATCTAACCTGACATGGGCGATCCTTGCAGGTAGGGCAGTTAGTAACACCAGTTGAGCTTCGGTCAAGATCCTTAAATATGACTTCCTCCCCTTGGATGATCAGCTGACTGATACAACCTGACAGAAGCAAGGGATGCAACAGATTAAACAGTTCAAAATTCATAACATATGGAATCATCCCACTCATTTTGATTCTATTTAATGAAACCCTCAGGATTTTTTTGGTCTGGACAGTAAGACAAGCCCAAAAAGCATCTTGTGGAGACATTTTTATTAAAAAAGAAGCTGTGGATTTATTCCTCACCAACAAAGCCAGTCTTGAGCTCTGCGGTTCTGGCGATCATGCTGTAGTTTGGATAGCCGCCTACAAACAGCTCCTCATTTAGATCCAAGCCTTGGAATTTTCCCTGTACAGAGGCAGCAGATGTTACACATTTGAATTTTGCCTCAAGACAGCCTTTCAGCACTGCCAATCCATCATCTATCAGTGTTATTAGTGAAAGATATGGCAAATGAAACACTGCACCTGGGAACTGCCATTAATGGGAGCCTCCTGGTCCACGATGAGGGATCCCTGCGTGCCATTGCGGTACAGCTGCACTGTATGGAACTCACCCAGCTTTATTGCTGTGGGGTATCGGATCGTTGCCATGCCTGAGCCTACATCAAACCTTTAGGAGACAGCAGATCAAAGCTGGGAATAAGCTAAACACATCTTAGTTGTCAGATGAGGAGTTGATAGATGTAAAAGTATAGCAGCAGTAAGTGACATGCATCGGCACTTATCTTTCTTCAGGTCGCATGCATGTGCAATGCATTCCTGAAGGACACATCATTAGTGTCCTTTACTTTACTCTGAATGTGGGGTTTATTTCTTGGCTGAATTTAAAGATCTTTCTAATGGGACATCTGGAATTTTAGCATTCTATAACTGCAGCCAGTTTGGACCTAGCCTGGCTTTTGTTCAGCCTGTGATATTAAAAGCCTTTTTTCCTTTTTCTTAGCTGATTGTTAATAAAACAGTTTGATAGAAAAGATTTATTTTATTTCAAAATAGTTTGTCCACTGCATTTGACCAATCCAGATACACCTGTGAACACACACCAGGAGTAGGAGCAGTGGGCTTGCTCAAGGTTTCCTCAGGGCTACCTACTGGTCCAGGACTTGAACTCATGAGCCTCCAATCATGAGAGCAAATACCTAACCACTAAATTACCACTGCCCATATATCTAGCTATTAAGCCGACAGAACTTTATCCTCATCCACTCACACTGAACATAACAGAGCACACTTACTTATCAGTTTAAAGACAGTAATAAAAAACCCTGTTTAATCTTTAAGGGAAAAATGTTAAAGTAAAATGTTAACGATCAAGAGATAAAGTTTTTTAAAGCTTTAAAGCAATTGATTTGATCTGCACCCACCTAAACTCAGGACGGCCACCAACCAGCCCAAAGGAAATGAAATCGGCCCCCATTGTCTTCTTTTGTCCGTTGTAGAGGATCATCCCTGAGGGATCAATAAAAGCATTAGAGGAGAAAAAGCCCTGCTCTGCTGGACCGCTGTGTCTGGCCGGCCAGGACAGAGCCAAGCTTTTCTTTAAGCTGGAAGGAGGAGCAGCATGCTGAAAGGGGCCTTAGCTGGGGGGTGAGCGGAAGCTGAGCTATGCAGCATCTCACACTGCCAGTCACGGGCCACACGAGCAACATGCCAGGTCACATGCCATATCATGGTTGCAATCGCACAATGACAGCATAAGTCCATGCCTCCTGATTAATTACTTGATTCATTCCAGACCTGCCAGTTCTGAAAGGCATCTTCTGATCCAAATTTGCAGAGCTAACGAAATATTAATTAACTAACAATTCAGATCATGAAGCATCTAAGATGCTACTTAACAACATTCAATAGTAATAAATTGACTAATAATTAATAAATCAAGGATCCCAATTAATCAAGTCCATTTACACAAAATAGCAGGTGGAGCTTCTAAACTGATACATTAATAAATAATGAATACAATTTGACTAGTTTGGTGTCCAAATGTAGCCTCTTAACTAGCATCGGAGCTATGAGTCTACCTAGAACCTCTGCCTAGAACCTCTCGAGGGTTCTAGTCACCAAAATCATTTCAGTAAAACTTCTTCATTCAGCTGCTCCCGTTTAGGGCTCGCCACAGCGGATGATCTGTTTCCATTTCTTCTGGTCCTCTGCATCTTTCTCCGACCGCCTGCATGTCCTGTTATACCGCATCCATGACACTCCTTGGAATTCTTCTTCACCAGCAGCTCCATCCTTAGTATTCCTTTTTCCAATATACTCCTCGTCTCTCCTCTACACATGTTCAAAGAAATGTAATCTTGATCCTCTCCGAACCATCCAACCTGGATCATCCCTTTAATGTACTCATTCCTAATCTTGTCCATCCAACACTAATCTCAGCATTTAAATCTGCCAACTCTTACCTTTCATTCACATTCATGTAATCTGTCATAATCCTACTCACTTTCATGCCTCTGCTCTCTGGAGCATATCTCTATCTCTCCAGAGTCTCCTCAAGCTGCTACCTACTCTTGCTATTGAACAAACCATCATCAGCAAACATCATCATCTATGTAGACTCCTGCCTTAACTCCATCAACCTGTCCATTACCATTGCAATCAAGATGTGGCTGTCACACTGACACACTGCCCTCTTGCATATCCTGTACCACTCTGACATACTTCTTTGCCACTCCTGCCTTCCTCATAAAAATTAAAGCTCTTCACTAGCCACATGCTTCTCCATCAGAGCTTTTCAGTAACTAATGAACTGAATCCAAGGAAGCAAAATTTGGACACCAAACAACAATTGCCTTTGGGCTCAGTGGAAAATTGTGCAACTCAGATTTCTTGCCAAACCGTTCCTTTAAGTATTCATCAGACATCCTAACCATCACACTCGTCTCATTAAATATCCATAAATAAAAAAAACTATACATGAGATCACATGTATATGCTTCTTATTTAACAGATGACATGCAGCGTACTAAAATGTACTGAAGCACAAGAAGCACAGATGCACTGAGGCAAGACTTTGATAATGTAGTCATGCCTGCATGGGCTTCTGCAGCATTTGTGCAAAGATATTGCTTTACAACATTTATTTGTCCTTGCAGTCTCTGTATTCTAAGACTGAGATTGAGAAGCAGCCTCTAAGAGAGTCAGAGAGAAAGCCCTGCTGCACTTTGTTGGGGTCTTACAGCAAGTGTGCTCCTGCAATCACACTAAAGCACTCACTCACCGGCATACAAAATGAGACCTTCATACCCAAAGGTACGAGTTGGGGCAGAACAAGAGAAAGATTGAGTTTACAAACAGAAAAAAAAAAGACATTTTGTTTCACATTAAAATGAGACAGGGTGGACTGAAATATGTAATATCAGCAATAAAATAAATAAACATTTAAAAATGTGTTATTTTCCAAAACCTCCCAAAGAAATTCTCGCCGATATTGTGCCTTGAAACAGTCCCACCACAAAATGACCCATTTAAATGTTATCTGTTTCATTCCTGTGTGGTCCTGAGTCATGAAGAAGAGAACATGGACAATTGCCAAAAAAAATCCATTGGGTTTAAAGTGTTAAGCCTGGCCTTCATTTGGTGATTTGATTCCCTTTGCTGCTCTCTGTGATTCTACTAGCATGAAAAGTCTACAGTTTAAATGATTTTGTCCTTTCTGATATTATATTATCATCTTTCAATATAGATGATGATTAAATGACTTAATTAGATCCATCGTGCTGCCTGAATAACAAAGATCTCCTTTAAATAATTCAAGTAGTCCACCAAATGAAGGCACATTCTTACCGTCAACGTTGTCTGGTCTAAAGGTGATTTTGATGCTGAATGCTTTGTAGGAGTTTTTGATGGTGGGTAGAGTGAGGTAGGACAGTGGCTCCTGACTGAAGTAAGGCATCACTCGCTCTGTAAAGCAGACAGGAGAACAGATGTAAAATGAGAAAATTGTGTGGTAGTGAAGCACTTTATACTGCTTCATCCTTGGGCAAGACACCTAATGCTATATTTCTAAAATCTTCAATAGAATAAAGTTGCTCTGGATGAGAGAGTCTGTCAAATGCAAAAATGTGGGAAAACAACTGTAGTAGTGACAGTGGTGGCCTAGTGTTTATGGACTAGGCCTCCTGATCAGAAGATCATAGGTTCAAATCCCTTACAAGTAGGTTGCCCTGAGGTACCCTTGAGCAAGGCACCATCCCTGTCACTGCTCCCCGGGTGCTTCAACTAGCTGCCCCCTGCTGCACCTGTTAGTGTGTGGGTTAAATGCAGAAGTGTAATTTCGTTGTGGTTCACTGTGTGTTGTGCCATGTACTAACAATAGCAGGAATAGTCACTTTCACTTTTCACATTCACACTACATTCCATGTAATCTCATGCTCCACTTAATTAAAAACAGCCCCGACCACTTCATTAGACATCATTATTTTTTATAACACAGTAGCCCAACGATTCACATCCCCATGCATTATTGTTTCTGATCATAGAACTGCTGTTGACCGGACAACATTAGGATTAGTTTTAAGAATTAAAAAAATAAGTAGTTACAGGTAAGCAAACTCCGCGGAAAGGCCCAACCAGTGAAATCTAATGTGTCATATTAATGTAGGGTGGTCTTTATTTAGCTCTAACAAACTGCTAAAATCCCACAAGGAATCAATAGTGTCAGTGTTGAAAACACTCAAAATAATCAGCTAGAGGGCTACAGGATAGTGAACAAAATTGTGCAAAGCAACAGCCGCTAGCAAGACCTGACAATGAAGGCGTGTCTAATAAAGTACACACAGCCCTCAAGCACACTGCAAGACTCTTTCAGTATTACATCATTACAAAATCACACTCAGAGCACTGCTTCCACTACTCACAATTACAGAGCAGTGCTACACCGAAGTATTTCACTTCTGCACAGGACTATGCAGAGTAATTACAGATGAGCTGCCTACAGTAAACTAATCTGGCAGTGTAATTACAGATTACTTGGGTTTGACGTATTCCTTTCCTATAACAGGCGTATGGAGAGGGTGACTCACCGTGCACTTTCAGTTTGGTAAAAGCCTGTACTTTGCCTTGCTTGTTTGATGCCGTACACACATATGTACCAGAATCCTCATGGGTGACATCTGGTATGGTTAGCACATGGACATCCTGCACACACTTTGGTGCCAACTCTCCATCCAGCTAGAAAAAGATGGAAAAATGAATATGCATCTTCCTCTTGCCCAAAGTTGGATGAATTTCCTTTAGTTTAGCTCTGGAGCTGCAGGGTTAATGTAACTACATTAAAGTAGTACTTTTTGAAGAAGCATTAGTTTGTGACACTACAGTAGTTTATGATTTTGTGATATAAGATTGATTAGACTACAAGTATATATTCTATGATGTCCATCCATCCATCCATTTTCTGCCGCTTGTCCCAAACGGTGTCGCGGGGGAGTGCTGGTGTCCAACCCAGCGCACACAGGGCGAGTGATGCATTCTATGATGTATAACTAGATATTTTATGCATTCAGTATGATAACAGTATAAAATCATATATAAAAGTGTGTTATCCTTTTTGCTTCTCTACCGTCACATAAATGTAAATGAGCGAAAGTACAGACAAGATGCAGACTGCGTGTGTGCAGTAGTTTAAAGCTTTGAAACAAGCCTATGAAAGAAGAAAGAAGAAATTAGCATAATTAAAAAGATGTTTCTTCCTTGTTGTGTTGGGTATGCAAAAAAAAACATGTTAATATATCTGAATGTGATACATTGTGGAAAAAGAACCAGGACCAATACGTTCAAAAGTGCAGGTTTGGACTTGGTCTGAGAAGCGAGGATCATACCTTCGACCATGAGATGGTTGGAACTGGGTATCCTGATGCAATGCAAGGGAAGACTGCGGTGGAGCCAATGGTCACTTCTTTTGTCTCAGGCTGAGCAGCAATCTGTGGCAAAGCTTTAAAACAGACAGAGCGATCATGAAATGTGCAGAGTCTAATAAATCATAATCACTGGAAATGTTTTTAGTAAAACAGCACATTCACGTAGAGTACTGTTAGTGTCCATAGCGGCTTGCCAGCTCCTCATTAAAGTGTATGACTTTCTATGAGCTAAAAGTGAACAAAACATCAGTCAGAAACGCTGTGATCTGCAATTAATAATCAGTTATTGCGACCAGGATCATCACATATATGGAATATTATTCATGACTGTGAAGATGTGTGTGTGTTAGCATCTAATTAACATTCAATTCTTTACCTTAATATTATTCATGTGCTTAAAATGGGAACAGAACCAAGAAAACATTCTCCAGCTTCCTGTTCTCAGCTCGGCAAGGTTTTTCAGAATGTACTTTAGTCAAAGTTAGTTTTACAAGTATGAATACATTTGCTTATGATGGCATTCATGATCTTAATCTGATCCCAGATCAGCCCTTTAGTCATTTTTGTTTTGTTTATTTTTTCAGCTAGTAGTAAGTCATACTTAGCTTAAATTCAAATTGCATTAATTAAGGGAATGGATTGCTTTAAGGTGTTACACTGCCTTCTTATTTAATTGAAAATAAACAGCAGAAGGCAATAAGATGATGGACGGGCAGTGTGCATGAGGCCCTGTTACGCAATGCAGTGCACTTACACTGGATGCTGAGCACCACTGTGGACTGCACAGAGCCTACGTCGTTGGTGGCGGTGCAGCGGTACTGTCCAGCATCAGCCTCCGTCACCTGTTCAATCCTCAGCATGCCTCCCTTCACCTGCACGTGGTCAGGAAGTGAACCAGCAACCTTGCTCCAGTGCACTGTGGGCTTGGGTTCACCAATGGCCTGGCACTCAAACTCCACTGAGTTGCCCACCATGACAGTTTGAACTGATGTGCGTACGTTGATCATAACTTTGGGGAGGGCTGTAGGAAACACACCCAAACACACACACATAGACAGGCACACATCACGCAGTCAGAGCGAAACAACTGAAGGCCACTGATGATACACCCAGGATGCAACAGTGCAACGCAAGAACCCTAAGTTGATTTTAAAATGAAACAACAAGCAGCCATTAGAAGCAGCATGACTGACCTTGAATGGTGAGCTTGGCGCTGTCCTGTGCTTGTCCATATACACTGGTGGCTCTGCAGATGTAGATGCCCTCATTGCTCTTTTCAAGGTTCTCAATCCTGCCAAAAATTTTTGCATGACCATGTTCAGCTTCTCTTTACCGTTTTTAAACAGGATGTTTTTGGCCTTTAAGACTGATATATTTAAAAGAGTTCTGTATTGTCCCTCATTCAAAAGTGGCCCAGACTGAAAGTGTCCTTATAAATTAAACATGAATGGGTGGGGCTATGTGTGCTAACATAAAAACAGTGCAGTGAAAGTGAAAAGTGAAAGTGACTACTTATTATTGAGAATCTTGGCACAGCGCACAGTGAAACACAATAAAATGCAACCTCTGCTTTTCACCTATACACAGATGTGCAGCAGAGGGCAGCTATTTAAAGCACCCAAGGAGTGGTGATGGGGACAGTACCTTTCCCAAGGGCACCTCAGGGCAACCTACTGTCTGCTGGTCTGTGTATTCAAGGTTTTGCAGCGAAAAAATGTAATTACCTTTGTAAGAAACAACTCTTTGTTGGGCATTTTTGAGTGGTGGCCATTCTTAACCTAGCAGTATAACTGACACACAGCAAGCTGTTTATGACACACCTCTCAATATCACTGCTATGTTGCTGTGACACAATAGCAAAGGGTAGCTGATTTCAGTTCATCACTTAAAGCATGACATGAAATTTGTTTTGGCTATGCACTGATAATGGGGATATTTTATTAGGCCTTGTAATCAGGTTATCGGCTTGAGTCCCAGACCATTAGGTAGCCCTGAGGTACTGTTCCCAACACTGTTCCCTGTGTGCTTGATGATCTTTGGCTGCCCCCTGCTGCACTGTGTGTATGGGCTAAATGCAGCATTTCGTTGTGGGGTACTGTGTGCTATGATGTTAAATAGTCATTTTCACTTAGTGATGTGAAGTTAGAAGCTTGAGGTATTTAATGGGAACATCTGAGTGTATTTCATTTGCAGTCGATTTTATGTTGAGCAGATATACAGCATTGGCCCATCGGACACTGGACATTATCTGCTCACCTCAGAACACCATCTTTGATGTGGTGATTGGGGGGTAGGGCTCCTCCCTCTTTCAGCCATTCGAGTTTGACCTCTGGCCCCCCATTAGCTGAGCAGGTGAACTCCACTGCACTGCCTAGAGCCTTCACATCCACCTGGGGGGAGACACGCACCGATAGGGGTGCTGACCACAAGATACAGTTTAAATCCAGGCTACCAAAACATACACATTGATGGCACATAACACATCACTGATAATACATCACTGTCACTCCTTATTTGTAGTAGAATAGAAAGCAGAATTAAGCAGCAGCAGAGGTTCTACTTACATCGCACTGACACCTTAGCCACCGCCTCGCTACGGCCAACTTTATTGCTGGCCACACACTTATAGGTGCCGGCATCACTGGGGGCAGCTAGATTGATCTGGAGATCCCCTCCTTGCTGCTCAGCAGTGGCAGGAAGGCTGCCATCCACTTTACTCCACTCAAAGCGCAGAGGTGGGGTGCCATGGGCCAGGCACTGCAGCCTGATGACCTCTCCCACTCGCACAGCCACGTCGTCGGGCAGCATAGTGGTGTACGGCAGGGCTGTGTCAGAATCACAGTCATTATATCAGAGCAGGAAAATACTCTGCATAGCTCATAATACACATTGTTCACTCTTATCTATAAAATCAAATCAGGGCTGGGATGCTGACATGGTAAACAAATGTAAAAGCATGGTCTTCTAGTTTGTGAGCCAGATACTGCAGATACTCCCACTGCAGTTTAGGATTTGTATTTATTTATTTATTTATTTATTTATTTATTTTATTGTCATTTCTGAGTGCCTGCATCTCTAAAGCATTTGATGGGCTCTTTAAAATACACTATTTATTCTTTTTTCTCCTCTTGTGTGTTTTCATGCAAGCACAGTGTCAGAAAAGTGATACGATGTATGGTTTCGGTAATAATGCAACCACGAAGACTGTCAGCTGTACAGAAACTCACTTTCTACATCCAGCATGATGGTAGCTTCACTGGTTCCCATGTGGTTAGTGGCATTGCAGATATACTGTCCAGAGTCCTGCCGTCCCACGCTGGGCAACACCAGACTGCCATTGACAATTTTGTGTCTCCATGGGAGAGGAGCACGTAGTTTGGACCAACTAACTGAGGGCTTTGGGAATCCTTCGAACATAGAATTTAATTAAGCACACCTACAGCACGATGTTTTAATTAATACACTGTAAAAGTGAATTGACTGTTATCAGTTTATTTGATTTAATAATGGACATATATATTTTATTCTTATGGCATAGTATAACATGGCATAGTATAACGCTTACCATGAGCATCGCAATGCAGGGTGGTTGTGGAACCCTCTTCAACAATCATCAGAGGGTCACGCACACTGGCACGGGGAACGGTGGGCACCACAGATCCACCTTCCACGATCACCTCTACCCGGGTCTCTGTTGTTCCCTGGTTGTTCTGCGCTGTGCAGACATATGTACCACTATCCTCGGGGCGTGCCACCAGAATCTGAAAAACAGGAAAAGAACTCCTTTTATCACTACTTTAAATGTCTTTACATGCATTTCGCTTCATGATATCTCAGTTGTAGCTCACTGAAACAACCAGAGTCGTGTTTTATTTTCCTGATTAAGTAAAAATGGAGATTGGGGTAGCATAAAACAAAGTACCCTATTACATTAATGTAACATGAGTATTCATTTATTATAAGCATTATTGAGTATTACAGTGTAATGTAAGTTTAAATCACATTAGTATTATACCATATTAAAGCTGCAAGTTAGGGAGTTCTCCCCCGGATCAAAAGGGTTCGAATCCCAGACAAGTAGGTTGCCCTGCCCTTGAGCAAGGTACCGTCCCCATCACTGCTCCACGGGTGCTTTAAATAGCTGCCTCCTGCTGCACGTTGTGTATGGGTGAAATGCAGAGGTTGGATCTTGTTGGGGCTGACTGTGTGCTGTGCTGTTTTGCAAGTACAGAATGTAAAACCAGTGTGTATTTCATTTCTTCCATGACTAACTGAGCAGCTATGAATTTGAATGCTAATTTAATGTAATAATGTTGCAGAAAGGTAAGGAAATCTTATATTTCCCGAAACAACAGCAAATAATTGCATGAACAGAGTGATGGCACCAAAAGGGGCAGCGGTGGCCTAATGTTTAGGGAGTTGCCCCCGCATCGGAAGATTGTGGGTTTAATTCCCCACAAGTACCCTGGTACCCTTGAGGTACCCTTGAGCAAGGTACCATCCCCGTCACTGCTCCCAGGTGCTTTCAATAGCTGCTCACTGCTGCACGGTGTTTGTATGGGTTAAATGCAGAGGTCGGGGCAGCGGTGGCTTAGTGGTTAGGGCGTTAGCCACATGATCGGAGGATCAGGGGTTCGAACCCCTTCCCAATAGGTTGCCCTGAGGTACCCTTGAGCAAGGTGCCGGTTCAATAGCTGCCCACTGCTGCATGGTGTTTGCATGGGTTAAATGCAGAGGTCCAATTTCGTTGTGGTTCATTGTCTGCTGTGCTTTGACCTCGCAATGACAAGGGTTGTCACTTTCACTTTTTCACTTTCACATCAGAATACTGACCTGCAAGATAGCATTGGATTCCATGGGTACCGGGCTGCTCAACATGGTCTTGCGGGCTTTGTCCAGTCTGTGCCAGGTGACAGATGGTCGTGGCTCCCCAGCTGCCTGACACTCCAGGTTAATGGGGTCACCCACTTGCACACGCATTGGACCTGTGGGGGTTATTGTGGTCCTTGGAGATTCTGAAGGACAAAGACATTTCTATTTCAGTGCCATCCTTACAGGGAAAATCACTTATGAGATATGAGGGCTTCTGGATTGTTTTCTATAATATCATACCTCTTACGATAAGAGACACAATGCTGTGAGTGATTCCAAACAGGTTGCTGGCCACACAGCGGTATGTGCCATGGTTCTTCGGCTGTGCATTGACAACGGTGATCACAGAACCGTCTGGGCCAATCTTCACATTATCTACAATAACACAGCATGATGTCTATTAAAAACATACACTACTCATTTTTCTGTTAAATCAGAGTGGTGAGTTGTTGTTTTGCACAACTCCTTATACAGATTGATCCAGTGGGCTTTTTAAATTGTAGAACAACAGAAAAAAGACAAAAACCCATGGAAAAGTCAACGTACTGTCCAAAATTGTGAAGTGATATAATAAGGAGTTACTTTGGTTTTGAAAACAATGATGTACTACAGCAAATTTCCACAAACCGTTAATATATAAAACACTAATAATGTATTTTCTCATGTACACAGTATTCATACTTAAGTAAGTAAAGCCTGTGTGCCATGCATTTTTCTCTCTGAGCACTTTTGATTGTTTATCATCAATTATATTATACTGGTTAGGCCTCCCCCATAATGTGCATGTCTTTCCTCCAATACATATCAACTTCCATCTTTCCAAACTGATGTTAATTCGATCAAATAAAACAGTTTTTGTTTGTGCAGAAAATCACATGAGCCACCGAGCAGCAGCGGTGTACCTGGCAGAGGTTGGTTATTGGCGAGTTTCCACTCCAGGCGGACAGGTTGGGCCCCGCTGTACACTCTGCACCTGAAGCTGGTCGACGCTCCTATCTTCACTGCTGCACTGTGGGGCTCTATAGAAATGATTGGACTCTGGAGACCTTCTCCAGATCCAAAGAACGAGAGTCAACACTCAGCTCAACATTATGAACAAAGCTTTGTGCAAAAAAGTCAAAAAAGTTTAAACAGATGATTTACACTGGTCTGCTGTCACCCCCCCCCAAAAAAAAAACAATTGTGTATTAATATGCAAAACAATAAGTGTGTTTCAAGGAGAGGATATGCCCTTTTCATCATTTACAAAATCAACCATAAAATTTAATTTGTCCTGGGACGTCCAAACCTTTGCATACGACAATATGATAAAAGCAAGACTCTGAATTAAAATAACACAAATGAATGTGCATGATGAAAATGGTTACAAATATCGAAACGTTATCGTTTATATATGCCTTCATGAATTCTTGAAATTAAAACCTTAAGATGATGAGAAACAAACATCCCACCACCAGTTGTGCTGGCAGTGAATCATTTTGTTTGTGAATCAAGAAATGTTTATCAAATAGCTGCATGGAGCTTAAACATGTTGGGTAATGATGAGTTTGGGTGTGAACAAAGAAAGCTGAAATGGTCTCTGAGTAAGGCCTCTACACTCACGACACATCTGGGTTTCTTTAAGCAGACAGACAGACGTGTCAATGTCCCTTTAAATGCTCAGTTTGTGTGAGTCAGGTGCTTACGGGAGGACTCGGAGGTAACAGAGACAGACACGGACACCTGGCGGATGTGCGGCCCGCCATCCACCCTGCAGATGTAATCTCCAGAGTCATCCTGAGATGCCCGCAGAATACGCAGCTTTGTTCCAAGCACCTACACACACACACACACACACACAAACGCACAAGCACATATTAACATGTTTTTCTTGCAGTAGTATCTAGTGTGATGCACTAATTTAGAATTTAAACCTTACACTTTGCTGAAACACTGCAAAGCTTCATGACTGGTTTTACTCATAATATTCATATCATATACCTGTTCATGTTTGTTTATATCCCACTACTGTTTTAACAGCTCTTTCTTTCTGAGGTATGTATTCATCATATCTTTAAAAGGTCATTCAGACAGAGATTCATGATGCTTTTAAATCAAGAGTTTGCACAAATCCAGGATGACCTACACCTCCCAAAGCAACTGAGATGCCACAAATGAATGAACGTGAACCCAAACCTGGTGGTTTGAGGAGAGATAGCCATTAGCTCTGCTCCATGTGACAGAAGGAGGAGGGCTTCCTGGAGCGACACAGTTTAGCTCCAGCATCTCTCCCTCCACTACGGTGCCAACGGCCGGCTGGATGGTCACAGCATTTGCGACAGTGTCGGCTACGAGCAGGAAAAACAAACATATCGGAACTCATCTCACATTCAGAAAAGGATCATTACTTTCCACTGGCTAAACCACTTTCTACAGCAATCATTTCTGACCACAGTTTAAATACACCCAGCTTTCTTACAGCACACAAACTGATGAAGTGGCCTTTAGGAGTTGCCTGTTTAACTGCACATGCTGTAAATTTGTTCTAATGAGCTCATTCTGTGTTGTGCCCCTTGATAATCGTCAGCATGTGTAGTTCAGTGTATAAATGTGCTTGCTTTGCTGGTGTGTATTCGTTTTAATCTTTACCAGATGGCATACACATGCGGTTTCACTGTCTTGATCTGTGGTTTGTTGCACAAGTCATTTATATGTAGAAATATTTTCAAATATAATTCTTTTGTTTAGATTATTAACAAACATTTTTTGATAAGAAACTGGGAAAGGAGCAGTGTGTTAAACCCCTATGCAGCCCCAAACCTTAAACATAGACATCAAGCAAGTAAAAAAAAAAAAATCAATATGCTAACATATATTTGAATCTGTATGTTGCAACTACACTATCTATCTGAGTCCAGCCAGAGAGCTGCCATCTGACAAAAAGCAGTGGTTATGCTGCTGCACATATTCACAGCCAGTGGTTTGCCTAGGAGTTCAAAAATGCCAGTTTTACATCATAAACTGGGAAAAAAAATGGAAAAGAATTGGCTTTTCAAAACTTAAGCACTAATTGATACATAATTCAACTTAACAAGGAATGACTATCACTGCAGAAATGAGTCCTGAGTCTCCTCTACTACAATTAATCCCAGTTTTATCATTCTGAAAATATGAAAGTATTCAGAACAGGCGTTTTTGCGACTTTAATTTCATACGTGAACTGTATAGACCGTTCAGTGCTTTGAAACTTTCAAACATTCAAACTGTGCGTAGCCTTTCTTTGTAGCAAACAAGATTGGTTTCAACGTATTGGGGCTTTTATTTCATATTCATTTGTATCATTTCTCCTCTACGTGTGCTGCTAAAACTAGAGATTATTGATTTACCTTCAATCACGGTGACCTCAATGCGAGCTTCAGAAGAGCCTACAGCATTGGTTCCCACGCAGAGATACGTCCCAGCATCCGACATCTTCATGTTGGGGACGATGAGAGTACCGAAGTCGGTGCGCTCCATACGGGCCTATGAGGGGAATAACTGGGGATAAGTGATGCTTACCCAACATACTGCACTCAATGACAAGAGGAGCGAAAAAAATACTTTGCACCATTTCTTGCAGGAGTTCTTACCTGATATGATCCCATAAGGAATATATAAGCTCAAAAAACAGACAAAGTACTTTACTCATACACAGATTAGTAAAGTGGCTGTGGAAGCGCTAATGTGATAATAATGGTTTACGGATTTGCTTTGGATCTGTGAAAAGCTTTTTGTACTGATATGTCTCAAGTACAGTAAGGGGTGAATGTTAGACTCTACATATGAAAGTCTACAAATGAACATCATCACAGATTGCAGTGTTAATTGCTTTGCTGTGGCCGATTAGACATTTCATAAAGTAGGATGTTATAGAATTAACAGGAACGAACATGATTAGAGGAGATGGCGATGTTTCCTAAACTACAAACTCATTTTGTGAAACAAATCTTTGGACAGGTATTAAATCAGAAGTCAACAGTCACCCAAAATGTTTTTTTTGTGCTTGTTTTTGGTAAATACATCTGCAAAACTTCTTTTAGCACACTAAAACCCAACCCAGCTCTAAAATTTACAAAATGTCAGTGTATGGTCAAATGCTATGGGCAGAATTTGAGATCAGAACCACCTCGGGAGTAGAGCTGTGAATTTTTTGTTTTTTTTTTAATTGATTTTGGTGGCAATGATCCTAAAGCCCTGATCTTAGAAATGGATCAAAGTAGCTCATAGTATTCTGTGCTCGAAATCACAGGGACAAGCCTATGCCTTCTTTTACAAGTGATTATTGACTTCTAGTGTTAGAAACATAAGTCTTGTAACTCCTGTGCTAAACTGAAGCAGAAAAAATTGTATATCATATCTTAACTGATTAACTGCAAATGGCAACAACTACTGAAAGTCTGCCTAAAATCTAAGCTTTTGTCCCAGGCCTTCCACTTACCCGACCCATAACTTATATCCACAATCACTAGTGTTTGGCCATCATTCATTGTTGTTCTCTTTGTTTCTGTTGTGTTTCCCATTATCACCTCCACCATCATAATCCTCATTATCCTCAGCCCTGGACATACTAAATTATGCACAAGAAAGAAGAAGCCAAAAGGACGAGATTGTCTCTGTTGAGCCCGTTTGGCATCCGGGCCAAAGCTGCTTAGCTGTGAAGCGCTGAAGCGTGAGGATCTCGAGCAGCTCTGTCTGAAACCAGCTTGTGAGCTTTCAAAGCGGTGCCCTGGCCAGAGAACACACTTTCTGCATGGCTGTGCAGCAGACCTGAGAACGAAAAGCTGGGAAAACTGAGCCCGTGTCATGGTGCCCGAAGGCAAAAACAACGCCAGCCCAGCTGTCCAGAAGGACAAATTGGCCAATCCTCTCCCATGACCGAAATCAATTGCTTTTACCAATATATGGGAATCAGGTTCCCAAAAGTGATCCTGCTCATGCTTAGAGCTGTCAGAACAAATCTCTCCACAATGCTAACTTTACAGGAAGAAAACTTTGCAGGAGAAGGACAAAACATTTACTTATAATGGGAGTCATAATGGAAAAACTCTCAAAAATACTACAATTTAAAAGAAAACTTCAGACAAAACAGGCACTTCTCTATCTCTGTCTCCATCTCTGCATGTGCTGTTTATGTGATAAAGTATTTGCTGATGTTCATCGAATACAAATAACTGATATACAAGTTCTGAATGATCTTTGGAGCAACAACATGAGCTCAGTGGGTGAGCATGGACACATTAAAATGACATGGCAGAGGGTTTAACATGAACAGATTTGGTAACTACTGCCAAAAACCATTTGTAAGCATCCTCTCACAGAGAGCATTTGTCCCTGGAACGACCAGACACTGCAGGCAGCAGTTTCCCTCTAATTAATTCCCAGTTAATGGATGTTACAATCAGATTGCCGATAACTGTTGAACACATTTTAGAACATGCACTTAGTTGACAGTGACTTGGGTGAGCGAAGTGAGACAGGTGAGATGATGGTTTGAGAGACAGACAGCAGACAGATGGACAGACCTGCAGCTCTTCAATACGTCTCTGTAACACATCGAGACTGTTGGACTTAAACTGATGGAAACCGTGAGAAGGTATGGCCTGAACAAAGGTCAAAAAGACAAGATGGAACAAAAAAAGAAAAACAAAGACAAACAAAAAAGAAGGAAAGAGATGAAACTGTCAAAAAACAGAACACTGCCAACATAGCACAATCCTCAAAACAAACATGATGCAGATGTGGGAGAAAGAAACGTGAGTGAATAGAAATATGTATTTCTCACCTGTGGAGGGAGCGTCCCACCCCTCTTCTTCCAGGTTAGTCCTGGGCTGGGAGTGCCTCCAGCCCTGCAGTACAACCTCAGTGTCTCACCCTCGTGTATCTCCACCCGCTGTGGGCTCACTTGCACATGGGGCAGACTGGCACCTGAAGCGTTAGTAATAATTGCGAGTGAGAATATCTCAGCAGCCGGGCAAGAGTTTTTATGAAAAGCCCCTTGTGTCAGCATTTTTTACATACGATCTTTGAAGAATTGCATTATATATCAGGGGTATCCAGTTCTGATTCTGGAGGGACAGTGTTTGACACAATTTAGTGATTCCCTGCTTAAACCCACCAATAAAAGCTCCTCTGTTAATTATTAGGACCTGCAAAATCACCCTTCGTGGAGAGTCTATAGCAACAGATATGCTCCTTTTAGCACAAAATGAATATTTAGCACAAAATGAAATAGTAAAAAAAAAACATATACACAAAATGTTTTTCATTTCAAACTTTAAATACTTAATAACCACTTAATGGATACACAGCTGCACTGAATTAAAATTTCATGACCACTAAAAATGTTCTAAAATGAAAACATTGGATATGGTGTAAAGGCTGCCTGGTATTTGTAATTAGTGGACATACTGTGCACATAGAGAATGGCCCGTGCCGTGTGCTCGCCATGGGTGTTGAGGGCCCGGCAGATGTATTCGCCCTCATCTGAGCGTTCCACAGAGGGGAAGGAGAGAACTCCGCCCCTGATGACGGCATTACTGCTGATGCGGTTGCCTGGGCCTCCTGCCAGAAGTCAACAATAAAATAACTTATCTAATCGTCAACCTTTTATATTGGTTTCTTCCCCCATTATATTTAATCCATTTAGCTGGGAAATAAGGGGAGATCTTTCTTCAAAACATCGGCACAATTGTTGAAAGTAAGTGAAATACTTCTCTGTTGTTGTGTGCAAGAAACGTATAGGTTCCAAATTCTTTACAAAGGTGGTAAAAAGAACTTGATATTGCAAAATCTAAAAATCAATCGCTAAACAAAAACACCAGTGAACGTCCAGCTCCCTTCTGAGTTTTATATTAATAGTTTTAGTCATTTTTGTGGGACTATATTATAAATAGAATTTTAATGCCATTATTGTGCCACTACATATCTGGATTTTAAAAAATAATTTTAAGTCAAATTAATCTCAGACTTATTATAAAGCAATGAATGATGCATCTAGCAATGAATAGTAACATAAAAATAACCACCAGGCCAGTGATGGCCTAGCAAGGTACCATCCCCATCACTGCTCCCCAGGGGCTTTTAATAGCAGCCCTTGATGCACAGTGCGTATGGGTGAAAAGCAGAGGAAGCAGTTTGTTGTGTCTGTGCAGTGTGTGTGTTTCTGAATGACAAATAGTCACTTTCACTTCACTTCAATAAGAACGTAAAGCTGAGCACTAAAAGATCTGGTTAATATCACCACTGAGAACAATTCTAGACTTAGGCTACAGTAAAACAGTTCACATCAAAAGTACATTTAGAACCAACTGGGAGAATCAGGTCAAGTGTTGTAAACATTATTCTTCCTGACTCCTTACCTGTCCATTCAACAGCAGGGGTAGGGTTGCCAGTGGCAGTGCAGCGGAACTCTGCACTTTGACCCTGCTGGATGGTGAGAACAGGAGGCTGGACAGTGGCTACAGGCTGGGACCCCTCAGCAGCTACAACAGGGCAAAGAGCAGTTAATCACGAACAGAGCAGCAGTTTTCCAAACTGGAGAAGCGCTGACTCCTAGAAGCACTCCAGTACATATCAGATTCAGCTGTGGCTTTTATTCATGGGCTCCCATTCCTAAGGTACTTTGATGCAGTATGATTGGTGGTCGTATCCATTTCAGGTCCAGGCACTAGACATCTATCAGAGCGCTCTCTTTGATTTGTAGCGGTATTTATTTAGAGGCTCATGTTTGTAAGACAAATAGGGGAAGATCTGGGATTAAACAATGATTTAATTCATTAATGATTTCTTCGTGGCTGGTAATGGTCCACAACCCAAGCGATATCTGGTCACTGGTGGCCCTTTGCAACAATGGTTGGGGTACAGAGTGGCTTACCAACTGTGCAGCAAGAGATCGCTATAGGCAGAAACTCTAAACCCATATTCTTGAAAAGAACTTTTTTTTTTTTTTTTTTTTTTTTTTTTTTAAATGAAAAAGATTTATTTCATAATATAATCCTTTCACATTATGAAAACTAGTGGAGCAATCGTTTGGTCCTGGTGGTCTACTGCCCTGGAGAGAACTCACCTAATCTTCTGTTGAAGGCAGATTCATGGTATCAAAAGATGCCCTCTAATGAAGAGAAGTCTTTGCTTACATAGACCTTAATTAGACTAATCGTGAGGCGATGGCTTCTTATATAGTCCAATGGTACACTAGTGTAATCCCAGAAGGTCGCACAGGGGGTGCAGACTGCTGCCTGTGTCAATCAGGTCGACAGGCTGGGTTTGGCAATGCCAGCTCAACTGGGTGCTGAGCCTCAGATTCCATCTGTTAGAATTGTGGGCCAATGGAGCTCAAGAACGTCCCCTTTCACGCAACAGCACTTGTTCAAGCTCTACGTTAAGCAGGCCGCTCTGGATGCTCTGTGATTCCATAGTTAATTTAGGAAACTGTAGCCAGCTTTGAAAAAGGTACTCTCTCGCTTGTTTATAATCACTATGCTTGTGCAAACATATGTAAAGCCTCTTTATACGGTACTCTGGACAAGAGCTTCTATATGACCAAAATGGGTTACAGCTATACACTGATGACGAGTGGTGGTGGTCTAGTGGTAGGATACTTCTCTATGGACCTATGGCTCAAGAGGTCCCAGGTTCAAATCCCACCACTGGGTCCCTGAGCAAGACACTTAACCCTGAGTTGCTCCAGGGGGGACTGTCCCTGCAACAAGGGTATGGAAGTCGCTCTGGATAAGAGTGTCTGCTAAATGCTGTAAATGTAAAAATAAAAAGCAGCACTGATAGGTTTCTTCTTGTCTTTATAGCAAGGTCTGGTGATGGGTGAATGTAACAATTTGTCAAAAAACGGAATGATTCAGCCAAACATGTGGTGTGCACGTAAGTCTCTGAAGAGATGTACTACACAGGCACAGTGTGATGATTCCGATGCAGCAGAGTGAGTGAAAAGTATACATGGGACTCCTCTCTATTCTTACTTGTTGGCCTGCTGCTACTGCAGCTGGTGTTTCCGCAGTAATTGCACATGGCATTAAAACAATCCCCCGTTCCTGGTACAGATTAATTCATTCTCTCGAACCATTATTTAACTAACAAACATACAAAGAAAGTTTTCAAATGTTTTCACCAAGCACCATAAACGCGTCTTGTCATTATAACTGCATTTTGCATCTGATGTCTGCAACACACTCCATAAAAAATAGGACAGCGGCTTGTTTACGAGCACTGTTTATAGGCAGTGGTGATCTAGTGTTTCAGGATTGGAAGATCATGGGTTCATATCCCAGACCAGTAGGTTGCCCTGAGGTACCCTTGAGCAAGGTACTGCCCCCATCACTGCTCCCTGAGACCTTTAGAATAGCTGCCTCCTGCTGCATTATGTGTATGGGTGAAAAGCAGAGGTTGCACTTCATTGTTTCACTGTGTGCTGTGCCATGCCATGTATCACAATGACAATTTGTCACTTTCACTTCACTTACAATTGCTGTCACCTTTCATTTTGATTACAGCTTTCAATCGCTCAACCTCAGCTGCCCAAACATGTGTAGATGCCGTCTGATTCTTCATAATGCAACATAAATCTTCAACCGGAGACAAATCTGCTGTTCCCAGGTCAGTCAAGCACACACTATGTGCTTGGTTAGCTATGTTGTTGTGTTCTGCCATATATGCAGAGTGAACACTGACATCGTCTTGCTAAAATAACTATTAACTTCTTGAGAAAAGATATCGACATAACGCTAGTGTGACAGTAGTTTCTGTAAAATCTAAAAGGGTGGTGTAAAATCTGATGGCGTTCTGGTTCAAATAGTTTTAGGTTTATCGATTCACTGGAGGGCTGTGTTTAGTGACAGGTTTTCCGAAGTACTACCACAACATGTGGCTAATTTTATCCAAGGAGCTTAACTGTTTCTCTAGCAATGCCTTGACGATCACACGCATTTAATAGTGGTTTCTGGCTGTGGCCTACAAGGGCTGAGATTTCTCTCTGGATTCTTTAACTTTAATACATATTATGTACTGTAGATGTTAAACGACCTCAAATTCATGACAATCTTTCGTTGAGAAATTTTCTTTGTAAAGAGACAAAATTCTTTTATGAGGACCCAGCCTTGCTTGCAAAGCCAGTGGGTAATACAACTTTAATATACGTTCATAAAACTCATTCTCACCTTTCTGTACGGAATTTCAAAGTGCTTAAATATTCTATAGCGTGTGTTGCAGGAATCACAAACAAAATTTCTATATATTTATATATTACAATCATCTTTTTTACAGAAAAATCTAAATTAATATTTGGTGTTACTACCTTTTGCCTTCAAACCAGCATCAGTTCTTCTAGGTACACTTGCACAAAGTCAGGGATTCTGTAGGATTATAGTCGGTGTATGATCAACCAGTTTTACCAAACAGGCGGTGATGATCATCAATGTCACACGGAGGTTGAAACACAGTCATGTTGGGAACAACCTACCAGCCGAGTTCCTTCAAAAACAGTGTGCAAGTGTACCTAGAAGAACTGATGCTGTTTTGAAGGCAAAGGGTGGTCACACCAAATATTGATTTGATTTAGATTTCTCTTTTGTTCATTCACTGCATTTTGTTGATTGATGAAAATAAATGATTAACACTCACATTTCTGAAAGCATTCTTTGTACAGCATTTTTTCACACCTGCCTAAAACCTTTGCACAGTACTGTATATAAATATATGAATGAACATGTTGGGCTAAATATACTTTAATGCAGATAATATGCAATTATTGTGAATTAATGACAGTTAAATGTGTAGCTAATCATTAAAACACTATGTTTTTTCTATTTTGAACTCTTTGTGCATCTATGAAATCCAGTCTTCCCATTCTTAACAGAGAGGAGTCTCCATGTGTGTTAACATGCAACCTTCTGGTGCCAGAGGTCCAATATTGGCACAGATTTGCTCAAGTAATGACCACGTTCAATTGAAATATGAGTGCTGATGCAATCCAGAAGGCTGTAATGGGGCAATAAATGTGTTTATGAAGAAGAGCCAAAGATAACATAAGCCATGTCTGTGCTTTCTACCTATCTGTTAGCCAGGGCAGCGGTGGCCTAGTGGTTAGGGAGTTCTCCTCGCATCGGAAGATTGTGGGTTCAATTCCCTGAGGTACCCTTGAGCAAGGTACCATCCCTGTCACTGCTCCCCGGGCACTTTCAATAGCAGCCCACTGCTGCATGGTGTTTGTGTCTGCATGGGTTAAATGCAGAGGTGTTCTAAAAATGTCCTATGTACCTGAGCTCTGTGATTGTTACTACTCTATCAAATAAAAAAAAAACTATTTTTAAAATAGGTTTGCAATCGAAACAATAGAAACTTCCTGTACGTTGTTAAACTGCTTTGGAAAAGCAACTT